>VZQC01003169.1:123031-216192 GCA_009823505.1 Rhizomys pruinosus
AAAAAAAAAAAAAAAAAAAAAAAAAAAAAAAAAAAAAAGACCCAAACAAGAAACCAAAACAAAATTTTGTTTCAACAAAATAGCATACTTGGGGCTAGAGAGATAGCTCAGCGGTTAAGAGCACCGACTGCCTTTGCAGAGGACTTGGGTTCAATTCCCAGCACCCACATGGCACTAAGAACAATCTTTAACTCCAGTTCCAGGGGAATCTGATGCCCTCTTCTGACCTCCACAGCACTGCACAACACAGGTGCACCAACCTACATGCAGACAGTACATTCATACACATCAAAAAAAGCAACCAAAAAACAGCATACTGTAGCCTAGCTAAACTTTCATCCTGACACACTAAACTGGAAAGATAAAGACTGCTCTCTAATCTGGGGCTTCTGCCTGCTGCCCATTTCCACAATTCTATGCTAGGTTTTTATCTGTTTGTGTTAGCATGAGTCTTGTGCATGCTTTCATCATTGCTGTAGCTTTTTTTTAAAATGTACGTTTTTATGTGTAGGAGTGCTTTGCCTGCATGTACGCGACATTCGTGCAGAGGCCAGAAGGAAATGTTGGATCCCCTGGACCTGGAGGCATAAACAGTTATCAGTTGCCACATGAGTGCTGGGAACTGAACTGGGAACCAAACAAGGGTCTTTTGCCGTCAGTGCTCTTAGCCATTGAGCCATTTTTTTCAGCCCCTTTGGTTGGTTTACTGTGATAGAATCTCATGTAGCTAGGTGGGTCTTGAACTACTGATCCTCTTCACTCCACCTCCAAAGTGCTAGGATTACAGATATGTGCCACCAGTTATCTGACACAAGTAGAGGTACTTGAGATTTTATTTTGCTTTATTTTAGAGACAGGGTCTTATAATAATACCCTGTCTGGCCTTAACTCAACTTACCTCTGCCTCCCAAGTACTGGAATTAAAGATGTGTACCACCACACCTGGCCTTACTTGACATTTTAAAATATTAACAATACAAATATAAAAGGTATTGATACAAAAAAAAAAACAAAACACTAGAAGTGGAAATATTCAAGAGTATACTTTAACCTGCGCCATACAATTTTCAAAATCCCTACTAATAGTTAAATTTTATTTATTTTTGTAATGTATGAATGTACTGTCTGCATGTAGGTTTGTGCACCCGTGTCGTGCAATGCCTCGGAGGTCAGAAGGAAGTCTTGGATTTCCCTGGAACTGGAGTTCTCCTGGAATTGGAGTTACAGACGGTTCTCAGCCGCCATGTGGGTGCTGGGGATCGAACCCGGGTCCTCTGCAAGAGCAGTTGGTGCTCTTAACCGCTAGGCTATCTCTCCAGCCCCTTACTAATAGTTAAAACATAAACAACTGAATCAATTCTACATCTATATTTCAAAGTTCTTTGTGTGTATGGGAGTGTTTTGTATGTGTACGTAGTACATGCCCATGTGTGGATAGGTACCCATACAGAGGCCAGAGGAGATCATCCACTGAGTGTCCTCCCATATCATTTTCTTTTTTCTTTCTTTTTTTTTTTTTTTGAGACAGGGTCTCCCTGTAGCTCCAGCTGTCCTGGAACTCACTCTGTAGACCAGGTTGGCCTTGAACTCACAAAGATCCGCCTGCCTCTGCCTCCCAAGTGCTAGGATTAAAGGTGTGCACCACCACGCCCGGCTCTCCCCTATCATTTTCTATCTTACTGCCTTGTACTGGGTCTTTCACTTAGGTGGAAACCCTGCTGTTTTGGTTAGGTTGGCTGGCCAGCAACTGTGGGATCTTCTACCCAACACTGGGGTTATAGGCATTTACATGAGCGATGGGGATTTGAAATCCTCATGTTTGCAAAAAAGCACTTTTTATTTTTTACCCAACCCCTCAAAAATCTTCTAGTTGGGGGTTGGCGGGATGGCTCACTGGTTAAGAGCACTGGCTAGAGCCAGGCATGGTAGCACATGGCTTTAATCCCAGCACTCAAGAGGTAAAGGTAGGCAGATCTCTGTGAGGTGGATGTTAATTTGGTCTCTGTGAAATGGATGTTAATTTGGTCTAGGCCAGCTGGGGCTACAGAAAGACCCTGTATCAAAAAAAAAAAAAGCAAAACAAAAAAAGGCTGCTTTTGCAGAGGACCTGGGTTCTGTTCTTAGCACTTACATAGTGGGTCACCCACTGTCAGGGGATCTGATACCCTCTTCTTGCCTCCTCTGGCCACACACATACACACAAACACACACACGCGGGGCATGAATTAAAAAAAAAAATTGGTTGAATAAAGGGTTGGACCTAAGTCTTGCCTCTTCTTACAGGCCCTCAGTTATAGAATAAACACTTTCGGGGCTGGAGAGATAGCCTAGCGGTTAAGAGCACCGACTGCTTTTGCAGAGGACCCGGGTTCGATCCCCAGCACCCACATGGCGGCCGAGAACAGTCTGAAACTCCAATTCCAGGAGAACTCCAGTTCCAGGGGAATCCAACACCCTCTTCTGACCTCCGCGGCATTGCACGACATGGGTGCACAAACTTGCATGCAGACAGTACATTCATACACATATGAAAGAAAAAAAAATAGAATAAACACTTTGTTTACTAAGGCTATTTCACAAATATCCATAACAAACTGACCCAAGATGTTTGCCTTGTCCTTGGATATGCATACCACAATAAGAGAACCATCTTGGAATTCTTACATAAGGGGAGAGGGAAAGAAATCCAATAAATGAAAATTGATTAATACATTAAGAGCATACTGTATATAATACCTCCACTTGCCTTATTTTTTAATTTATGTGTATATTTACACATAAGTACAGGTGCCTGAGGAGGCCAGAGGTCATTGGAGCTCCTGGAGCTGGAGTTCTAGGCAGCCTTAAGCCACCACTGAGTGCTGGGAACAAAACTCAGGACCTTTGCAAAAGCAGTATGCACTCTTAACTGTGTAGCCATCTCTCCGGCCCCCAAATTTTTGTACTGCATTTATTTATTGTGTGCATGTGTGCCATAGCACATGTCAGAGGACAAGTTCCATCATGTGGTTCCCAAACAAACTCAGGTTCTAAAGCCTGGCAGCAAGTGCCTTTACCAGCTGATACACTGATCCATCTTGCCAGCCCTACCCTGTTTCTTTTTTGTTTTGTTTAGTTTTTGTTTGTTTTTTTTCAAGACAGGGTTTCCCTGTAGCCTCAGCCAGCCTGGAACTCTCTAGGTAGACAAGGCTGACCTCAATTTCAGAGAGAAGTACTGAGATAAAAGGCATGTGCCACCATGCCTAGCCTTTTAAATAAAATTAACGTATTTAATGTGATGAGTGTTTGCCTGCATATATGTAAGTATACCAGTTTGTGCAATGCCCACTGTGGGGAACTGGAGTTACAATAAGTTGTTAGCCACCATGTGGGTGCTGGGAACAGAATCTCTACAAGAGTAGCCAGTGCTCTTAGCCACTGAGCCATCTCTCCAGCATCCCCTCCTTTTTCAAAGAATCATTTACTATGTACACTGCAAGAGAACAGTAGGCTGGGCTGTAAAATAGAGAGATGACCGTTTCTCTCTGCTTCCTCGGAACCACACTCCATACACTGCCACAAACCCCTATATGACCTCTCCACACAACTCTAGAAACCTGGATGTTTCTAAAATATCTCAACAGTCCAAGCTAGTTTGGGCTGTTGAGATATTTTCACTTTCTCCTGGACAGTCTCTGCTCAAATGTCACTTTCAGAGAAACCATCTCCACCTGTCACATCCCTATCCAAAATCTAATCCATTTGTGCACCCTCCACTAGAATACAAGCTCCCCAAGGGAGGTGGGCTCTAGCCTATTTAGGGAATTATTCCCCCTTCAAAAAGTGGAGATACTCAACAAAGCTCCATGGACCATGGGAGTGGAAGAGGAAAAGGAAATCAGTGGAATCCATGAATAAAGAGACCACCTTGACATCTCCATGAAATCATACCACGCAGAGTGTGGCACATGTGAGACACAGCAATAAATAAACAAGAAAGGTAAATCCAGGTCCTCGAAGGGCTTCCATCCTATCAGTTGAGAAAGACAAGAAACAGAGTAAGCAATTACATATAAGGTAAATGTCGGTGAGAGAAGAAAGTGGGAGAGAGGAACTTGAAAAGAGAGCCAGCAAAGACATGAAGCTGGCTGCTTCCTAGGACTCAAAACGCAGGAGCAGAGGCTCTAAGGTAGGAACAGGCTTGGAATACTTGGGGGGGGGGGTCAGGCCAGCATGGGAGGTGGGAGTCAACTGAGGCACCTAACCGCCAACCAGTCGGCGGACCCTCCAAGCCACTTTAGGAGGCAGACTGTAGTACTATCATCATTTTGCAAATAAGGAAGTGGAAGTTTGAGGTCAGGGGAAGGATCCGGGTTCTATCCCGAGCACCACTAAAAAAAGTTTCGCAGTCCTGAAATCCTGAATTACACTCCTCGGGAGAGACTGAATGTGCAACGAGCCAGACCATGCAACTCCAAAGCCCGTGCGCCCCAAGAAGGGGGAAACCCCATCTGAGCCTACGTTTGTATCCTAGGGGCACGAGCGATTCATGGAGAAGGATCCCGGGGCCCAGGTCCACAGCGCTGGGGGCCAAAGGCCAGCGAAGCCAGAGCGGGGCCACCCACCAGCGTCCAGAACTCGGCCCGCCTGGCCAGGCCTCACCGTACACCACTCATTTGATCATGCTGCAGGCCGGCAGGCCAAGAACAGACGCTCCCGTGCCACCAATCAGCGACCGCCTCCAAGGCGGCGAGGCGGTGGGTCGGCCAATCAGCGCGGCGTTGGAAGGGAAGGGGCGGAATCTCGCGCGGTTCACGTTAAGCCGGGCCTCATGCTGCCCTCGCCCCTCAGACTCCAGAGCTGCACCGCTCACTCAGAGCCCGAGGCGGCGACGTGGCAGCGTGCCAGGAAGCCCGTCCCAGGCGCGGCACCAGGCGAAGGCCGGACTCTGCGGGCCTCGCTCCCCAGCGCTCGGAAGAGCTAAGGGCCCCTGCCTCAGGCCGGCCCCAACAGCCACCCTGCTCAACCCGCGCCTCACCTCGTGGGAATATCGAGAGGGATGAGGGAATTCCAGGCCCGGGCTGCAGCCCGCACTACCCACTCCGGCCGCTGCTCCGCCTCACATTCAAACCCCTGCAAAATGGCGCGGCCGACAGGCGGAGGCCACTGCGCATGCGCGAGCCAGGCTGAGGCGCGGGGCGGAACTAGGAACCCTTTGATCCCACCCACTCTCAGAGAGCCAATAGAAACCCCGCTGTTCTGCAGTGACTTCACAAGTGAGAGTGTCCTCAGGGCACAAGTTGAGGTTTTTAGACCCAGGGAGTTTCTGAGAGTAGGTGCTGTGTCTTAGTTTGGCTCCCAGGGGCTCGAGACTGTTGGACTTACTGTCCTTGTTCATATCAGAGAGAAGGGAAACTCCATCCCCTCGTGGAGCATTTATTCTAGAATTTCAAGCAGGGGGATAGCTCAGTTGCTAAAATGATAGCCACGCAAGCATGAAGATCTGAGTTCTGATCACCTAGAGCCCACGTAAAAGCCATCCTGAGTGCTCGAATATAATTTCAGCGCTAGGGAGGAAGAGAAAGGATCATACCTGGGGTTTGCTGGCCAGCCAGTCTTGCCATGCTCCAAGTTCAATGAGAGATCCCGCCTCCAAAAACAAAGGTGGAGACAATTGAAGAAGACACCCGTCTTCTTCCAGACCCTCCATGTCATGTCGAGCACACACACAGAAACCTAAAAGGATTTAAAAAAGCCAGATACGGTAGTAGATGCCTGTAATCTCAGCACTCAAGAGGCAGAGGGAGGATGGCTATAAACCTAAGGCCAATTACGTCTACATGGTGAGTTTGAGGCCAGCCAGGTTTTTGCGGATGATGTATAGGTGTCGACTTGGAAGGTAACTGGATGATCTGGGAAGGCCCCTTAACAAGAGAAAATTGATCTTTCAAAAACACTAAGAAGGGCTGGAGAGGTTGCTCAATGGTTGAGGGCACGGTCTGTTCTTGCAGAAGACCTGGGTTCTGTTTCCACCGCCCACATGGCACCTAACAACCATCTGTAACACCAGTTCAGAGGATCTGACACCCTCTTCTGGCCTCCATAGACATTGCATGACACTAGTGTATTTATATACATGCAGGACAAACACCCATATACATAAAAATTTTTTTTTTGAGACAGGCTGACTTAAAGATGGTTCTAAACCGCCATGGGGTCCTCTGCAGGAGCAGTTGGTGCTCTTAACCGCTGAGTCATCTCTCCAGTGCCCATAAAAAATTTTGAAGGAACAAGTAAAGAACAGGAGATAACTGTGTGATTGTGAGCCTGGCAAGTTCTCAGGTAAAACTCAGGCTGGGGTTTAGTGGAATAAGCGAAGAGCCTGGCTAAATGAGACAGGCCTCAGCAGTCAGCTCAGCTGCCCACCCCTGCCTGTCCTTCCAGCTCCAAGCTTGCCCCACTTAATAGCATTGGCACTTGCTCTTCCCCCTGCTTGGGATCCTTTTCTAGACCCAATAATGACTGGCTCCATCTCTGCATTCAGGTTGCATCTCAAATGTCACCTCACCAGAGATGCCTTCCTGGTCTGAAATTGCCCACTCCACTTTGACCCAACAGCACACTTTTTTTTTTTTTTTTTTTTTTTTTTCAGAGTTTCCCTGTTACCCCAACGTCCTGGAACCACTCTGTTAGACCATGCTGGCCTTGAACTCACAAAGTCGCCTACCTCTGCCGCCCAAGTGCTAGGATAAAGTCGGCGCTACCACGCCCGGCTTCAGCACACCATTTATTTATTTTCTTTTATTATTATTATTTTTTTTTTTGTCTTTTCGAGACAGGGTCTCCCTGTAGCCCCAGCTGACCTGGAACTCACTCTGTAGACCAGGCTGGCCTTGAACTCACAAAGATCCGCCTGCCTCTGCCTCCTGAGTGCTAGGATTTAAGGCGTGTGCCACCAGGCCTGGCTCAGCACACCATTTATAAAGCCAGTTAAAAGACAGGATGCCGGGGCTGGAGAGATGGCCTAGCAGTTAAGAGCGCCGACCGCTCTTACCGAGGACCCGGGTTCGATCCCCAGCACCCACATGGCGGCCGAGAACCGTCTGAAACTCCAATTCCAGGAGAACTCCAGTTCTAGGGGAATCCGACACTCTCTTCTGACCTCCGCAGCATTGCACGACTCGGGTGCACAAACTTGCATGCAGACGGTACATTCATACACATACAGAAATAAATAAAATTAATAAAAAAATAAATAAAAGACAGGATGCCTAAGTTAATATGAGTTTCAAGGAAATAAAAAACACAGAACCTAAACAAATAAAAAGGGGTGTGGAAGAAGGAAAATTATTTGTCTTTTGCTTGTTTGGCTGTCAAATTGATTTATCCTGTTGCTGCTACTGCTGCAATTGGAGCTGGTGTTTGCAGACTTCTATGGTTGACTGAGGGTGAGCAGCTGGCTCTTCAGGAATCCTCTGGGTTTTCAGTGCCAGATTGGGACTGCTGCACTAGGTATGAATTCTGCTCCGGTATGAAATCTGGAGAATTCATACGTAGTACAGAATATTGGTCAAAAATTCATGGCTGAGATGGCCGGGCATGGTGGCACACACCTTTTAATCCCAGCACTCAGGAGGCAGAGGCAGGCATGAGAGTTCCAGGCTAGCCTGGTCTATAGAGTGCCAGGCCAGCTGGGGCTACAGGGGGACCCTGTCTCAAAAACACCACCCCCCAAAAAATAAATAAAATAAAATAAAATTCATGGCTGGGGATGGAGAGATGGCTTTGTGTTAAGAGCTCTGGCTGCTCTTGCAGAAGACCCTGCTTCAGTTCCCAGCAACTGTAGCTCTAGGAGATCTGAAGCCCTCTTATGGCTCCGTGGGCATTACACATGGGTGTTCTTACATACATGCAGGCAAAACAGTCATCTACATAAAAAAAAAATGGCCATGGGACTGGAGAGATGGCTCAGTGCTAAGTCCCCTCTTCAAGAGGACCCAGGTTCAATTCCCAGCACCCACGTGGCAGCTAACAACCATCCATAACTCCAGTTCCAGGGGACCCAATGCACTCTTCTGACCTCTGTGGGTATTGCACAACATGGATGCACTTACATATATGCAGGCAATACAATCATATGCATAAAATATATATTTTTTAATTTCATTTATTTTTGTATATGTATGAGTGTACTGTCTGCATGCAGGTCTGTGCACCCGTGTCGTGCAATGCCACGGAGGTCAGAAGAGGGTCTCAGATTCCCCTGGAACTGGAGTTCTCCTGGAATTGGAGTTACAGACTGTTCTTAGCCACCATGTGGGTGCTGGGGATCGAACCCGGGTCCCCTGCAAGAGCAGTCGGTGCTCTTAACTGCTAGGCTATCTCTTCAGTCCACATAAAATATTTTTTTAAAAGGTCATGGCACCTGGTGTGGTGGCACACACCTTTAATCCTAGCACTCAGGAGGCAGAGACAGGCAGATCTTTGAGTTCAAGTGAGTTCCAGGACAGCTGGGACTATAGGGAGACCCTGTCTTGAAAAGACCAAAAAAAAAAAAAGGCCATGGCTGGGGAGGTCACTGGCCCCTGGTGGGAAAGTTACAGCCATTGTTTTGCTAAATGGATATTATTTTTACCATCAAATCGCCTTGGCAATAATTTGTTTATCCCTAGGTTTGTACTGCTTTCAGCTCAGTCAGAAAAGCTGCTTTTTGCAGTGGTGAGTGGTATCTGCGAATACTCGTAACTGATCAGTGATGGGAACAAGTGACTGCTGAATGCTCAGCCATCTGTTAACATCTCACTTCTAGGCTCAGGGAACATCTTGGAAGAGAGGGCAGAAAGAATTTAAGAACCTAAGGAAGGGGTAGTATTGTGGAGCACTGTCTTCTGGGCATCACAGGTGCTCTTGATCGCATAGCCCCTGAGATTACCTGTGAACCAGCATGGCAGGAGTGAGGCTATGCTAGACTCTTGTGTCCTGCCCTTGACTACTGACTACTGAAGCAATGGACCCCAAGAAATTAGAATTTCTCCAGAAATCTCGTGCTAAGAAATGTAAAAGCCTATAACTGGGCCAACCAGAGGGGAAACTTCTCTCTGAAGGAAATTTGCAACTTTAGACCATACTGCAAGGGAGTGAACACAGAACAGTGACGAGTCAATGAAGGGCAAGACACACACCTTGGCCTGGATTGCTGGTATACATAGGTCTTGCTTTATTTTTTCGAGACAGGGTCTCCCCGTAGCACCAGCTGGTCTGAAATTCATGATGTAGACCAGGCTTGCTTCCAACTCCCAAACGCTGGATTAAAGGCATGTGCCAGCACACCTGGCTCAATTTTTTTGTAACTTTTTTAATTTTTTGTGTGGGTTGGGGCATGTGTGTGGCGGTCAGAGACAAACTTTGTGGAGTCTGTTATTCTCCCACTACCCTTCTGTGAGTTCCAGGGATTGAATTCAGCTTGTTAGGCTTGCAGGATGGAGGTTCTTACCGCTGAGCCAGCTCCCCAGTTTGGAGGCCAAGTAGTACCACCAGTTGAAACTACAAGCTTGTACCTGCCACAATAAACTTAAGTCAACCCCAACCCATGGCTCGATATACCTAAGTACTACATAAGATAGAGTTTTACTTTTTAAAACTTTATTGATTTTCCACCTGATCAAAGCATGGGGTATTTTAACAGTATTATACATAATATTTTTACATAGAAAACTTTACATAGCATTTCATATTATATAATTCTGCTTTATGCTTTCAAAAATGTTTACATCCATTGGGCAAGGAATGCTTTTCATTAAATTACCAATATTAAATGCACTTAATCATTGTGTATAGATTAAATCAAAGTAGCTAGTAACTAACTTTTAGGCATTTAAGAGGTAAGACATACATTTTGCACATAAAGAAATATATGATGCAAATATGCAGATAAAAATTTTTAAAAATTAGAACACTGAGAAAAAAACCACACCTTTCAGAGTGTCATTTTTTGAGAGCAAGGATTTCCAGATAGATTCATTCTTTAAAATATTCAGCTTTGGCTTGTTTCTCAGACTGCAAAGCTGCTGGTAGCAAAACTCCAGGTGTTTTGTGAGTTCAAGCAATGTCCACCTGAACAAAACAGTGAAAGAGAGTTCAGAAGGATCCAGTCTCCATCTGCATCCTAACAATGAACA
Source organism: Rhizomys pruinosus (assembly GCA_009823505.1). Lineage (NCBI taxonomy): Eukaryota > Metazoa > Chordata > Mammalia > Rodentia > Spalacidae > Rhizomys > Rhizomys pruinosus. The sequence continues at coordinate 133,189 of VZQC01003169.1, forward strand.
CCTGACACCTGAGTGGGTGATCACATTGGCCAGCGGGTTCTTTTTCATAACTATAAAGACAACTAAATGGATAGCCATAATCACAAAACAACAAAAAATGTTTATTTTGTCTTCATAGTTTTTCTGCATTTTGTACAAAAGTCACCTGTCAAAGGAAAGTGTCTTTCCAGACATTACTGCACAATTTTTGTAAAGCATGTTCTTTGGTTGTACGTGAGGAGTACAAGGAAAAAGCATATTTGCCTAAAGGTGCATATTAGAAAGCAAACTTCCCATCTGCTGTTTGTTGTTGAGATGCCAGAGCTGGTGATTGCCTTAACAGACAATGAAGACAACAATAGAAACTTTAGAGACATAAAATCATCACTTAAAGCATTCTGATAAAGAAATAAGGCTTGGGAAGACTTCTACCCTCTTCCCCAACGCTGCACTTCTGCGCACTTTGCACCAGTGTCTGAGCAGTTCAAGCCACATTTGCCACAAGAAAGATCAGACTTGTTCACAAGAAGTAATTTATACTGCATGGCTTATTACTGGAGGTCAGGGATGCCGCTGTTCACTAACAAAATTACCCTGAATGGTTTCACATCCAGCTTTTAAAAGGTCCACTGCTGTACGATTCTAATGCCTGGTTCAGAAAAGTCAGTATTTTACATGACAAAATTATAAAGAAATTCTAGCCTGAAGATCTCAGCAAGCAATAAAATGCATTGATATTTTCTACCCTGTAAGGGGCAAAATTAGGGAAGGCAGGGGGATGCTGGGAAAGTGTAGACAAACACAACACCAAACGACAGAGAAAGCTACCAACCAGGGACGTAGCTTCCACACGATGCCCTCAGAGTGTGCGCGAATGCTCCCCACTTAGTGTGGGACAAATACTGCAGAGACAGCTCAAGGTTGCAGTGGGGATGAACGGCCACACCAGGAGTGTGTCCCAAATGAGGCTTCACAAACAGCATAAAGATCAACAGATTCCAGGACATGTCAGTCAAATAAATGTGCTCGTGCTTTCTCTCCCAGTCAAGTACTCTCCACAGTCCCTTCCTGTAAGTTCATGACCCTCTCAGCTAATGTCATAACCTAAACCTGCTAGTTTTCTTTGGTAGATAAATTAAAATACTTTTTGGAAAAGAAAAAAAAAGTCCTGCAGGCTAAACTGAACATGTCATAAGGCTGTTAAAAATGAAAGAGAAAATGAGAAGTCTCAGTAAGCAAAAGCACCAGGAATCCTCTAGAAAGAAAACAATATCTGATTTTACAGATACATTCCTGACAAATGACTAACATTCCTGACAAATGACTAACTTCTAAGGCACCAGAGTAGACATCACTACAACCGGATTCGTACTTGATGCAGACAACACTTCAGCGCTGGCGCTGCACTGCTCTAGGTGGAGCGGGGTGAGGGGAGAATGAAGTGCAGTTTGCTTTCTCTGGACTCAGAATAAAGTAATTCTAGGTCTGCTGCTGCGGGCTTTGGGTGTACTGTACTTGGAGTTTGTTTTCCTGCAGTTCAAGCATGGTGCCATTAGCAACATAAGGACCCTAGAATCTAGTCATCCCCCCCTACCCCCCAGGCTCAGGTAAGCAGAAGTGCTGGGCACCTGCTACCCCTGCCACTGCCACAGCTCACATGCTGGCCCCACAGCAGCTCGTTCCCCTCATGGTACAGGGCTGAGGGCATGGAGTGACCTTCTCACACTAAGCTACTGTCCCTCTCTCTGAAGGTCCCTTTAACAGGGACTGTGCAAAGCAGCAACACTCATCTGCATACTCCCTCTTCTGAGGTAAAAAAAAGGTTTACTCAAAGATAAGTGAACTCTGGGTAAGCATTACTTCATTTTCATGACTACTTCATATTCTTGACTTCGGAGTGTGGGATGCACAATGCATTCTGAAAATTTTAATCTAACACTCACCCACAAATACTTCAAAGAAGGCTAACCATCTTCATTAAACTGTTACTTTTTCCTATAGACTTTTTCTCCCCAAGTTACTAAAACAGGGACAGCCACGAGGCACTACATTTTTAAAAAACAATGCAAGCTCTTAATTCTACTAAACTCTGCCTTCAATCAAATCTTCAATAACTTCTCTTTGTAAAATGCTTTAAAAAAGTCACTCAGACATTAACAAAACATTAACAAAAACCCCTCCTTTTCCCCACCTTTCTCCCAAACTAATCTAACTATGCCTCACATATAACTGACAGAAACACTCAAATTTCTCTAACACATTCAAACAAAATACCCAGCGTACTTTAGGTGGCAGTTAGCCATGACAAGAAATTTTATTAACATACTCTCTAATAAACACGGACCTATACAGCTATGTTCAGTACTTTCAAGGAGAGTGACGTCCTCTGACAAAACATTTACCACCAGTCACGGAACTCTGCTAGGAAACAGTGGCACTGGAAAGGACAGATCTGACAGTTCAACCAGGAAAACGGAATGAGAGATGGAACTGACTCCCCACCCACTGCATTACTGGTATGTAATATTTGTAATATTTGTAACATTTAACGAGACACCAGCAGCCTCAGCTGGGGACTGGGAAGAGACCAGTGGAGGCCACTGCTATTCAGCCCTTCTAAAAGCCAAGAGGGTGGGCGGCTCCTTGTTTATGTGTGACCCTTCATGAGACATGCCAGTTGGAGATGGCATGGTGGGTGTTCCTCAGAGTTGCAGCGGCTGAGGGAGCCAGGGCTACCATGTGGACGACAGTGCTGCTGGCTCTTGCGATGGCTCTTCTGGAATCCATATCTTATAGACAACTCCTATTCGCAGGAAGAACTTTCGCAGAACTGCTCGGAGCTCAGGGATCAGGTCAAACTGCACAATTTCACACAGGTAGGGGTAGTACATTGACGCATGTGCTTTGAACTTGCAGTAGGGAAAAGCAGAAAGTGAAATTAGACAGGCAATTTTTTTTGTGTTACTACTTTTTCAGAACTATTCATCTTAACCTGAAGCTTTCTATAATATTGCTGCTTTTTCTTGCCATTAGAAACTTGCAGTTAAAACCTAGTGTAGCCGGGCGTGGTGGCTCACGCCTTTAATCCTAGCACTTGGGAGGCAGAGGCAGGTGGATCTTTGTGAGTTTGAGGCCAGCCTGATCTACAGAGTGAGTTCCAGGACAGCTGGGGCTGCAGGGAGATTCTGTCTCGAAAAGACCAAAAAAACCCCCCAAAACCAAAAACCAAAAAACCTAGTGTAGCTGGGTGCCTATAATTTTAGTACTCAAGAGGTGGAGGCGGGATGATCAGTTTAGCTATACACTAAATTATATAGGCCAGCCTGGGCTACAGGAGACACTGTCTCAAAACAAAATAATATACCCATAACCAGCTCCCTATCCTACGTTGAATTACTTTAAATTATATTACAATAGTCTTGCTACTAAAAGTCAACAGCCTTTTCTTTCTCTTGTTTTATAAAGCTATTACTTGTCTAAACAAGCAATTCATAATATCAATCCTGTCCACCCATACTGAGAATCACTGTGTGCTCAGCAGCCACACGTGGTTTACACTTCAGTCCTTGTCAACTGGGGTTCTTAAGTATACTGGGAGAAGCTGGAAGTCACTTCAATTGGGTATAAATACCCACCCAACCATGGCCCAGAGGAGACATCAGAGTTTACTTGTTTGTACCTTTTCATCATTTATTTTGAGGGTTTTGGTTAGAAGTAACAACAGGAGACTTGTCCAGGCTTCCCGATGGCTTTCAGAATTCACTGTGATGAAGTAGGCAAGTGCTTCACTGCACACACTAAAATTAAGAGGCAGGCATGTCAGGACAGGTTGGCACTCCACATTCAGTGGAGACCTGAGGATTTCTGCACTTCGTGTTTATTGAGCACCTACACTGACTAGTCAGTATGGGCAGACCACAAAGACCCAGCTTCTTCAGGTTTAAAATGGGATTGCTGGGGGTTAGGAGGGGCGGCTTGAAATGAACTAAGTTTATTAAATGATAGTTTGGCTGGGTCTTGGCTGTTGTGGAGTTCAGTGTTTGCAGTAAATCATCACACGAGGAACTTACATGCTATGCCACAGTCTTGATGTGAGACACTGGGTAATATGCAGGTAATTCTCTTTGGGGCTTGATTTAAGAAATGAGCTGAGGGCTGGAGAGATAGCCTAGCGGTTAAGAGCACCGACTGCTCTTGCAGAGGACCCGGGTTCGATCCCCAGCACCCACATGGCAGCTGAGAACCGTCTGTAACTCCAATTCCAGGAGAACTCCAGTTCCAGAGGAATCCGAGACCCTCTTCTGACCTCCGCGGCATTGCACGACACGGGTGCACAAACTCACATGCAGACAGTACATTCATACACATACAAAAATAAATAAAATTAAAAAAAAAAAAAAAGAAATGAGCTGAGCCAGGAGTGGTATGCACTCCTTTAATCCCTGTACTTGGGAGGCAGAGGCAAGTGGATCTTTGTGAGTTAGAGGCCAGCCTGCTCTACATAGCGAGTTCCACGCCAGCTGGGGCTACAAGGAGACTCTGTCTAAAAAAGAAAAAAAAGAAAAAAAAAAAAAAAGGCATGGGGAGAATGAAGCAGGATTATCAGCTCAAGACCAGCCTGAGCTACATGGGAGACTGTCCCAAGGCAGGATGGGGAAGAGCCACTGTGTTCTCTTAATTCTTCTCTCAGCTAATACATTGTTAATGTGAGGTATGGTGGCACAAGCCTATAATCTCAGCACTTAAAAGGTGGAGGCTGGAGATCTTGAGTTTAAGGTCATCCTTGGCTACATGGTCAGTTTGAGGCTAGCCTGGGTTACAATGAGACACTAAAAAAAAAAAAAAAAAAGACTTGTTATTTATTCTCAGTGTAAGACAACTGGTAAGTGCATAAAATTATAACAAAAAAATTATAACAAAAACTTAAGAAGGGAAAAAATTTCATCATTTTAAAGGATACATGACAATGTTTTAGCCTATTTCTTCCTAGTTCTTGTGTGTATGTGTGTGTTGTATTGCTAGGAAATTAATCTAGTGTGTCACACATACTAGGCAAGTACTTTACCAATGTACTATATAGCCAGCCCCCCAAAATGGCTACAGATACTCCATGATAGGAATACACTGCAATTCATTTATCCATTTGATAGTTAGGAGCCCCACAATGATGCCTGTCACTGAACATCACCACTAACTGTGCTGAGACACATGGTGCCTTATTACATGGTGGTCAGTACTATGTTGTACTGTCTTCATATTTCAAAGGAATAAAAGGTAAAAGGAAGCTCCAGGGGACTTGGGGTGTAGCTCAGAGCCAACAGGTATACTTAGCCTGTGCCAGGCCAAATTCACGCCCATACATCAAAGAAAAAAAAAAAAAGGCTCAGACAGTAGCCTCTGATTCTTCTTGGAAAGAAGGAATGACAGGATACCAGAGTTGATAGCAACTCTTTAGACCTATAATACATTGGGTGCTAGCTACAGTGGGGACTCCTCCTAGCCTGAGGATTGAGGTCAGAGCACTTTCACTGCCTGAGCAGTGGTGGCTCTTCAGGATACTGGAAGGTGGAATGGAAGATGGTTCAGATGGGCTACTGTGCAGGTGATTTTCTCCTAGCTTTTCAATTCACAGAGCTGTGACATGTAAGTTAATGGGAAACCAATCCTCTTACATTAACAGTCGCTGCTGTATTTCACCCCAGGAGTCCTTGCGGTTCTCATCCATGTACATTCGAAACAGGATCCTCAAGCAACAGGCCAGGCTGCTGGTTTCTTGTTTGAGAAGATTGGGTTTAGACTTGCCCTTAAAGCCTAGAGAAGAGACAATCATGTCAGCAGTGCACACTGCCAGCCAAGATAATGCTGATAGGAGCCATCCTCTAGTTGTGTCAGGAAGAACATCTCACAGCTTCACAGCTTGACTGTGGATCCAACAGCTCAGGTCATAACTCTCCAGGGTGATCTCTGTGTGAACACCCTGCCTCCTCCACTTAGACTTGCTTGCTGGCTGGTAAAGCCATTAGTTTCTTTTTCTCAACCCCCAAAGCTCCTATGAATTCTACCACTTTTCTAATTGTAGGATATTTTTGCTAACAAAGTACATGTAAGAACACAATTATATATATATTTTAACTATAACCAACATGGTGTGCCAACCACTCTCATAAGCAAAGGCTTACTGTGGGCAAAGAATAAATAAAACAGCTATAGAGAAAAGACATTCCAATTGTGGCTTAAAACCACCATATGTAGTTGGGTGTGGGGAGCAAACCTGTAATCCCAGTAATAAGGAAGCTGAGGCAGGAGGATTATTCTAAGTTTAAGAGGAGCCTGAGCTGCTTAGCGAGTTTCAAGTTAGGCTAATAGCAAAACCCTGTTACAAGCCGGGCGTGGTGGCGCATGCCTTTAATCCTAGCACTCGGGAGGCAGAGGCAGGCGGATCTTTGTGAGTTCAAGGCCAGCCTGGTCTACAGAGTGAGTTCCAGGACAGCTGGGGCTACAAGGAGACCCTGTCTTGAAAAGACCAAAAAAAAAAACCAAAAACAAAACCCTGTTACAATAAAACAAAACAAAAACAAAAAATGCAGTTGGGAAGAAGATTAAAATAATGCTAATAGAAGTTAATGAAGTATCACATTATTTGTAAAATTCAGAAAAATAAGTCTCTCACTAATACCCATGAAGAAAATACAAAAATATTACATAAAGCAAGCATATATTTATTCCGGCATGTATGTAATTATTTTTGGAAGAATGAGTGAGATTCTTTAAAGGCCCCCAAGATGCACAAATGTTTTCTTTAGGAGCATCAAATTCTTCACTGCATTGTATTTCACTTGTAATCTAATGTCAAATTTCAGGAACTGAATGATTTAATTCTTTAACTCTCAAGTTTTGTGGATGGGGGGTTCTTTTTAGACAGGGTCTCCCTATAGCCCCAATGGGCCTGGAACTCACTATGTAGACTAGACTGACCTTGAATTCACAGAGAACCATCTGCTTCTGCCTCTGGAGTGCTGGGACTAAAGGCATGCACCACTGCGCCTGGCTCAACTTATCTTTTTATTCCTGAGAATTTATCATGGATCAGGCAATTTCTTGTCACAAGGATGAAATTATTTAGCACCATGCCTGAAAGTATCTAGGAAGTTATTCTAGCTGGTCTTTTTCCCTAAATTCTATTTATTTATTTTTATTATTTACTTATTTATTTATGTTGTACGAATGTACTGTCTGCACGTATGTTTGTGCACCCGTGTCGTGCAATGCCGAGGAGTCCAGAAGAGGGTGCCGGATTCCCCTGGAACTGGGTTACATACAGACTGTTCTCAGCCGCCATGTGGTGGCTGGGAGAGTCAAACCTGGTTCCTCTGCAAGACCAGTTGGTGCTCTTAATCGCTAGTCTATCTCTCCAGCCCAACTCTGAAATTTCTGGTTGGTTGTTTTCACTATAAAGAAATACTAAATATGAGATGGGCATGGTGGTGGGCACAGGCTTTATCCCCAGCAATTTGGGGGCAGAGGCAGGCAGATCTCTGTGAAACTGAAGGCAGCCTGGTTCAACATAGTTTCAGGTCAGCCTGGGCTACAAGTGAGGCACTGCCGCAAAAAGATTAAAAAAAATCAAAGGGGGGGGCTGGAGAGATGCCTCTGTTGAGAGCTGCGACCGTCGTCTTTGCAGAGGACCCAGGTTCGCTATCCCCAGCATCCACATGGCGCCTAGAACCGTCTGAAATGGTCCAATTCCCAGGAGAACTCAAGTTCCATGGCAATCCGACACCATGTTCTAACCTCGCGCGGGCATTGCATGACACGGGTGGCACAAACTTGCATGCAGACAGTAATGCATACACATACATAAATAAATAAATTAATAAAAAAAAAAATCAAAGGGTGGCTGAGATGGCTTTAGCAGTTAAGAAAACTGTCTGCTCTGCAGAGCACCCGGTTCGATTCCGACCCACACGGCGGTTAACAAACTGTCCGTCCGGGCGTGGTGTGGCGGCACGCCTTTAATCCCTAGCACTTGAGATGCAGATTGGCGGATCTTTGGTGAGTTCAAGGCCAGGCCTGGTCTACAGGGGTGAAGTTCCACGGACAGCGGGTGGCTACAGGGAGTACCCTGTCTACGCCAAAAGACTAAAAAACAAAACAAAAAAAAAAATGTCTTAAGTGGGCGTGGTTGGCGCAGCCTTAGCCTGGCACCTCAGGAGACAGAGGCAGAGGCAGGCGGATCTCTGTGAGTTCAAGGCCAGCCTGGTCTACAGAGTGAGTTTCAGGCCAGCTGGGAGAACCTCCCGGTCGCAAAAAAAAAAAAAAAAAAAAAAAAAATCAGAACTCTCCCAAAGGCTTAAGTGTTTCAGGATGCTGACCAGTGTGGTCACTAAGCCTACTTGCTGTGACCTTACCTGCTCGCCAAAGGACAGTCCGCTGTTCATAATTGGAGTTGAAGGCTTTTGAGAATGAGTGAGACTCCTGCAGGCAGTCCAGCAGCTTGAAGAGGTGCTTTGAAGACATGTACTTGTACATGCCCTGATCCTCTGTCTCGATGTGGATGTCTGCATCCAGTGTGTCTTGCTGGAGGAGAGACAGGAGAGCTGAGTGAGAGTGGTCCGGACATCATGACGACATACAAGGCAGGTCACGGTTGGAGCCCTTTCTGCTTGGAGCTTGTCTCTAGCTGGTGAAGTCCCACCCTGAGCCACTGTGTAGAGTGGGCTTGACCACCTATTTCGGTGTTGCCAGGTACTGTCTTTGTTGCAAGCAGGAGAATGTGTGCCCATTATTTCACTATAGAACTATGTTATTCTCATTTCATTTGATAGAGAAATTAAAAAATGAGAAATCTGACTGTGATAAAAGTCTTTCTCCAAGAACTGGAGAAAGCAGTGAGCAGAGCCCAGCTGGCTCCCCAAGTGTAATCAAGTGACACTCAAGCCAGTGACTGTGCTATCAGACCTGAGGGAAAAAAACAGCAGGTACAAATCTTCATTGAGTGTGGAGCCTAAAATATAAGGTATGATTAAGAAGTTTTAAAAATCTTCAGATTTCTAGGACTAGGCACATCCTCTTTATAAGTGGTCACAGAGGGACGACTGTAAAATCTCCCCAAGTTGATCTATAACTTCAGTGCAATCCTTCTCACAATCCCACCACTGAACCCAGGCTTGGGGCAAACACCTGTAATCCCAAAAGAGGCAGGATGATCACGACTTCAAGGCTAGCCTGGGCTACACAGTGAGTTCCAGGCCAGTTTGAGCTACATAGTGAAACCCTATTTCAAAAAGCTGATCCTAAACTTCATATGAAGTGTGGGTAATCCAGAATTGGCAAAGCATTCCTAAAAAAGCAGTAGAAAGTGGGAGGGCTCCAATTCCCACCCCTAATCCACAGTAAAGACCTATAGTACTGAGAGTAGTGTGGTACTGACACAAAGACACAGGTCAATCAAACAGCATGGAGATGATCCAGGTGTGTTGGCATACACCTTTATTTATTTTTTCTTTTTGAGATGGGGTCTCCCTATAGCCCCAGCTGGCCTGGAACTCACTCTGTACACCAGGCTGACCTTGAATTCACAGAGATCCACCTGCCTTGCCTCCCGTTAGGCTTAAAGGTGTGCGCTACCATGCCCGGCTTAAAGACGGTTCTTAATTACCATATGGGTGCTGGGAATCGAACCTGGGTCCTCTGCAAGAGCAGTCGGTGCTCTTAACCACTAGCCCTGGCATACACCTTTAATCCCAGCACTTGGGTGGCAGATGCTGGTGGGTCTCTGAGTTCAAGGCCAGCCTGGTATAAATAGTGAGTTCTAGGCCTGTTGGGGCTACAGGGAGACCCTGTTTCAAAAAGACAAAAAAAAAAAAAAAAAAAAAAAATCCTTTAAGCCAGGCATGGTGATACATGCCTTTAATCCCAGCACTNTTTTTTTTACTTTTCTTTGGTCTTTTTGAGACAGGGTCTCCCTGTAGCTCCGGCTGTCCTGGAACTCACTCTGTAGACCAGGCTGGCCTTGAACTCACAAAGATCCGCCTGCCTCTGCCTCCCAAGTGCTAGGATTAAAGGTGTGCACCACCACGCCCGGCTTTTTTTTTTTTTTTACTTCTTATGTGTATGAGTGTACTGTCTGCATGTAGGTAGGTGCACCATGTCGTGCAATGCTGTGGAGGTCAGAAGAGGGCGTCAGATTCCCCTTCTGGAGTTAAAGACAGCTCTTAGCTGCCATGTGGGTGCTGGGAATAGAACCCGGTTAAGAGCAGTCAGTGCTCTTGACCACTGAGCCATCTCTCTAGCCCCTAAAATTGTTTTTAATTAAAAACAATTGATGATGAATATTTATTCATCTCCAAAAAACCCAAACCAAACCCACAGATGTATAAGCAAGTGTGGGGAGGCAGACCTATAATCTCAGCACTTGAGAGAGACAGGAGGATCCAGAACACAAGGTCAGACAATGCTGAGCACCACACTCACTGGAGAAACTAGGACTTCACCCACTGCTGTAGAGATAAGATGGTGGTGCCATTTTCCAAACTTGGTAAACTTGAAATTTCTCAAGCTGGGCGTGGTGGCACACATCTTTAGTCAGAGCACAGGTGGATCTTTGTGAGATCAAGGCCAGACTACTCTACATAGTGTGTATATTAAGTTCCAGACCAGCCACAGGGAAACCCTGTCTCAAAAAAAAAAAGGAAAGGAAAGGATCCTTCACATCTTCATGTTTACATAAGGAACATGTAGAGTCTAAGGACAACCTTCAGGGAAGAACTGGTTCTCTCCTTCCACCAAGTGAGTCCTGGGGATTGAACTTGAGTTCTTGGACTTGGTGGCAAGTGCCTTTACCTACTGAGCCATCTTGCTTTCTCCAGGGGGTCTGAACATGAATATTACCCTCTTACTTTTTTTTTTTGCCTTTTTGGGACTACAGGGTCTCCCTGTAGTCCCAGCTGGCCTAAAGTTTACTAGGTAGAGGGCTGGAATTGAACTTTTGCCTTTTTGGGACTACAGGGTCCCCCTGTAGTCCCAGCTGGCCTAAAGTTTACTAGGTAGAGGGCTGGAATTGAACTCACATAGATCCACCTGCCTTTGCTGCCTAAGTGCTGAGACTAAAAGCACGTGCTACCATTTTTTTTTTTTTTGGCTTGTTTTTGTTTCTCTGTGTTTGTTTTTGAGACAAGGCTCTCTGCAGCCCAAGCTGGCTTCAAACTCGCTATGTAACCAAGGCTGGCCTTAACTTCTAAATCCTTCTTGTGTCCACCTCCCAAGTCCTGGGATTACAAGTATGTGTGTACCAGTGTGATGGGCTTTTGCTGTTGTTGGGTCTCACTCTGTAGCCCAGGTAGGTCTTGAACTCCTGGCAGTTCTCTGGCTCCAGCCCACTCAGTGCTGGGATTTCAGGCACGCACCCCCACACTCTCAGTCACTGGTGGTTAAATGTACAGCAATGGCAGGTAGCATTCCCTGGCATAAATAACACTTTAGCATTGGAAAAGGGGTGGCATCTGAGCAGTGATAAGCCAATCCTCAGGAAATAAACCTTTATGATTTTTAGTGTCTTCTGATTTCTGTGGTATATATTAGGTTCCACTGTGATCAATTTCCAGTGACCAATGTGGGGCTGTACAACAATAGGCACGTTACTCCAGCACACCACTGCCATTATACAGCCTCCCTGTGGACAAAGATGCCCAGCCCAGGCCCTGGGTGGTTACCTGGGCAGCAACCATGTGCTCTGCATCCTCCTTTTTGCTGGTCGCAGGGTAGAACACGATGTTGTCGATGGTCTGTATCAGTTCCAGCTGAACCACACACTTGATGAGGAGGCTGGCAAACAGTTTCTGATCTATATTAGATGATAAAATTAACCCTAACAATGACTCAGCCAGTATCCAGCAAGTGTTCACTAAGCTTCCACGTGATGACTGGCATGACTGTTGGTCCTGTGGTTATACCAATGAACTGGGCAAAACCTCCTGCTCCCACAGCACTGGCAGACAATGGGTAAGATGATACAGTATGCCAACTGGTACTGACTTAAGAGTGGAGAGAGGAATTAACAGAGTTGACTATAGATTTAAATAAGATAGGCAGGAAATGTCTCTCCAAAAAAGAAGGTAAGGAGGAAAGTAAGGAAAATTGGAAAGGATGAAAAGAAAAATTTGCACAAAGTTCTGAAGGTGCAGGAATCAGCTGGGTTGATCCCAGAGTCCTCCAGCAAGTTTTGCTGTCAGCTCACAGACCACTACTATGCAACAGCCTGGACTGTGCCATAACCATGGGGTTGGGTGTGTGCCTATACTAGCCTCTCTCATTCTTGGTTGGGGTCATGAGGAGCTCTTCTAAAATCGGAGTTTCAGGCCATCTTCTCTCCACCCTAGTAGTACTGCTCTCTGAACATTCTACTTCTGATGCCACAGTGCTCTTTTAGGGCTGGGGATGTACTTTAATTGGTAGAGCACTTGTATCCACAGGGTTCTAGGTTTGATGCTTCCTGGGGGTGGAGGGGTGGGGGGGATTATTCTTTTATTTTTGTCTTTTTGAGACAGGGTCTTCCCTGTAGCCCCAGATGTCCTAGAACTCACTCTGTAGACCAGGCTGGCCTTGAACTCACAAAGATCTGCCTGCCTCTGCCTCCCAAGTGCTAGGATTAAAGGCGTGCGCCACCATGCCCGGCTTTATTTTTAATTTTTATTCATTTTTTTTATGTGTATGAATGTGCTGTCTGCATGTAGGTTTGTGCACTTGTGTTGTGCAATGCTGCAGAGGTCAGAAGAGGGCATCGGATTCCCCTGGAACTCGAGTTAAAGACAGTTCTCAGCAGCCATGTGGGTGCTGGGGATCGAACCCGGGTCCTCTGCAAGAGCAGTCAGCGATCTTAACCACTAGGCCATCTCTCCAGCCCTGGGGGGGGCGCGGAGGGGGGGGGATTTTTATACATGTAGTAGTTAGCAACCTTTTTGTTAACATTTTTTAAAAAAGTTTTTATTTANTATGAATGTACTGTCTGCATGCAGGTCTGTGCACCCGTGTTGTGCAATGCCTTGGAGGACAGAAGAGGGTGTCAGATTCCCCCGGAACTGGAGCTAAAGACGGTTTTCAGCTGCCATGTGGGTGCTGGGGATCGAACCCAGGTCCTCTGCAAGAGCAGTCAGCGCTCTTAACCGCTAGGCCATCTCTCCAGCCCCCATCATGGTGCCTTTTTGGAGGAAGGCATATTCTGATATTTATATTGAGCTGGGGTTGTAGCTGTGATAGAACTCTTGCCTAGAATCCACAAGGCCTTTTGGGTTCTATCCCAGCACTGCCAAAACAAAATCAGCTGGGTGTGGCGCCGATTGCTTTTGCAGAGGACCCGGGTTCGATCCCCAGCACCCACATGGCGGCTGAGAACCGTCTGTAACTCCAATTCCAGGAGAACTCCAGTTCCAGGGGAATCTGACGTCCTCTTCTGACCTCCGAGGCATTGCATGACACAGCCGCCAAGGCAGACAACCTGAGTTTGACTCCCAGGACCCACTTGGTGGAAAGAGATAACTGACCCCCACAGCCTGTCCTCTGATCTCTACATGTACACCAGGGAAAAGCCTGCGTACGCATGCACACACACTCTTCAAAAAATTTTTTTTATTTTTTGGTCTTTTCGAGACAGGGTCTCCCTGTAGCCCCAGCTGTCCTGGAATTCCTTCTGTAGACCAGGCTGGCCTTGAACTCACAAAGATCCGCCTGCCTCTGCCTCCCGAATGCTAGGATTAAAGGCGTGTGCCACCACGCCCGGCTGAGATTTCTTTCTTATGTATTAGAGAATTAAAATACTGGAATACAGGTTGTAGTGATTTGATAGTAGTTATAAATGTATATAACCATCTCAAAAAGGAACCCCCCCCAAAAGTATACAACCATGTAACAATTCTTGTATGCAGAATTCTTTACCTTTAGAGGACTGAGGATTCATCTCAGTGGTAGATTCATCTAGTGCTTGCTTGGCATGTGTGAAACCCTAGGTTTTATCTCCAATCCCCTTTAAAAATATATTTTTTAAAAATTTTATTCATTTTATTTTTACTTTTTATGTGTATGAGTGTACTGCCTGCATGTGTGTAAGTGCACCTGTAGTTATGTAATGCCCACAGAGGTCACAAGAACTCGGCAGATCCCTGAAACTGGAGTTACAGATGGTTGTAAGCTACCATGTGGGTGTTGGGAACCAAATCGGGTCCTCTGTAAGAGCAGTCAGTGCTCTTAATCGCTGAGCCATATCTCCAGCCCTTCCCCCAAATAGTTTTTTTTTTAATTTATTATTTTTTATGTGTATGAGTGTACTGTCTGCATGTAGGTTGGTGCACCCATGTAGTGCAATGCCGTGGAGGTCAGAAAAGGGTGTTGGATTCCCCTGGAACCGAAGTTAAAGGTGGTTCTTAGTTGCCATGTGGGTACTGGGAATCTAACCTAGGTCCTCTGCAAGAGCAGTCGGTGCTCTTAAGTGCTGAGCCATCTCTCCAGCCCCTCCCCCAAATAGTTTTAACTTAAACATGGTTAGCCTATGAAAAGAATTTATACTTGACTCCCTCTAACTTTATCTGGAGCTGAGGAAAAACCAGACATCTTTCTTCCCCAGGTTGCTGAGACCTTTTTAAAGGATTTCAAGGTGAATTCTTTATTCCCATCAAAGATAACAGGGATCACACAGTGCTTTAGTCTAGATGCTTCTGAAGTTAAGTTCATTGCTCACCTCCCCTTAACCCCATCAGCCTGGCATGTGGAGGATGGCCTATGACTGCTCTGAAGACAATGGGGAACACCGCTTTAGAAAGAACGCTTTCCATGTTCTGATTCCTCGGTCTGCCCAAAGTCTGTCTGGATCCCTTCTACTCCTTACTGGCAAGTTACAGTGCCTGTTTACACTCTGGCCACCTAGATGCAAAGCAGGGTCTCTTCAAACACTGGCATAAGGATTCAAGGAAATCATACACATGAAACAGGTGTTAAAGCTACTTTTCAAAATGAGAGTACAGCATACCATAAGCAACATTAAGAGACAAATGGGTAAAAGTAATTTGGAACTTCATCCAGAGAAAGGATGTATGTAAGAGGTTCTGCCAAACTAATCACAACAACAACAACAACAACAACAACAACAAACAGCCACTGGAACATAAACAAAGATTATAAAAGGATTTCACTCTTTTTTTGTGTGTGTGTATGTGTGTGTCTTTTTGAGATAGGGTCTCCCTGTAGCCCCAGCTGGCCTGGAACTAGCTATGTAGACCAGGCTGGCCTTGAACTCACAGAGATCCACCTGCCTTTGCCTCCCAAGGGCTGGGATTAAAGGCGTGCTCCACCACCACCAGCAAGGTGGCTTTTAAATAAAAGAAAACCACTCATTTTCAATCATGATTAAAAGACTGGAAATGACAATCACTCCAGAGACACCAAATACTATCTATATCACATAAACAGGTGCCATCCTAACGGATGCCAATCTAGAAACATTTGTCAAAATACCAAATGTTCTTGTGCATGCCTTTAATCCTAGCACTCAGGAGGAAGAGGCAGACGGAACTTTGTGAGTTCAAGGCCAGCCTGGTCTACAGAGGGAGTTCCAGGCAGCTGGAGCTACAGGGAGACCCTGTCTCAAAATAAGACCACAAAAAAAAAAAAAAAAAAAAACAAAATCCCAAAAAAACCACAAATGTTCTTATCCATGTCTCACTCTTCATTTTTTTAGAAAAGATTCTAATCATAACTTCTGTGTTATGTCATATCGACACAGCATGCAAGGTTAACAGACAAATGCAGTAATAAAAAGCCGGGCGTTGGTGCGCCACGCCTTTAACTCCTAGCATTGGGAGGGCAGAGGCGAGGGGAACTCTTTGTCAGCTCAAGGCCAGTTTGGTTTACAGAGCGAGTTCCAGAAGCTTGGGATCCAGGGAGAACCTGTCTGAAAAGACCAAAAACAGGGGCTGGAGTGCATGGCCTAGCGTTAAGAGCGCCGACCACTCTTACAAGGGACCGGGTCTCGATCCCAGCACCACACTGGGGCTCAGAAACATCTGAAACTCCATTCAGGAGCACTCCAGTTTCCAGGGGAATCCACCACCCTTTTCTGACCTCCACGGCATTTGCACGACCGGGTGCACAAACTGCAGGCAGTACAGTACATTCATAAATACAGAAAAAAAAAAAATTATAAACATAATAAAAAAAAAAGAAAAGACCAAAAAAACCCAACCAACCAACCAAACAAAAAAAAAAAAAACAAATGCAGTAATAAAATAACAGGAATGTCCATAGGGGCCTATTTAAACAAAGATGCATCTCTCTATCAGGATAACAGACCCCCTTAAGAAAGAATGTAAAAACTAACCTCATGTACTGACATTGACTAATACATTAAAAGGGAATGTGCATAACATTCCACGACTGGCATAAAAGGAGAAGGGGACAAGGTATGGGGTACTTAACATATGCCAACGTACATGTGCATGTGTCTGCCGGCATATGGATAAAATGGCTCCAGAAAAGCCTGAGAATGTCTGGCAACACTGCAGATGGGAAAGAGAACAAGCCCCTGAGGGAGGGGCTGCTCCTGTTTGCCCTGTTGTACTCTTCAGATATCTGAATCACATGGATGTGCTATTTCAAATAGATACACAAAACATATCCCAAATGAAAAGGGTCTTACTTGCATAGGGCCCGCCCTTCCAGCTGTCATCAGTCGGGATGGAGAGCTGACTCTGGCCTCTCTCAGAGGCATTTTTGTCTATGCTGCTTAAAGACTGATGGTCCAGATCCACATCCTAAATATAAACCAGAGAAAAATCACAAAGTTCATTCCTCTTTGGTGTCCAGCAAAGATGTGACTCATTTATTTATTTATTTATTTATTTATTTATTTATTTATTTATTTATTGGTCTTTTCAAGACAGGGTCTCCCTGTAGTCCCAGCTGTCCTGGAACTCACTCTGTAGACCAGGCTGGCCGTGAACTCACAAAGATCCGCCTGCCTCCCGAGTGCTGGGATTAAAGGTGTGTGCCACCACTATTTATTTGTCTACATGCAGGTCTGTGCACCCGTGTCGTGCAATGCCGAGGAGGTCAGAAGAGGGTGTCCGATTCCCCTGGAACTGGAGGTCTCCTGGAATTGGAGTTACAGACAGTTCTCAGCTGCCATGTGGGTGCTGGGGATCAAACCCAGGTCCTCTGCAAGAGTGTCGGTGCTCTTAACCTCTAGGCCATCTCTCTTTTAACACCAATGTCCCCCTTTCAATTTAACTAAAATGCCATATTCTCCTATTCCAACTCAGGACACTCCTCAATACTTTGTAATGGTGAGTGTGACAGATTTTTAATTAGGTCAGGTCCAAAACGAAATAGGTAAAGCTGGAGCTTATTTTCTTCTTCTTTTTTGGGGGGGTTCTTTTCCAGACAGGGTCACCCTATAGCCCCAGTTGTCCTAGAAGTCACTCTGTAGACCAGGTTGGCCTTGGATTCACAAAGATCCGCCTGCCTCTGCCTTCCAAGTGTTAGGATTAAAGGTGTGCGCCACCACGCCCGGCTGTTTTCTTCTTTTCATCCACTGATAGTAAAGCGAAAATTTGAAAGCCAGAATTTAAAAATAGGGGACCAGTGAAATGGTTTGGTGGGTGAAGCTGCTTGCTGCCAAGTCTGATGATGGCCAGGTTTTGATCCCCAGAAGCCACATGGTGGAAGGACAGATCTGACTCCCATAAGTTGTTCTCTGACTACCACAGATACACTGTGGCATGCATACCTCCATGTAGCCACACAAAATAAACATTAAAAAAGGATTAAAGAACAGAAAATAGGGGACATGGCTCAGCAGTTAGGAACACTGGCTGTCCTTGTAGGGACCTGGGTCCAATTCCTAGCATCCCTTATATGGTAGCTTACAAGTGTCTGTAACTCTGGTTTCAGTGTCTGACACTCTCTTCTGACCTCCTCCAGTACCAGCCACACATGTGGTGCACTTACATACGTGCAAGCAAAACACTCATATACACACACACACACACAAAAAAAAAATACCCAGAAAATATTTAAACTGTGTTTTAAACAAACAAACAAAAAACCTCTGACTTCATCCATCTCCAAGCCCCAAAGCGTTTTGTTTTTTTTTTGTCTTTTCAAGACAGAGTCTCCCTGTAGCCCCAGCTGTCCTGGAACTCACTCTGTAGACCAGGCTGGCCTTGAACTCACAAAGATCCACGTGCCTCTGCCTCCCGAGTGCTAGGACTAAAGGCGTGCGCCACCACTGGGCTGATGTTTAAAAATTACATTTTGTTTACTTTGTGTGTGTATGGGAGGTTAGGGCAGTATGCACAGAGGACAACTTTCTGGAGTCACTTTTCTCTTTTTACCATGTAGATCCCAGGGACTAAACTCAGGCTTGGTGACAAACACCTTTACCCACTGAGCCATCTCACTGGCTCAGGCTGACTGAGTTTAATATTAAGATACAAAAAGAGAAGATTAAGGAATGAAGACAGCACAATTCCTACCAAATGCTTTTCTGATGACTCTTCCTCGACTCCTGCAGGTCTCCATGTCAGCAAACTTAGGGAACGGGAGAGAAAGAAAAGATCAAAATTGTACCCAGGACCTTGACGACATCCCCTGGACACATGAACTGGCCTCAGCACTTACACGTGTGGGATGGTGGTTTTGAAAATATCCAGCATACAGGTGCAGGTTTCGTCCCAGACAGCAGGGCTGAATTTCTCTCCATTGGATATCACCAAGTTTTCTAAGCAATTTGTACCTGAACGAGCCAACTGTTCATTATCTGCAAAATCAAACAGCATCTGTCTTTAAACTCTGTCTTGATGCCAACTGGGTCCCAGATGCTTTCAACTGTAATGGAGGGGCTGCAGCTGGAGGTTAAGTTTTAATTAAGGAAGGGAAATTACAGAGAGGGTTAAATTATTATAGCTGAGGTATGATAGTAAAGAGGAGAATAATTCAGCTATCTTTGCTGCATGGGAGAAGATCAGTACTTTGTTACTTTACGTGGCTCAATAGGAGTCATGTTAGCAGATGAGGGAAAATATAAGACCAGGGTTTCTAAAGTTTTAGCTATCAAATTTCTATACTATCAACTGTCACTTATTTTATTTTATTTTTTAATGAATGTACTGTCTGCAAGCAGGTCTGTGCACCTGTGTCGTGCAATGCCGTGGAGGTCAGAAGAGGGTCTCGGATTCCCCTGGAACTGGAGTTCTACTGGAATTGGAGTTACAGACGGTTCTTAGCCGATATGTGGGTGCTGGGGATCGAACCCGGGTCCTCTGCAAGAGCAGTCAGTGCTCTTAACCGCTAGGCCATCTCTCCAGCCCTCAAAGCTGTTTTTAAATGTAACTAGATATCCTGATTTTAGGAAACCTGTCATGCTGTTAGGTTAACTGTTTTGTATTTATGACAGGGAACTGATTTTTGGCTTTTATTTTTTGGGTTTTTTTGTGGGTTTTCTTGTTTGTTTTGTTTGTTCTTTTGGTCTTTTAGATAGAGGGTCTTGCTGTTGCCCCAGCTGTCCTAGAACTCACTATGTAGACCAGGCTGGCCTTGAAGATCGGCCTGCCTCTGCCTCTAGAGTCCTGGGATTAAAGGCATGGACCACCACACCTGGCCAGGGAACTGATTTTTTTTTTTTTTGTATGTGTATAAATGTACTGTCTGCATGCAAGTTTGTGCACCCATGTCGTGCAATGCCACGGAGGTCAGAAGAGGGTGTCGGATTCCCCTGGAACTGGAGTTCTCCTGGAATTGGAGTTTCAGACGGTTCTCAGCCGCCATGTGGGTGCTGGGGATCGAACCCGGGTCCTCTGTAAGAGCGGTCGGCGCTCTTAACCGCTAGGCCATCTCTCCAGCCCCACTGTCACTTATTTTAAAACCAATTCACCCTTTGAAAATCTGAAATTAATTTAAGCCCTAGGGTAAATGTGATCCAGGACTCATGGCTCCATGGTCTTTATGCGATACATACTAATACTCTAAAATATGCTTTGTAGACTGATTGGGGTGTGGGCTACTGAATTAAATTGTACATAGTACCTGTTGCCATCTCATCCATACTTTAATATAATGAAAAATTAACCCTCATTAACCCTATGTGAGAAGCGTTGTGCCTAATAATTAACCATCATTAACCCTACATGAGAAGCGTTGTGCCTAAACTTAGAGAGTACCTTGTTTCACGCACCACTGCAGCTGTGCAAACACATCAGCGAGAAGCACTTCATTTAAAGCTTCATAAAACTGGGTGAATACATCACAGATAGCATAAAGTGCATGATTGCAGGTTGTCGTCATCCACTCGGATTTCTCAAAAAAAAACAAAAAACAAAAACAAAAACAATAAAAAGATGACTTTTACAAAATACCCTTTCTGAGCCCAGCCTGGTGGTGCATGCCTTTATTCCCAGCACTCGGGAGGCAGAAGCAGGCAGATCTCTGTGAGTTCAAGGCCAGTCTGATCTACAGAGCAAGCTCTAGGCCAACTGGGACTAAAGGGAGACCCTGCGTCAAAAAGATAAAAACAAAACAAAACAAAAACAAAACAAAAACAAAATTCCCTTTCTGTAGCAAGATGGGTATTCTTTTGTGCTATTGGCAAACTACTCAAGAAAGGGATTTAGCAATGTGCATCAATAAATAGCCTTACAGAGGCCTCATTCACTCAGCATCACCACCTCCAGGAACAGATTCTAAAGAAATCCCATCTGTGAGCAAAAGCTTACTAAACAAGACACTTGTCACCATGACATTCATACACTGAAAACAGTAGGATTTGATATTTTGCAATACGGACATTAACTAGATGCACATGACAGAATATTAAATAGACCTTTAAAATGAGATGATAATCCTAGCACTTGGGAGGCAGAGGCAGGCGGATCTTTTTGAGTTCAAGGCCAGCCTGGTCTACAAAGTGAGTTCTAGGACAGCTGGGGCTACAGGGAGACCTTGTCTTGAAAAGACCAAAAAATAATAATAAAAAAAATAAATAAATAAAATAAAATGATGAGATACCAGGTGAGGTGGAGTAAACCTTTAATCTTAGTACTCTGTAGTTTTTCGTATCTTACACCAAGAATTTTTATTTATTTATTTATTATTTATTTTTGCCTTTTCGAGACAGGGTCTCCTGGTAGCCCCTCTGTAGACCAAGCTGGCCTTGAACTCACAAAGATCCACCTGCCTCCGCCTCCCAAGTGCTAGGATTAAAGGCGTGCAGTGCACCACCATGCCTGGCATATTTTTATTTTTTTTGGTCTTGAGACAGGGTCTCCCTATAGCCACAGGTGGCCTGGAACTCACTCTGTAGACCAGGCTGGCTTGAACTCACAGAGATCGGACTGCCTCTGCCCCCCGGGTGCTGGGAATAAAGGAGTGCACCACCACACCCAGCTTAAAGACGGTTCTTAGCTGCCATGTGGGTGCTGGGAAACAAACCCGGGTCCTCTGGAAGAGCTCTGGGTGCTCTTAACCACTGAGCCATCTCTCCAGCCCCAAGAATTTTTTTTTCTTAGATAGGGTCTCACTATGTAACCCTACCTGGCCTGAAACTTGTTTTGTAGAATAGGCTGGCCTTGAACTCACAGAAATTCACCTGCTTTTGCCTATGTTGGGATTAAAGGCATGTGCCACTATGCTAGGTTTAGACCAAAAATTTTAATGCTAAAAATGCCTACATGGGGCTGGAGAGATGACTCAGTGGTTAAGAGCACCACCTGCTCTTGCAGATGACCTGGGTTCAAGTCCCAGGACCTACATGACAACTGACAATCATCCATAACCCCAGTTCCAGGGGAACATACATAAAGACAATACATAAAAGCTAAAAACAACTGCATTAAGGGGCTTGAAAGATGACTCAGTGGTAAGAACACTTGCTATGCAATGAGGACTGGAGTTTGGATCCTAGCACCCATGTAACAAGCTTGGTATCATGCACACACCTGTAAAGCCAGGTGTGGGGGAGAGGGTAGAGACAAGGGATCACTGGGGCTTGCCTACTGGAGAAAATTCAAGGTTCAGGGAGATATCCTGCCTCAAAGTAACAGGTGAAGAGTAACAAAGATGACAGCCGATATCCAATGGTGGCCTCTGCATACATATGTGCAGACACACACACACACACATTAATAAATATATATTTTTAAATATGACTGCAAGGGGCTGGGCTGGAGAGATTGCTCAGAGATTAAGAGCACTGGCTGCTCTTACAGAGGACCTGGGTATGGTTCTCAGCACCCATATGGTGGCTAACAATCATGTATAACTCCAGTTCTGGGAGATCCGATGTCCTCTCCTGGCCTCTACTGGCACTGCATGCACGTAGTATACATAGATATGTGCAGGCAAAACAATTCATACACATAAAATAAAAATAAGTCAGCTGGGCTTAGTGGCACATGCCTTTAACTCTAGCACTTGGGAGGTAGAAGCAGGTGAATCTCTGTGAGTTCAAGGCCAGCCTGGTCTACAGAGTGAGTTCCAGGCCAACTGGGGCTATAGGGAAACCCTGCCTCAAAAATAAATAAATAAATAAATAAATAAATAAATAAATAAATAAATAAATAAATAAAATACCCCCCCCCAAAACCTTAAGTAAAAAAGAGGTAACAGGGGCTGGAGAGATGGCCTAGCGGTTAAGAGCACCAACCGCTCTTACAGAGGACCCGGGTTCGATCCCCAACACCCACATGGTGGCCGAGAACCGTCTGAAACTCCAATTCCAGGAGAACTCCAGTTCCAGAGGAATCCGACACCCTCTTCTGAACTCCGCGGCATTGCACAACACGGGTGCACAAACTTGCATGCAGATAGTACATTCATACACATACAGAAATAAATTTTAAAAATTAATAAAAAAAATTAAAAAAAAGATAACAATGAAAAAAACTGGAAGAAAGGTAACAATGGACAAAATCAACTGCTACTTATATAGGGCTATGTGGTACATCATTTTATACACATATAAGATGTGTATAAAATATATAGAAAATAATCAAGCTGGGTGTGAAACAAATCAGGCCTGGTGGCACACAACTGTAACACCAACACTCAGAAAGCTGAGGCAGGATTGTTGCAAGTTTGAGGCTAGCAAACTCTAAACAGTGAGCTCTAGGCCAGCCTACACTAACTAGAGAGTAAGACTTTCTTTTTTGGTCTTTTCGAGACAGGGTCTCCCTGTAGTCCTAGCTGTCCTGGAACTCACTCTGTGGACCAGGCTGGCCTTGAACTCACAAAGATCTGCCTGCCTCTGCCTCCCAAGTGCTAGGATTAAGGGCTTGCGCCACCACGCCCAGCTAAGAGTAAGACTTTTATCTCAGGAAACAAACACATACATACACAACACCACCACCAACAATAAAACAAACAAATCCAACTCTCTCAAGAAGCAAACAACAAAATAAAAAACCCTGAATCTATATGGAAAAAGGCTAATAGCCTGAGGATATAAGACAGTTTCTAACAGAAGACACACAAATGATCAGGGACTTGGGAGGGGGCAGGGATGGGGACACAGGACTAGGCAGGGAAAACTCTCAACCTCACTAGAAATTAAAAACATTCTGTTAAGGTGGGTGTGGTGGTGTACATGTTTTTCTTTTGGTCTTTTTTTGAGACAGGGTCTGCCCAGTGTGGTGGTGCATACCTTTATTCCCAGTACTTGGGAGGCAGAGGCAGGCGGATCTCTGTGTGTTCAAAGCCAGCCTGGTCTACATAGTGAGTTCCAGACAGACATGTTCTCTGAGATAGATAGATAGATAGATAGATAGATAGATAGATAGATAGATAGATAGATAGATAGATAGATAGATAGATTCTCCCTGTAGCCCCAGGTTGGCCTTGAACTCTGTCTCCCAAAATAAAATGAGTGTATTGGCTGCATGTATGTAAGTGTACTTGTGTTGTGGTATGCCTGCGGAGGTCAGAAGAGGGGGCTGAATCCCCTGGACCTGGGGTTACAGATGTTGTTAGCCACCATGTTGGTACTGGGAACCGAACATAAGTCCTCTACAAGTGCAGCCAGTGCTCTTTTTTTTTTTGGTCTTTTCGAGACAGGGTCTCCCTGTAGCCCAGCTGTCCTGGAACTCAACTCTGTAGACCAGGCTGGCCTTGAACTCACAGAGATCCGCCTGCCTCTGCCTCCCAAGTGCTAGGATTAAAGGCGTGCACCATCATGCCCGGCTTAGCCAGTGGTCTTAACAGAGTCTCCCTGCTGCCCCATCTGGCCTGGAGTTCATTGTGTACATCAGGCTGGCCTCCATCTCACAGAGATTAGCCAGCCTGCCTTCTGAGTTTTAAGATTAAAGGTGTACACCAACACACCTGGGCTTTATGTTTTCTTTTTGAGACAGCTTGTTATGTATCCCAGGGAGGTCTTGAACTTGTTATGTATCTAACTTGACCTTGAGCTTCTGAACCTCCTTTTGCCTCTACCCTCTGAGGTTCTGGGATTACAGATATGTGCCACTCTGCCTAGTTTATGTGACACTGGAGATTGAACTCAGGACTTCCGGTATGCTAGGTAAGTGCTTTTCTGTAATGAATATAGATCTGTTTTATAACAAGGAAATTTTATTCTAAAATTAAAGAACATGACAAAAGTCTACTATAATCTCAACTGTACTCAAACATGTTGAACTAGGGAAACGTGCTAAAGCATCAGTTTTTATTTCTAGGTGGTAGAAGGACCAGTTCTGTATACTTCCAATAGTCCATATTAAGCCATTACTTTGATGCTGGGGATGATGTTCCCAAAGCAGCGATTCAAAAAAAAAAAAATAAAGCCTTGTCATATCACTGTCACCACCATCTATCAGTCTACTACAAACCCTTGAGGGACCAGAGATCTAACAGGAATAAAGTAATGGGCTACTTCCTCTCTTTTTCCAGGTGTGCGTGTGTCTCTTAGGACCAGGAGGGCCAGGAGAGCTGTGTCCATCTGTGAAACACCTTAAGTAACTCAAAGTTTTTGATCTCCAGTCCTATGACTGGAAGCCCATCCAGGAAGCCCATATCCAGGAAGCCCAACCAGGCCTCCTAGCCCATCAGATCCACTTGTCAGCAATGCTGGTCTTCACCTACCTCAGACTGTTGCTCAGGGAGTTTCATGTTGTCAAAAATCCGAAACACAATCCTGAACAGGTCCTGCCACCAGTGCTTTTCAAAGGTATGGCCATAGCTCTTCATGATCTCAAACATGACTGTGAGTCCTCTGGAGGAAACAACAGATAGCAGTGCAGGTGGGGGAAGAACAAGAGAGGTTGGGAGGGGGATTGGGGCTGGGGTTGGGGAGTAGGAAACTGAGGTTCATTTTAGGGACATCAAGGTGCCTTGGGGACCCAATTACCTTGTCCGCACATCTAACTTGCATCTATTAATGATGCAGGAGAGCTCAAATAAGATGGGAAACCAGCCTCGGACCCAGACTCTGTCGCCAGGAGCTACATTCATGTCATCGCTTGTGTATTCTTGTAGTACCTATGATGAAAGTCATATCTCAGATGTCTACTATGTAGAAGGGAATGGAAAGGCAACTACACAAAGACTGAGGCCCCAGACAAGCTCTTCTCCCAAAATTCTCTATTCAACAGAGTAGAATGGGAATCCCAGAGACTGAGAGAGAGATTCACCCACTCAGGAGGAAGGGGAATCCTAGAGACTGAGAGAGACGTTCACCCACTCAGGAGGCACTGGAGGAGCTTCCTCATGTGAACTTATGAACTTTTCAAGTTTTAGAGTATGCTGAATGAGGCTGATCTCAGAGTCCTGAGGTGGAGTGTGCTAAAGGTCAGATGGTGTTAGCCAACTATTGAGAAAGTATAAGGTGTTTCCAGAATGTTACAATCAGCCATATACAGTTCAGCACAGTACAGTAACAGGCCACTATTTACTGAGTACAGTATTCCCATTTACTGATGAGCTGCCTGGGGCACAAGCATGGAGCCTCAATACACACCCTAAGGTCATGCAGCCAGGGCCTGGCAGGCTTTGCACAGCCTGGGTGTAAAGTAGCACTCTAACTCTGGGATTTCCATTCCTCCGCTCTGCAACTGGTCTTGAACTGATACTGGAATTTCTTTATTGACTCTGGGCATGAAACATTAGGCAATTTCTCTGTGTGCTTCAGTGAGCTCTCCTATGAACAGATATAATTACTCACCTGACCTCCCTTTGAGGGGAGGGGGAGATGACAGGGATGGAAACCAGGACCCTGTAGCACACAAGGTACCACTGAGTTCCACAACCCACAAAGAAATTTGGAGCTGCATCTTCTCAGGTGTTATAATGGCAAGCCATTTCTTTTCTTTTTTTTTGGTCTTTTTTGAGACAGGATCTCCCTGTAGCCCCACCAGTCCTGCAACTCACCATGCAGACCAGGCTATCCTTAAACTTCCAGAGATGCTGCCTCTGCCTCCCGGGTTAAAGGTGTGCCCCACCACGCCCAGCTACTTAAGAGGTCTGTATAAACCATTATAATTGAGTTGGGTTTATTTTCCTCCAAATTCAGTGTTTTGGGGACTTCCTCTTAAGTAGTTTAAATGTCTCATCTAGGCTGGGCATGGTAGCCCATGAATCCCAGCACTCAGGAGGCAGAGGCAGATGGATATCTTTGAGTTCAAGGTCAGCCTGGTCTATACAGTGAGTTCCAGGCCAGCTGGCACTACAGGGAGACCCTGTCTCAAAAATAAATAAATAAATAAATAAATAAATAAATAAATAAATAAATAAACAAACAAATATCTCATCTAGAAAGGTGATTATTAGAAAAACACCCAAACATTTCAGGAGCAATCAAAAGTGATTCTTTTGGGGGTTGATGGTGGTAGAGCTGAAGCCTGGCTAAGCATACACCAGCTCCTAATCCACAAAAGCAATTTGGAACTTCAAGTTCTCAAGTGTGTGACAATGGCAAAATGCCAGTTCTCAGAAGGGAGCTTACTTTCTTTCATAGGAGTTAGATGTCCTCCCCTCCCCCCACCCTTTTCTTTGAGACAGGTCTCTCTGTAACCCCAGATGGTTGCTAGACCAGGCTTGCCTCCATCTTTCAGAAATCCACCTGCTTCTGCCTCCTAAGTGCTGGGAATAAAGGTGTGTACCACTGTGCTCAGTAGGAGCTAGCTTCTTGAACTCTGACAAAACAAGAAAGTTAAAATATTATTACCATCCACTGGGTGTGGTGGCGCACACCTTTAATCCCAGCACCCAGGAGGCAGAGGCAGGTGGATCTCTGTGAGTTCAGGACCATGACCTGGTTTACATAGTGAGTTCCAGGCTAGCTGGGGCTACAGGGAGACCCTGTCTCCAAAAAAAGAAAAAAAAAAATTATCATCTAGAGAAACAATGTTTGGAATACTGTGTAAAAGTTCAGTATGACTAAAACTGTCAGGTATGGTGGTGCATATCTGTAGTCTTAGCACTTAAGAGGTTAAGGCAGGAGGATTATCACAAGTTCAAACGCAGTCTGAGTTACATAGTGAGACCATATCTCAAAAGAACCCAGGGCAAAGATGTGGTTAATAGAAAGCAATGGCTGTTCTTGCAGAGGATCTGGATTACATTCCCATAACCAACAAGGCACCTAACAACCATATGTAACTCCAGTACCAAGGGATCTGACACCTTCTTCTGGCCCCTGCAGGCACTGCATGGGTGCACTTATATACATGCAGGCAAAATACATACATGTAAAATAAAAATGATAGAAAGTGCCAGGAAGATGGCACATCATGTGTGGTGGTTTGAATGAGTGTCCCCCATAGGCTGTAAGTATTCAGACATTTGTCTCCAGTTGGTGGCACTGTTTTTGGAGGTCTTAAAAGATGTGGCCGTGTTGGAGGAAGTTTGTTGTTGGGGGCAGGCTTAGTGAGTTTTAACAAGCCTCATGGTCTACAGTTGCTCTCTCTGCTTCCTGTGCTCTTTTCGAGATGTGACTCTCGGTTTGCTGCTCCAGATCCAGCCGCCATGCCTCCTGCCACAATGGACTCTAATTCCCTGGAACCGTCAATCATAAGCTCAAATAAACTCTTCCTTTTATAAGTTCCTTGGTCATGGTGCTTTATCACAGCAACAGAAAAGTGACTAATACATCATGTTAAAGTGCCTCAGTTGGGTGTGGTGGATCTTTGTGAGTTCAAAGCCAGCCTGGTCTACATAGTTCCAGGACAGCTATGTCTCAAAAAACAAAACAAACAAAACAAAACAAGTGCCAACTGTCAGCTCCTGACGTCCACACATGCATTGTGGTACATGTGGCCTACACACATATGTACACAAAATAAATAAAATATAGCTGAAAATAAATATATTAGTTTTCATTAAAATTTTGATTATTTTTCTAAAAAATATTTTATTATTTTTATTTTATGTGGCCGAAGAGGTCAGAAGATAGCATTGGATTCCCCTGTCTGGAGTTATAGATGGTTGTTAGCTGCCATGTGGGCACTGGGAACCAAACCTGGCTCTTCTGCAAGAGCAGCCAGTGTTCTTAACTACTGAGCCATCTCTCTAGCCCGATTGGTTTATTTTTATTTTATGTGTATGAGTAGTTTGCCTGCATGGATGCATGTACACCCATGTTGTGTAGTGTCTGCAGAGGCTAGAGAGAATGTCAGAGTCCCTGGAACTGGAGTTATGGACAACTGTTGGCTGCCATGTGGGTTCTGGGAACTGAACTTAGGTCCTCTGAAAGAATAGTCAGTGTTGCTAACCACTGAGCCATCTCTGCAGCCAAACTATCACTATTCTTTTTTTTTTTTTTTTTTTTTTTTTTTTTTTTTTTTTTTTTTTTGGTCTTTTTGAGACAGGGTCTCCCTTTAGTCCCAGCTGGCCTGGAGCTCGCTATGTAGACCAGGCTGGCCTTGAATTCACAGAGATTTGCCCTCCTCTGCCTCCTTAGTACTGTTATTAAAAGCGTGCGCCACTGTGCCCGGCACTATCACTATCCTTAACAGAAAAAAACAAAAACAAAACTAGTCTGCCAACCCACATAAGCAAGGACAGGAGACGCACCCGCGGCCTCTCGGAGACGTATTTCCCACAGAAGCGGATGAGGCGGATGGCCTCCATGCTGGTGTCAGGGAAAGCTGCATTGCAGGCAAACTCAGATAAGCACTTCACAGCATCCTGAAAGGAGTCAATGGCTGCGGGGAAATGGTGCTGGAAGATGGTCGCTGAGGAAACAAGGCACCGGGATTTAAAGGTGGAGATCAGAGACGACTGCCAATCAGAGCTCTAAGATTCTTCTTGAATTTCCTGTACCTCAGCTTCCTCTTCCACAAAAACGAGAGAAATAACAGTGATTCACGGATCTATTCTTTCAGTGTCTATGAATACTGAACTAGGGAACACTAGCCCTTAGCTGCTAGAGGTGGTATGAGGGTCCTGCAAGCCTCTGTCACATTTTCACCAAACCCTACCACGCAGCCTTGACAACAATGTTGAGCAGATATTGCTGACGTATGAACACTGAACTCAGAGCCAACAGCACCACGATTCCTGCCTGAAGTGAGCTCCTCTAACATGTATTTGCTCTGCGAGATATATCATACCCTTTTGTACTTCAGTGCTCAGCATTATGATTTGAGGTAATTTTAAACAGTAAAAGCACCATCAAAAAGCATGCAAATGTGAGAACTGTGGCACTTGACAGACTGCAGAAAGGACCCTGCCGAGGGCTGAGCTCATGAGTGACTCTGCTCTATCCCAGTGGGGAATGTGTGTCTAGGGGAAAGGACCCTACTTACAACTGAATGCACGAGCAACACTGCTCCTCCCCAGTGGGAACAGGTCGGGGATTTGGGTTCTTTTGCTGCTCTGCTAATGCTTGTATTGGCAAATAGCCACAAAGAGAGCAAGAGGGGGCTTGGGGGCTATCTACACTATAGTAAGCTGGGGACTTCAGGCATGGGAACCACACGCACTGAGGACTACCACACATCTCCTTCACTACCATGGACACACTTTTTTTTTTACCATGGACACACTTTTTTTTTTTTTTTACCATGGATACACTTTAACTACCTTGAGAAACCATTGCTTTCCCCATTATTCCAAAGAGGATACTGAGGTACAGGGTTGTTGTGAAGATTGACAGCTGCCAAATCCTTTTAACACTGCTTAGCATACATCTCATCACAGCAGACTAGAGCAAGGAAGCCCCCTAGGTAGTAAGATGAACAGCTAATGGCTCCCGCTAGACTTCAAGGGGGACATCAGACAGGAGGGAACTGAGGGACTTACAGACGATGTGGCCCGTGGTTTGGAAAGCCAGCTCCACGATGTTGCCATCATGGTCAGATGCCGCCTGGTGGAATACAGCAAAGACATTCTTCCAGCCTGAGCGGATGTTGGCTGCTTGGGAACTCACCATCTGGGCAATGCAGCGGATCACCATGTCGCGGATGGTCGGAGACCTGAGGAAGAAGTGGGACGGTCATGTCATCTGTACATTGGAGATCAGGGAGAAATGAACAAAGCTCTGCCGTTAAAAGCCTCATATTAAATAACTATGTTTTAAAACACATAGCAATGGGCATTGATTTAGGCTCTGCCCCCTCCTCTCATCCACTCTGGAATCATGAAGCAATAAAGTCAGGAGGAAATGTGACCCTGTGCCTGACAGAACCAAAGAAGGTAGCAAGTCTGGGCTTATAGGAATTTATTTGGGCTGCTGAAGCAGAGTTGGGACAGCCTATCTCTGACTTCTTGCTTGTGCTCAAAGTGCTAGTTTGCTTTTTTGGCCTGCCCTAATTCACTCAGAACTCTACCACTCTAAGAAAATAATCATCACCAAATCCTTCAGACTCCATCCTTTTCAATTAAGACTGTAATTATATGTGAAGCAGGAAAAATGGCCCATTTTCTGAAACAAGAAGGGTAAGCACAGGATCATGTGAATATTTGCACCAGATGAGCTATGAAGACACACATTCAGAGATGGGAAGAAGTAATGCTACACAGACCTACTGCTTCTACACCACTAGCTTTGAAAGTCATGAGGATGGATTCAGATCACCTATGTGGTGGACCCATGTTTACTGACCACAGGCAAGCAAGTTGGAGAGAGAGAGCGTGAGCCCAGCATCAGAAACAGGCTGAAAGTAAATATGCCACCTGCAGAAGAAGGAGGGCTGACTGACATCTAGGTAGTTTCAAAACCACATAAAATTGAGTTCCTGGCTTTCCTACCCAGAATGATGCAACATGTTGGAGGTTTATGCATGTATATATTTGTGTATAAGGGTATGTGGGGATTGAAGTAAGGATTCCATACATTCTGACATAGGCTGTACCACTGAGCTAATTTCAAGCCCTTGAACTATATATTTATGCCAAACTCTTCAATCTACTTGCTTCCACCAAGAGAGGAAAAATTAAACATGTACTGGGAGTGACTTTTAGATGCTGATGGGACATGTGAGCAAGGTCTTCCCAGCAATGCAAATTACCTGTTTTTTTTCATAATATGCTCAAAGGGTCTCAGAAAATCCTTTTGAAATCGGAAGTTGGCTAATTCTCCCTTCTCCAGAAACTTCATGGAGAGTTGCCTTAGTGAGTCAACAGCAAAGATAGCCACATCTTCGTTGGGGTTACAGCCAACCTGAGCAGAACAGGAATTGAACAGGCTCAGTGTAGCAACTGTGATGTGGTGCTCTGATGTTCAAGACACATGATGGGAGGTGTACCCAGGGAGAAGGGAAACGTTGCTTCTCGACTGAGATCTGTTCCAATTTTATGTAAGTATAATGACAGAAGATCAGCACTGCACAATTAGTTAAAAGTGCTTTAAAGACTTGCTATTTAAAAATTTAAGTAATAAAACACATAACACAAAATTTACCATCTTAACCTTTTTTTTGGGGGTCTGTTTTTGCTACTATAGACAGAACCTAGAGCTTCACTGAGCCACACTCCAGCTCCCATATTAACCATTCTTCTTTTTTTTCCTGGCACAAGGGATCACCTCAGAGCCTTAAGTATGCCAAGCAGGTGCTCAGCCACGGGGCCATGTGGCCAGCCCCATCTTAACTATGTTAAGTGCGGCATTCAGTAGTGTGTGTTCACACTATGTGACTGCCACCTCCAAACTCTCTTTACCTGAAAATGAACTCTGTGTCCACCAGACAGCTCCCCAGATACTACCTCATTTCACTCAAATATACAGGAAGGGTCAAAGGACTACAAAGAAAAACATATTTCATGTTTTCCCAAAGCTCGTTATTTAAAGCAAGTGATTATAAGCCTTGAAAACTTCTTCAGGAATACAGAGGCTTTTCTTTCCTTGAAAGCTGCACCTGCCTCTGGTTTACCCATTTTTAGGGACAAGAGTTATAGACAATAGATTCAGTTAGTGTTTTTCTAACTTTTGTCTCCAGAAGAGTCCCTAAAAGTAAAGCAAGGGACACATCGTTAACAAGAGGCCAGGGACGGGCTGGAGAGATGGCCTAGCGGTTAAGAGCTCCGACCGCTCTTACAGAGGACCCGGGTTCGATCCCCAGCACCCACATGGCGGCCGAAAACCGTCTGAAACTCCAATTCCAGGAGAACTCCAGTTCCAGGGGAATCCGAGACCCTCTTCTGACCTCCGCGGCATTGCACGACACGGGTGCACAAACCTGCATGCAGACAGTACATTCATACACATACAGAAATAAATAAAATTAAATAAAAAAATTAAAAAAAAAAAGAGGCCAGGGACAGCGACCTGTTCTGTAAGAAATTTTACTGATATAGTACAGTCTGATCTGAAAGTGTGTGTTTGGCAGAGCTGAGGATCAAACTCAGTGCTACACACATATTAGACAAATGCTCTCTTCTTGATCTGTATACTCTTAGCCTTTAAAAAAGTCTTAATAAAGTAATGCAGCAGTATCACTGGCAATAGTTAAAAAAAAAAAAGAAAATGGCTATATAATGGTAGATTCATATACACAGAACACACTTGGTACTTAAAAAAAAAAAAAAAAGAATAAACTCACGCCAGGAGTGGTGGTTTATGCCTTAAATCCCAGCACTCGAGGGGCAGAGGCAGGTAGATCTCTGTGAGATCAACGTCAGCCTGGTCTACACAGTGAGTTCCACGTGGGTTGGGCTATGGGAAAACCTTGTCTAAAAACGAGAGAGAGAAAGAGAGAGAGAAAGAGAGAAAGAGAGAAAGAGAGAAAGAGAGAGAGAGAGAGAGAGAGAGAGAGAGAGAGGGAGAGAGAGAATGAGAATATAAATTCAGCCTTCAAATGAAAGAAAACTAGTACATACTATAGTGAATGTGGATCTTCACTTCAGGTCATTACATTTAGTAGAATAAGCTAGTCACAAAGGACAAATGCCACATGATTCCACTTAGATGGATTACCTATCAAGTGCATCAAGACAAAAAGTCAAAGTGGTTCCTGAGCCCTGGTGAGAGGTGGATGGGGACAAGGTCAGGTCTGCAAGATGAAGAAAGTCCTGGAGATCTTATACACAGCATGTACATGTAAAAGACAACAAAGTCTATCTATTTCTCTTTTTTTGTCTTTTTTTGAGACAGGGTCTCCCTGTAGCCCCAGCTATCCTGGAACTCCCTATGTAGACCAGGCTGGCCTTGAACTCGCAGAGATTTACCTGTCTCTGCCTCCTGAGTGCTGGGATTAAAGGTGCATTAGATGCCCAGCTAAAAGTCTATTTCTAGCTGGGCGTGGTGGCGCACGCCTTTAATCTTAGTACTTGGGAGGCAGAGGCACTTGGATCTTTGTGAGTTCAAGGCCAGCCTGGTCTACAGAGTGAGTTCCAGGACAGCCGGGGCTACAGAGAGACCCTGTCTCGAAAAAACAAAACAAAACAAAAAGTCTATTTCTATGATTACCATGCACATACACAAAAATAGCTGATCTGATAAGGGTGAATGCATAAGGACTGTTAGCTTTGGGAGGAGATAGCTCTATATGGGTGGTCTAAGTAGTTTTTTATCTAGTCTAAGTGAAAAACATTCACATGGTAACATTCACATGGTATTTGTGCAACTATAGATTAATGCAGATTCCTTTCTCCCTGGAGCCCCAGCTGTCTTGGAACTCACTATGTAGACCAGGCTGGCCTTGAACTCCCAGAGATCCGCCTGCCTCTGCCTCCCAAGTGCTGGGATTAAAGACGTGTGCTACCACGTCCAGCACAGATTCCCTTTTAAAGAGTAGGCCAACAGGTGCTCACTTGTTCACTGTAGGCCTGGTTCCTAGTTGGGAAAAGTATTATGTTACTGTTTATACAACCTTGCTAAATAGCTGTATTGTATAGCTGTACTCAGCTGCTTATTTTCACAGCTCTTGAAGGGAAGTGGAATATTTTTCCAGGGTTGGGGGCAGAGTCCAATGGTGAATAATGGAAAGTCCCATAAAGTGGTGGTCAACAGCACTCATCCCATCAAATGTACATTTTTTTTTTTTTTTTTTTTGAGACAGGGTCTCCCTTTAGTCCCAGCTGGCCTGGAGCTCAGTATGTAGACCAGGCTGGCCTTGAACTCACAGAGATCTGCCTGCTTCTGCCTCCCACGTGCTGGGATTAAAGGCATGTGCCACCGGCTAGATGATACTCTTTATAGTGGGCCCCAGTGAAGTATGGAATGGAAATTGGCAGAGACTACAAATCTCCTGTCACCGACTGTGCTCTAACTCAACAGCAGGCTGTTTTATGGTTTTCTTCTAGTTGGTATAGAAAGACCAATTCTTTTTTTCAAATTTATTTATTTTTTTATGTGTATAAATGTACTGTCTGCATGTAGGTTTGTATACCCGTGCGGTGCAATGCACAGAGGTCAGAAGAGGGTGTCGGATTCCCCTGGAACTGGAGTTAAAGATGGTTCTCAGCTGTCATGTAGGTGCTGGGGTTCAAACCTGGGCCCTCTGCAAGAGCAATCGGCGCTCCTAACCGCTAGGCCATCTCTCCAGCCCCAATTATCTGTGTTCTTACTCAACCTAGGCTAGAAAGACTTTTCTTGATCCTGTAATGCGCTTCAGTGGGAATAGTCTTACCAGTGATTATACTTTTCTTAAGAACTAGATGTCAGTGTACAGAGCATGTGCATCACTCATACCCTTCTGACAGCTTCCCCACAACTTCTACTATAATAAAATATGTATCTGTTCAGTCTTTTTCCTTTCACCCTTTGCCCCTTTTTTTTGGGGGGGGGTGTCTTTTTGAGACAGGGTCTCTGTGGAGCCCCAGCTGTCCTGGAACTCACTATGCAGACCAGGCTATCCTTCAACTCCCAGAGATCTGCCTGCCTCTGCCTCCTGAGTGCTGGGATTAGAGGCATGCACCACTGCGCCTGGCCACCCTTTGCCCTTTATACACTTGGGTCTCACTATGTAGATGAGGTTGGCCTTGAACTTACTGGCAAATCCCCTGCCTCTGCTTCTTGAGTCTGAGATTACAGGTGTGCACCACCATACCAGTATTTACCTGTTCTTTCTTTCTTTGTACATATCTATTTTTGGCATGTATGTGGTATAAGTGTTTCTATGTAATCTGTGCATGCAGGTACATGTACAATGCAGGTGGAGGCCAGAGGTTTTCCTCTATTGTTCTCCAAGACAAGGTTTCTCATGAACCTGGAACCCAGCAACTGGCTAGGATGGCTGGGCAGGGAGCTCTAAGGATCTACCTGTCTCTGTCACTTACCTGGGGTTATAGATGTATACTGCCTCACCCACTTTTATGTGTGTGCTGGGGATCTAAGTCAGGTCCTCATGCTTGTGTGGTGGGAACTTTAGAGACTGAGTCATCACCCTGGCCCTCTGCTTGTTATTTCCGTAACCATGAAGCTTCTAGTAGAGAGAAGGAAGCTGAGCTGATTTATTCCAGCAGTTGCCTGTGTTACAACAGCTGTTTATTCTGGTGATCTTTGGGAAGTCTTTGACTTAGAAACAAATGGTAGGGGGACTGGAGACATGGCTCAGTGGCTAAGAGCACTGGCTGCTCTGACCTGGGTTCTTCAGATCCTAGCACCCACATGGGTGCTCATAACCATTATTCTACTTCTGGGGGATCTGATGTCCTCTTTGGCCTCCATGGGCACCAGGCTTGCATGTGGTACACATACATACATGCAGGTACAACATTCATACACATAAAATAAATAAATCTAAGAGTCAGGAGTGGTGGCACACACCTTTAATCCCAGCACTCAGGAGGCAGAAACAGGCAGATCTCTGTGAGTTCAAGGCCAGCCTGGTCTACAGAGTGAGTTCCAGGCCAGCTGGGGCTACAGGGAGACCCTGTCTCAAACAAACACACACACACACACATCTAAATGAAATTCAAACAAATTGTGTTTTTTCCATCAAAGGTTTCAGAGGATGAATGGGAATGGGAGTCAGTACATAAAGAGACTACGTGGAGGGAGCATGGCTTCATCCTGAGTCACTACGGGGACTGAAGGCTTTCCTACACCTCCAAGTACCATCAGGCTTGCCAAGTCCTATAGTGACACTTGTGGTCTAGAACTCAGTATGTAGCCAAGGATAACTCTGGACTCCTGATCCTCCTACCCGTTTCCCAAGTGCTGGGATTATGGATATAATGTGCCATGTATCAAAAGCTGGAGACTCAACTTTGAGTTTGTGCATGCTAGGCAAGCACCCTATCAACTGAGCTATATATAGTGCCAGCCCTGAATGTGGAAGAGTATTTTCAATACGCCTGGACTTTTAACTTAGTCTACCCGAATTTAAAACTTAAGTACAACTCACTCCTATCAAGCTGTTCTTGATTTCACAGGAAAAATGAGTTGATAGCATCCCAAGTCAGGAAATTCTTCCTGTTACTTCTTTTTTTCATGTAGCTGCCCACTTTTCTTTTGGCTACTGAGGAAGTGGTCTTTTGTTTTGTTTTGTTTGACATACTGGAACTCCTATGTAGACCAAAGCTCATGTCAATCTCACAGAGATATGCCTGTCTCTGCCTCCTGAGTACTAGGATTAAAGGTGTGCACCAGAATGAAGTAGTCTTTAGATTCGAACAGTCACCTTATTGAAGTGATCTCCAATGACGTGCCATATTCGGGACCATTGCAGCCGGATCCGATTCATGTTATAGTACGATATCTCCACAATCTTCTGCAGGCTGAACATTCGAGGATGATGTGGGGAGGCCAGTTCATCCATGGACACAGCACACAGCCAGCGGACAAAGTCAACTATAGGTCAGACCAAACAATACACGGGAAATCCAGTTAGTAACTATCACACAACATAATGGGAAGCTGGTATGGTTGTCGAAGGAATGAAGGATACATACCTATTGCATTGCCATCCAGTCTGGTAGAGCCAGTAAAAATTCTGAGACAATTACAGACACAAAAAGTAAAAGTTAGATTTGGAACTGAAATTTCACAACTGCTAGGAAAAGGCAGAAAGGAAACATTTTCAGTCTGATGCCTCCATCTGAATAAACCATGAAGCATCATAAGGACAGAAATGGTCAGTAGACAGAGTTGACAGCGGAAGGCAACAGGGTTAGAGGAGGTGCCACAAATAGGCGAAGGCATCATGGGATGACGTGAAGGGAACCAGCAGATCTAGAACCTCCAAAAACTTGTTTCTCCTGACCCCTCCAAAAATGACCAAAATTAATTTTTTCAGAACTGAGGTCTTTGTTGTTCTAAATCTTTATTACTACTACCATGTACGTGTATGCATGACGTGAGTGGGCATGTGTGCTATGGCACATATTTGGAGGTTCTGGTTCTGTCTTTTCTTTTTTTTTTAAATATATTTTTTTTAATTTTATTTATTTTTGTATGTGTATGAATGTACTGTCTGCATGTGGGTTTGTGCACCCGTGTCGTGCAATGCTGCAGAGGTCAGAAGAGGGTCGAGGAGGTCAGAAGACAGTCTTGGATTCCCCTGGAACTGGAGTTCTCCTGGAATTGGAGTTACAGAAGGTTCTTAACCGCCATGTAGGTTCTGGGGATTGAACCCGGGTCCTCTGCAAGAGCAGTTGGTGCTCTTAACTGCTAGGCTATCTCTCCAGCCCCATGGTTCTCTCTTTTCTATTTGTACATAGGTTCTAGGGATCAAATTCAGTTTGTCAGGCTCACATAGCAAGTACCTTTACCCATTGAGCCATCTCATCTGTCCTGAATATTTTTTTTTTCTGTCTTTTGGAGACACGGTCTCCCTGTAGCCCCAGTGGCCTGAAACTCACTATGTAGACCAGGCTGACT
Source organism: Rhizomys pruinosus (assembly GCA_009823505.1). Taxonomy (NCBI): domain Eukaryota; kingdom Metazoa; phylum Chordata; class Mammalia; order Rodentia; family Spalacidae; genus Rhizomys; species Rhizomys pruinosus. The sequence goes on from VZQC01003169.1 coordinate 171,398, forward strand.
TTGAACTCACAGAAATCCACTTGCCTCTGCTTCCCAAGTACTGGGCTTAAAAGTGTGCAACACCGCCAGATTTCTTTTTTTTTTTTTTTTTTTATGTGTGAGTGTCTTGCCTGAATGTATGTAAGTACACTATGTGCATGTAGTGGCCAAAGGTCTGATCCCCTAGAACTGTAGTTACAGATGCTGTGAATAGGCATGCAGGTGCTGGGACCTGAACCCAGGTGCTCTGTAAGACCAGTAAGTGCTTTTAACTCCCTACCCATCTCTCTAGGCTGTCTTGTCTTGGCACTGAAGAGCAAATTCAGGGCCTCATATATGGTTATACAAGCACTCTACCCTAGCACTGAGATTTTTTTTAGCACGGGCGTGTGTGTGTGTGTGTGTGTGTGTGTGTGTGTGTGTGTGTGTATGTGAGCATGCGCATGTGTGTGCATTTGGTGCCCATAGAGGCCAGAATTATCAGAAGTAGGTATCAGAATCCCTGGAGCTAGAATTATAGGCACTTGTGAGCTGCCCAATGTGGGTGCTGGAAACTGAATTTGGGCTAGTGAAGGAATCAAGAGTACTTAACTACTGAGCCATCTCTTCACCCCTGGAGATTTTTCTTTTAAAGGTAGGCATGGTGGCAAATGCATGTAATTCCAACACTGGGGAAGCTGAGGCAGGAGGGTAACAGAGAATTCAGACCTGCTTGTGCTACACAAAAACAACAGTAATTTCCATTTCCATTAAGGAAACAAGGTAATTTAAACATTAACAGAACAAAACCTCTTATTTTTAACATAATATGTCATAATGCTAATTTTTTTTCTTTGTTTGCTTGAGACAGGGTCTCCATATAGCCACAGCTGGCCTGGAACTTACTTTGTAGATCAGGCTGGGATTAAAGGCATGTGCTACTATGCCTGGCTACAATGCTAAAAGTGTAACTTTTTAAATGTCAAAATGCAAACAAATAAGGTTATTTAGCAAGTGGGTCACACATGCAATTTTTAAACTTTCTTAGTTTTAACAATCTGGAGCTGACAAGGCAACAGTTAAACAGATTAGGAATGATCACACCCAGGAGCTAACAGAGGACACCATGCGATTGGGTTGGAGAAGAAAACTGTTACCTGTCTACTGCAACAACCACACTCTGTGAGCTGGTCTCACCAACAGACTCCTGGAAGTTGGCCATCTGTCTTTTATCCACACCACCACTCACAAAATTACCTAAAACACAATGCAGAAAACTTGGACTTCAAACACTGTCCAGTATTTACAACAATGTACCCAGGCTTGGTAAAGTGGTGTACACTTACAATGCCAGCATTTGTGAGGCAGAGGCAGGAAGATTAGAAATTCAAGGTCAGCCTCTACTACATCGTGAGTTTGAGGACAGCCTGGAATACATGAAACTCTGTCTTAACACAACACAACATAGCACAGCACACATCTAGGAAAAAGCATCCTTTGTAGCAAATCCAAAGAGAAAATAAAAAAGTTTCTTGTAGCAAATAAAAGAGAAAGGTTACACAAGTAGAATAAGAACAGAACGCAACTCCTCCTGATGACAGAGCAACAAATTTAGGCTTTGGCATTTAAAAAATACATCCTTATTATCAGCCCCTTTGTTTGTGGCAACCATTTCCCAATTTCTACAGTCTTTTGGGATTTTATAGTAGCCAAGATCTATGCGTAGGAAAACAAACTAGAACTCAGTGAGTAATGGAGAACATGCAGTGGCTTATCTGCAGGCTGTGCAGGGCTATGCTGTAGTCATGCCCTGAGCACCCGAGAAGAGGTGCTGTCACTGCCCCTCACCCCAGAGTGCTTGGCCTGGCAACCTCCCCTCCACCTCTGGTACTTCCTTGTCCTGTGACTCTGCTCAAGTCACTTTTGTGCTTCAGTTTTCCCAGTTACATAAGGGGCAGGGCAGCGGTCCCCATGCCACTGGGTTACTATGAGGATCAAGTGAGCTGAAATATGTGAACTGGGTACTCAGAATGTGGCCAGGCACATCGGCTTGCCCTACTGTTGTTAATGTTACAACACTGACCAGACAGCTCCTCAACCCACAGCAGAGATGGAAACAGCTGTATTTATTTAAGAACACTGTTCAATAGCAATTCCTGGCAGAACACACAGAGATGTAGACAGGACAGGACAAGCCTTTCCCATGTAGAGACACAGGGACACACCCCTGCATACAGGCACTATAGCAAAGCCTCGAAAGCATGTGGCCCCAGCATGGAACATGTGGAGAACAGTTCACATAGGGAAAACAGATGCTTCAGTCAACAGCTCAGTGACAATGAAGCAGTGGAAGCAGCATTTCACACTCACACTGTCAACTGCATAAAAGGAAGAAAGGAGTATGGGACAGTTCCGACTAGACAAGAAAGGTCTTATTACTGATAACATGGGAGTCTGTGACATTCAGCAGAGAGGGTCTGGTGTCTTACCAAAGCCGAGACTCATGAACTCTTCTCCCGCAAGCATGTGGCTCTTCAGGCTCCCTTCTCTTTCCCGACCAGAGCCAGACAGGTAACGAGTCTTCACCCCAGTTCCTATCAGCTGAGCAAGCTCCAGTTGGCTGATGCATTTCAAGATCTAAGAAGGTGAGGGGATTGATGCCTCACTTTACAGGCTGAAAAGGATGCTGCCCCTGGGTTTCCTGAACACAAAGCTTTTCATGGTAAGAATAAAGCCAGAGGGCCTCTGACTGGCTTCCCTATAAGCCAGGATGGCTAGCTAAGCAGTGATAAGCATCTACACAACCCCAAGTGTTGGTTGTGAAGACACAACCACACTATTGTATCCTATTACAAAGTAAAGAACAAGCAAAAGAAAAACTGGTACAATGGGGCTCTGCTAGATACACACATACATATGTGTATCGAAGTATTTGCAAAGTTAGTAAGTACTCATTACGTGAAAAGTGTTTGATTGGAGCAGGACAGTCTTTTATTTAAAACTTTTATTTATTTTTATTTTGTATGTTTTGTGGATGCATGTAAGTGCGACATGAGTGCAATGCTTGTGGAGGCCAGAACAAGGTGTTGGATCCTCTGGAACTGGGGTTATAGATGGTTGTGAGCCACCATGTGGGTGCTAGGAACTGAACCAGGGTCCTCTGCAAGAGCAGCCAGTACTCTTTTTTTTTTTTTTTTTTTTGTCTTTTTTGAGACAAGGGTCTCCCCTGTAGCTCCCTAGCGCTGGCCTGGAACTCACAAAGATCCGCCTGCCTCTGCCTCCTAAGTGCTAGGATTAAAGGTGTGTGCCACCACTCCTGGCTGCAGCCAGTACCCTTAACCACTGAGCCATCTCTCTAGCCCCAGGAACAAAAATAAAAAAATTTACTATGACCCTGTACGTGTGCACATGCGCATGCGCACGGGCCTCACTGATCTCAATGCTGCTCCTCTAACTTGCAGCTGCTGGCTCTGCCCCAGGGTCTTTCTTTCTTTTTTTTTTTTTTTTAATTTCTTTTTTTTAATTTTTTAAAATTATTTTTAATGTGTATGAGTGTACGGTCTGCATGTAGGTTTGTGCACCGTGTCTGCAATGCCGTGGAGGTCAAGAGGTGTCGGATTCCCCTGGAATGGAGTTAAAGACAGTTCTTTTAGCTGCCAGTGTGGGTGGGAAATCAAACCTGGTCCTCTAAAGAGCAGTTTGAGCTCTTAACCACTAACCATCATCTCTCCAGCCCGTAGGGTCTTTCCACTTCTGTTCTTTTTTTTTTTTTTAATTTCTGTATGTGTATGAATGTACTGTCTGCATGCAATTGTGTGCACCCATGTCATGCAGTGCCGCAGAAGATGGTGTCGGATTCCCCTGGAACTGGAGTTCTCCTGGAATTGACGGTTCTCAGCCGCCATGTGGGTGCTGGGGATCGAACCCAGGTCCTCTGTAAGAGCGGTCGGCGCTCTTAACCGCTAGGCCATCTCTCCAGCCCCTCTACTTCTGTTCTTTATGCCTAAAATGATACATCCCCAGCTCCTTCCACATGATATCACATATGCATCCTGACCCAGAGAACTTCTTGGGATCTCTTGAGCCCATTCCCCAATACTACCCCAAGCCAAGCTGGTCTGCTTTCTCCTTAGCACTCATCACTATTTGGGATTATGCTATGTATTTATTGATTTGTTTTCTGCAGAAAGTACCAAGAGGGCATAACTCTGTCTGCATGGCCAACTTTCCAATTCATGAGGTAAAAGAAGGCTTGACGTCATAAAAATAGAGCCAAGTAGCAGAGAGAAAGAGTTCAGAATCAACCTGATAAAAGGCAGAGACACCCACCTCATGCCAGGAGTTCCCAAGGTAGTTGCCATCAGTATGAGCCACAGTAATAAGTGTCTTTATGGTGTCGATGTTTTTCTGTTTCATTTCTGTGATGCTGGAGCTGGCAGTCAGCAGGGAGAAGCGAGCAAGGGCCTGAACATAAGCATCTCTTTCCAGCTGAAACGGAGGCCAAGAGGACCATGACTCCACCCACAGCATGGTTACTCCATGTTTTGTACACTGGGGTTCTCTTCTATTTCCACATGTATACAGCAAGGTTCTGGCACACCAGCACTCCAGCCATGCTGTTCTGGTGTGCTCCCACCAGTAGAGCACCTAAAGCTTTCTGGGCACAGTCAGATGTTTGAGAGACCTGAGAGCTTTGGCATGCTAAACATATCACACACCTCACCAGAGAGCTGCACCCTCAGCCAGGACATTTTCAGCATCAGGGCAGACAGACAGAAAGGCTGCTTGGTCATAGCTACTCAAGTAGCTAGCTTTAATCCAATATTTTCCCCTGCTGAGGCTGCTATCAGCACAAAGCCACAGGTTTCTTCTCATTGGGAATGAGTAAGAAATTTGCAGAGACTTGGTTAACTGGAGATTTGGGGGGAAGTTTCTAAGCTTTGACAAATCTAAAAAGAACACAGCACAGGGCATCTATGGAGTCTTGTTCACTTATACTCACCTGCATTCCAAAGATGCAGGCGATTCGAATTGCACACCGGATGCCTTCCAAACATAGGGAGGCCACTTCAGTGTCATCACAGTTCTGTAGTCCAATGCTGTAGGCTGCCAGCAGTGGTGTCCACACAAGCTACCAAAGAAGGCAGGTTTCAATAACATGCAGAATTTCAGCATTGTAAGAGCACTTAGGATACACATTGTTAGCCAGAGGAATAGCTAAGATATCAAGATGAGTGCTCTTTTGATTTCAATTTATTGCACTTAAACTATAAAACAACTGTTGCTTATAAACTATGGTCAAAGCTGTAAATATAACCAGGAAACGACAGTTGAAAAGGAAACGATAGTCAATCATGGCTGCTGTACCATCACTACCTCTACCTGTGCCTATGGCAGACATCATTAATCAAAGGTACCTTTCCTTGTTGAATGTACATGAGGATTGAGAAACACTTTTTTTTTTTTTTTAGTCTTTTTGAGACACAGTCTCCCTTTAGTCCCAGCTAGCCTGGAGCTTGCTCTGTAGACCAGGCTGGCCTTGAACTCACAGAGATCTGCCTGCCTCTGTCTCCCCAGTGCTGGGATTACAGGTGTGCACCACCACACCACCCATGAGAATCAGTTTCTTACATAGCCACTGCCAACCACAATTTGGCATGCAGAATAAAACTTGTAAGTGGCTTATAAACTTAGTTTATAAATTATAATTTAAATTATGAATATTTTCCTTTTCTTAGAACTTATGAATTTCCTGGAAATTAAAGGTCGTACAAGTCTAGAATTGATAACAGGATATGACATGTACTGTAAGAACATCTTACAGAGGGCTGGAGATAGCTCAGCAGTTAAGAGCACTGGCTCCTCTTGTAGAAGACCCGGGTTTGGTTCCCAGCACCTACATGGTGGCTAATAACTGTAACTCCAGTTCCAGGTGATCTGTCTTCTGGCCCCTGTGGGTACTACATGCACATGGTGTACTTATATATGTAGGCAAAACAGTCATATACATAAAATAAAAAATTAAAAATCTTAGAGAAAAATGTGGGCTAGCAAGATGCTTCCGTCAGTAAAGGTGCTTGCTGCCAAGCCTGGTAACTGGAATTGGATCCCCAGAATCGATATGATGGAACCAGAGAACCACTCCTGCAAGCTGTCTTCTGACCTCCATAGGTGCCATTGTGCCTACACATAGACACAGAGACACGTAGACACAGACACATGCACATGCTGTTAGCCACCATGTGGGTGCTGGGAACTGAACCTGGGTCCTCTATAAGAGCAGCTAGTGAGCTTAATCAGTGAGTTGTTTCTCTAGCACCTTTTCTAGACTTTTTTGTTGTTGTTGTTGTTGTTGTTTTGTTTTTTTGTTTCTTTGAGCCCCAGCTGGCCTGGAGCTCAATATGTAGACTAGGCTGGCCTCAATCTCCTACAGATCTGCCCACCTCTGCCTCCTGAGTGCTGAGTTTAAAGGCATGTGTCACTACATGCAGCTCTTTCCTAGATATTTTAAAATAGTTTTCAAGAGGCAGGCAGATCTGTAAGTTTGGGGCCAGCCTGGTCAAACAGCAAGTTCTACCCCAACCAGGTTTACATAGTAAGATCTTGTCTCAATGAAATGAGACTTTAGCTAATGTGTTTTTTCCCCTCCACCTAATTTCACCCAATAAACTAATACAGAAGCCACTAAGGGGAGACTGCCCAGTGAAGCTAGTGAGATGGCTCAGTGGATGAGGGAATCATCACAACCTGAGTCCAATCCCTGAGACCCTGAGACCCTGAGACATGGTGAAGAAAAGGAAACAACTTCTATAGGCTGTCCTCTGACTTCCACACATAATCTATGGTGTATGTTCCTACATATACGCACATAATAAATACTGTAACAAAACATTTTATAACAAAACTTTCCTTTTAAAGTATTTTTTGCCTGAGTAATTATTCATTCACTCAATTCCCCTCAAACTCTCAAAGCATGCTGTATTTGTCCCTATTTGATAGAGGATGAAACAGGTGGAGGTTGAGTAACCTGACCAAGGTCACATGGCTACAAATTGGCAGAGCCAAGATTCAAACCCAGACAGTCTGACATTGTGGGCCATGACCAGTATACTTGCAGAAGGGACTGTACGGAAGGGACCCTATGGAAGGGACCCTATGGAAGCACTCTGGTCTTTCCTCTCTTCAATCTCTACCACTGGGATCTTGCCAGCAAGTTTCTAACTGGCCAACTGCAGAACCACATGCTAACTTCTCAAAATACTTACTTTGAACATAGGCCGGACGTGGTCTAAATGTGTGGCACTTGTAAATGGGGCTTTGGCGTGGCTCACAGCCTCCATCAGTGCTTTCGCTGTTTTAGCCATCTGCTCCATCTCCAAATTGTACAGCAGCCGCCGCTGCTTTTCACTAGCTACATCTACAAAGAGATGAGAGCACAAACAGCAGCTAGCAGGCACTGAGTGCTTGCCAGGAGCTGCCTCCATAGGTTTACAGGTAAACTCACAAATCCTCCCCATCAGCTTACAAGGCTGTGTCAAACATTACCGTTTACAGATGTGGAAAAAGAGGTCCACACGAGGGTGGCACCGTTAGTAATAGACCTGGGGCTCTGACCCAAAGCAGTGTAAGTTCAAATCATTAATTTAATCGCACTCTCCAAGTTGAAGAATCTCCAGCCTACTGCATCATGCGATGGGAGGATGTGGAGGAGAGTGGCAGGTAGACTGTGGCAGCCTTACTCTGCTTTGTAGACTTGGCAGCAATCGTGTGCTCTTTTGTCTCCTTCATTGCAATCTTCTTGCCTTCTATCTCATCGTAGATGCTGGAGAGGTATTCTTCAGGCAGATCTTTACTGTCATTGATACCCCGGTTCATCTTAATATATTGATCTTTTGTCATTTTATTTTTTACCTGAAATTAAAAAAAATTAAAAACGGGGGCTGAAGAGATGGCTCAGCAGTTAAGAGCACTGACTGCTCTTGCAGAGGACCTGGGTTTGATTCTCAGCATCCACATGATGGCTAAGAACCATCTTAAGCCTGGCGTGGTGGTGCACACCTTTAATCTTAGCACTCGGGAGGCAGAAGCGGGCAGATCTCTGTGAGTTCAAGGTCAACCTGGTCTACAGGGCTAGTTTCAGGCCAGCTGGGGCTACAGGGAGACCCTGTCTCAAAAACACCAAAAAAAAAAAAAAAACAAACAAAAAATTAAAAACTTTTTTTTTTAATTTTATTTATTTCTGTATGTGTATGAATGTATTGTCTGCATGTAGGTCTGTGCACCCGTGTTGTGCAATGCCGTGGAGGTCAGAAGAGGGTGTCGGATTCCCCTAGAACTGGAGTTCTCCTGGACTTGAAGTTATAGACGGTTCTCAGACGCCGCCATGTGGGTGCTGGGGATCGAACCCGGGTCCTCTGCAAGAGCAGTCGGTGCTCTTAACTGCTAGGCTATCTCTCCAGCCCATTAAAAACATTTTAAAAACATCAAAACACCCCCCACATCTAGCTACTTCTGTGGCTATGATGTATGAATCACCAGGGCGCTTTACCTGAGGACTGTGCAAGTCTGTCGTTAGCATGATGATGGAATATGCTAGGACATAAGCAGTGTCAGCACTCGCAAACAGGGTTTGCCTGGAAGAAAAGAAGCCAGGTGTCAAACATGTTCCTGGTGATGAGGTCCAGGAAAAAACTGCGCTACTGGGGAACAGAGGCTACCAGGAGCAGGCCTGCCATTCTACATGCTGAGCCAGAAGTCTTCATGCTTCAACATTACTGAACAATAACTAATAGTTCAGGCCATGAAGGGAGCTGTTTACAACTATGTTTCAGATTCTGAGCTTCTTTGAGTAATTTTTTTTTTAGTGTTTTTGAGACAGGGTATCCTTGTAGCCTCAGCTGGCCTAGAACTTGCTCTGTAGACCAGGCCAGCCTTACGCACAGTGATCCACCTGCCTCTGCCTCCTGAGTGCTGGGATTAAAGGCGGTGTCACCATACCTGGCAAGAAATTTCTTTTTAATTAATTTATTTATGTGTATGAATGTACTGTCTGCATGTAGGTTTGGGCACCCATGTCATGCAATGCCACGGAGGTCAGAAGAGGGTGTCGGATTCCCCTGGAACTGGAGTTCTCCTGGAATTGGAATTACAGATGGTTCTCAGCCACCATGTGGGTGCTGGGGATCCAACCCGGGTCCTCTGCAAAAGCAGTCAGCACTCTTAACCGCTAGGCCATCTCTCCAGCCCCTGGCAAGCAATTTTTAAAAAGAGACTTGAGGAACATCCTAAGCCAAGACTAGGGGAGGCAAATGAGCACGAGGTGTCAGGAGATACTCTCATGGCACCAAACCTGCTATGGACAATCCTGGGTATAAGCACCTCCTTACCCTTTGAACACCAGAGGCCTCCTGGGAACATCAACTTCAGGCACGTATCATGTAACACCAGATACACTCACTAAAATTCTTAAGTTAATAGTTATATACAATTTCTATTATCTACTGTGTTATGTAACAGTCAAGATACAAAGCAAAATGCTTATATTGTTCAAGCCGGGTGTGATGGCGCATGTCTTGGCACCTGGGAGGCAGAGGCAGGTGGATCTTTTTAAGTTCAAGGCCACCCTGGTCTACAGAGTGAGTTCCAGGACAGCTGGGGCTACAGGGAGACCCTGTCTCGAAAAGACAAAAAAAAAAAAAAAGTTTATATTGTTCTAAAGCATATGCTTGAAGCCTGACATTCTTGCTTCAGGGAATTAAAGAAAGATAAAAACATGTCTATGCCAAGGCCTATTACATGTGAGTTGAAGCTGAAAACTGGTCTGTCACCAGGAATGGGAGAAATTCCAAGAAATACTGTGATAGGAGAGTTAATGAGGTGTGAATCTACAAGTGGGGAAAAAGAGCATGGCCTCCAGGTCCACAGATGCAGCGCACTGAGTCAGCAATATCCAATTACATCTTCACAGCAATCTGTAATGTCCATTAGGTTAAAATGACCAAGGCTGCTGCTTCCGTTGATCAGGCCATCCCCTGGCCCCACCCTGGTAGGACTGGTACCCATTAACATGAAAATGGAATTATCTGGAGACAAAATTGTTATCAAAGTGTTTCCAACAAACAGTTTCCACAGCATGATCAGTGTTCAGACAGGATTTCATGTGCAGTGGGAGGACCCCAAGACTTGAGTTAGACAAACCCATACACCGAGTCTTGGCTACTTTACTAGCTACTTGATTTTGGACTGGATACTCAATCTTCCAGAGCCTCAGTTTCCCATCTGTAAAATGGACAGTACTTCCAGGCTCTTCACTGATTAATGAAATGTATGTAAAATTCATGGCATGTGAACATACAGGAGGTTTAATGACAGCACCTTTAAAAAAATTCCTTTAATAAACTTTTTAGGTTAGCACACAAAGCAATGACTTCCTCATGTGCGCAACACCAGGTCACCATGTTTCGTTCTCACCTGTCTCTGTTCTCTCTCTGTCCCCACATGGCCTGCCTTTCTCTGGCTACTTCTTCCCCCGCAACCCCCAGTTAGTCCCCACTTCTGCTTTTATGACACACACACCCCCATTTGTTTCTCCAGTAATGGTTAAAGGTTTGTTTTCTATTTCCAGTCCCACAGGAACAGCAACCACCCATCAAAAATTAACCCAAGATTGGGGGTGTTGAGATAGCCTCGCAGATAAAGGTGCTTACCCTGCACATCTGGACCTGAGGTCAAGTCCCGGGATCCACATAAAAATGGAAGGAGAAAACCAATTCTACCACTGTCTTTTGGCCTCCACATGTGTTGTGCCAAACAAAATCCCATTTACACATATCACCATGTCCACATATGCACAATAATATTAAGTAGAACAAAATCTTTTTTTTTTTTTTTTGTCTTTTTGAGACAGGGTCTCTGTAGCCCTAGCTGTCCTGGAAAAATCTTTTTTTTTAAACCCAAGATAAAACTTTGGATTTTTTGTTTTTCTTTTGGTTTGTGACAGTGTCTCCCTATAGCCCCTGCTGTCTGGATCTTGCTATGTAAATCAGGCTGGTTTCCATCTCCTCAGAGATCTGCCTGCCTCTGTCTCTGCTGGGACTAAAGGGGTCCACCACCATTCCCAGCTTTTACATGGCTTTATTAAGTTACTTTATTTTTATTTATTAAGTTACTTCTATAACTCATTTATCAGCATGTAATCAAAGAAAAATCTTTAAGATTCACACCATACTAGCTGCTACCCATTAGGAAACAGGTATGATTCATATACTATTCCTCTATAGGAGTTAAAATATGGGTGGCTGGAGAGAGGGCTCAGCAGGTAAGAGCACTGAGTGCTCTTGCAGAGGACCCACATTCAAATCCTAGCACCACATGGCAGCTAACAACTGTAAATACAGTTCCAAAATGATGTATGAAATACATCAAACATCAATAAAAAAGAACAAAGAACAAAAACCAAAAACCAAAACAAAACAAAATCCAGTTCCGGGGGATCCAACACCCTCTCTGGGCTCTACAGGAACTGCACAACACAGGTACACTTACATATATGCAGGCATGACACTCATACACATAAAATAAATAAAGAAAAAAATATGGGTGTGAGCTGGAGGTAGGAACACTTACAGATGTTTCAGAGGACCCAGGTGTGGTTCCCAGCAACCACAAGCCAAACCCCATCTTCAGTTCCAGGTGATTTGGTGCCCTCTTTTGGCCTCCACAGACACCAGGCATACATACAGTACACAGACACACAGACACACACAGAGACACACACAGACAAAACACCTGTACACATAAAATTAAAATTTTTTTTTTTGTCTTTTTGAGATAAGGTCTCCCTGTATCCCTAGCTGGAACTGGTTATGTAGACCAGGCTGGCCTTGAACTCACAGAGATCCGCCTGCCTCTGCTGAGATGAAAGGTTGTCTGCCACAACATCCAGCTGAACTAAGAATCTTTTTATTTATTTATTTATTTATTTTGTATGTGTATGAATGTACTGTCTGCATGCAGGTCTGTGCACCCGTGTCGTGCAATGCCGCGGAGGTCAGAAGAGGGTCTCAGATTCCCCTGGAACTGGAGTTCTCCTGGAATTGGAGTTACAGACGGCTCTCGGCTGCCATGCGGGTGCTGGGGATCGAACCCGGGTCCTCTGCAAGAGCGTCGGTGCTCTTAACCACTAGGCTATCTCTCCAGCCCCTGAACTAAAAATCTTAAAGTAGGGGCTGGAGAGATGGCCTAGCGGTTAAGAGCACCGACTGCTCTTACAGAGGACCTGGGTTCAATCCCCAGCACCCGCATGGCGGCCGAGAACCATCTGAAACTCCAATTCCAGGAGAACTCCAGTTCCAGGGGAATCCAACACACTCTTCTGACCTCTGCGGCATTGCACGACATGGGTGCACAAACTTGCATGCAGACAGTACATTGATACACACACAGAAATAAATAAATGCTGGGCGTAGTGGCGTGCGCCTTTAATCCTAGCACTTGGGTGGCAGAGGCACTCGGATCTCTGTGAGTTTGAGGCCAGCCTGGTCTACAGAGTGAGTTCCAGGACAGCCAGAGCTACAGGGAGACCCTGTCTCAAAAAGACCAAAAAAAAAAATCTTAAAGTAAAAATCAATCAATCAATCAATAAATCACGAGCTTTATACTCTTAGCTGTGTGATTTTTTCCCCTTCCCCAGTGCTGGAGGTTGAACCAGGACCTTTGTATACTGGGCAAGTGCTCTCCACTGAGCTATAGCCCCATCCCTGATTTTTGTTCCTTTTGGTTTTCTTTCTTTGTTATTTTTATTTTATGTGTATGTGTGGATTGTGTGCATGTATGCAAGTGCACCTGTGTTGTACAATACCATGGACAGAAGTGGGCATCAATCCCCTGGAACTGGAGTTACAGATGATTGTTAGCCTCCATGTGGGTGCTGGGATTTGAACCCGGGTCTTCTGTAAGAACAGCCAATCCTCTTAACTGCTGAGCCATCTCTCCAGGCACCCCCCTCCCCCCTTTTTTTAAGACAAGGTCTTGCTATGCAACTCAGTCTGGTCTGCAACTCTCAGTTCTCTTGCCTGTACCTCTTGAGGGTCGGCATGCTCAGCTACCTGTGAGATTTTGGGCAAGATCTCTCTGGTCCTCAATCTCCTTCCCTGTAGAACAAAGGTACCAACAAAGTCTTATGTAAGATATTACTTAGAAAAGAGCCTGACACATAGTAAATAGAAACTTCAGTTACCTGGCAGAACTGCAATGATTAAACCCAATCCCTAACCAAATCAAGATCAGTGTCAGCAAGAAACAGGCAGAAGGAGCTGAGGTCTAGTGCTCACCCTTGGTTACATTCTATGTATCTTGCAGCAAACTTCTCCATTAACCGATCAATCTTCTGGGCTTCCCCAGGCAGGCGGAAGCCTTCCAGGAACATCCTCAGGGCTGAGACAAACTCTTTTTCACAGAAGTCCAGTTGGTCCACATAGGAGTACATCACTTCCTTGTTGAACCTCGTGCTATCTCCCAGAAATTCACCGACTTGGGTCTGAAACATGTGCACTCACATTTAGAAACTGACAAATATGAACCCACACCTAAGGATACTAGTGAGGGATGAAGACTATAGCTGGAATATATTGGCCACAAGTGCTCACAGTGGCTGACTGCTAGGAGGCAGGGAATCACTGTCTCTGCTTCCAGACACAACACGGGCCAGCCTATCACTGAAGGAAGAAGAGAAACATGAAGCCTAAATATGGAGGGGGCAATGTACACACGCAGCCAGGGAACAGTTTCTAGTGATCAAGGGCCACTTCTGGCTCTGATGCTCTCTCCCTAAATAGGCAACTGTGGGTCAGAGGAGAATTCCCAATAGGAAATGCTACATAGTACCAGGGACTGGCAGGGCTGCTGGAGCCAGGGTATACAGGAGACTGTTCTCAGGGCCAATCAATCTGGAGCTGTAAGCCAGTGAGCCCCAACATCAGCCCATAGAGCCATGTGTTGTGCTGACCCCCGCCTTACAGAATCCAGGCGCTCCTCCTGGTGCAGGAACTGGGCAATATCTTCTACAGCTGCTCCCAGCATGCCCTGCTCTTGGAGAAACTGGATTCCCCGCTTGGGCTTCTTATTGAAGCTGTTTTAAAGGGAGAAAGAACACTGGTTGTTTGCTTCAAAATTTAGAGCAAAGAGAAAGCGAGCATCTGAAGTAAAACAGCTACAGGGACAGTGAACAAGACACCACATATAAGCTAGCAATAAGTCCAATGGTACAGGAGCTTTTCTAAATTCTACCCTCAATTTCTTTTTTACATTTTTGACAATTATTTATGTATTTATGTATTTATTTGTATGTGTGTCCATGCATGTGTATGTATGTGCATGTGTGCCATAGGGGACATGTGGAGGTCAGAGAACAACTTATGGGAGTAGGTCCCCTCCTTCTACCATGCAGGTTCTGGGACTGAACTTAAGTCCTCAGGCTTAATAGCAGGCAGCAGCTCTGTATTTTGTTTTTTTGATACATAGTCTTACTACATGGCTGAAGCTAGCCTTGAACTCATGGAAACCATCCTGAGCACCAGGAAGATAATGATACCTTGGTAACCTTTAATTTCTGATCTAGCAACAGCAGAGCTAGCTGGTTTCCAAGTTTCTAGTCTCCCCTTGTTTAACACTAAAAGAACCCTGGGTGCTGAGCTAGGCACACAACCACCTAAAATATAGTATAGGAATATCAACATTCAAGCCAGGGGCTGTGAACAGGGTGGTATGAAAACTTCTGGAAGAAATGTTTGTACACTTAGATAGGGGGTGCTATCATTTGCCTTTTCTCCATTAATGGTTAAACCACAGGGCAAGGTGGAAGATGAAAACCACATGCTTAGTGTGAAGCAGACATAAAAGGAAGCTAGATCGTTTTAGTCCAGAAGGCTCACCTTAAGAGCCTAGCTGTCTACTCTGGCATTCACTGTCCCTGAAAAATGTATAGTTTAAGTGCTAGACATTTATTTATGCTTTCTGTTAGGGAAAGACAAAATTAACAACGATGGGCAAGTTCACCATTTTAACAGGCCCTGCACTGAAGAGTGATACTTTTATACAAACACAAACCGGCAAGGGCTAACCATGAGACACAGACTGTAAGGGAGAGAGGTAAACTTGGAATTTTGGCTAGGGTGGCTATAGGAGGCCTCTATGAGGAAGAGATGGTGCCCCATGTTGGAGGGATGAAAAAAGGAGCAAGGAGCACTGAGAGGAGAGAGGAAAGAGGATCACCATGGCGTCTAGACAACAAAATAGGCTAAGAGACTTGGATGCTGAGAGGGACAGACAGGTCAGGGAGGGAGGCCTAAGCAGGGTCAGGTCACCCCACAGAACAGGAAACTTGCAATGACTTTAGGCAGTGGAGTAGCAAGGCTTATTTTATATTTTCAAAGTTAACTTTAAGTTGGCACTTCATTACTGCCATGTTCAATGCTCTCTTTGCAGTGTATTAACCAGACCCTCCCCTTCCTCTTCCCTCCTTCTCTTCTCCTTGAGACAAGGTCTTACTATGTAGACCAGGCTGGTCTCAAACTCACAAAGATTTGACTGTCTCTGCCTACTTGAGTTCTGGGATTAAAAGTGTGTGCCACCACGCCCGGCTATAAATAAAATATTTTAAAATATGCCCTCATGGAAAGGTCTCAATTGGTGTCTGACTGAAAAAAAAAAAATGTTACCATCATGGCCTACCCAAGTTGACAGATAAAACCAGTCACTAGTTGGTTGTCTAGCTGTCTGACACACCATGCCTGCCCAATTTTTCCAATTTCTCAGTTCCCATTTAGACTGTTTACTAAGCTGTCTTCCTTCCCTTTAAATTTGTTTTGGTACTTTTGAGACAGGGTCTCTGTATAGCTCCAGCTGTCCTGGAACTCATTATGTAGACCAGGGTGGCCTTGAACTCACAGAGATCCACCTGTCTCTGCCTCCCAAGTGCTGGGAGCCATGCCTGGCTCCTTCCCTTTGCTTTTTGAAGTTCCATGCTATTCTTCTCTATTTTCTTAATCTAAACTCTCTTATGTTATGAAAAGTAAGTAGAAAGACTCAAGATTGCTGGGGATCATCACCCCTACCTTTAATACCATGCTCAGGAGGCATAGGCAGGCACATCTCTGTGAATTCTAGTCCAACCTGGTCTCCATAGGGAGTTCCAGGATAGCTGGGGCCTGGTGGTGCATGCCTATAATCCCAGCACATGGGAGGGAGGGGCAGCAGGTGAAGTTCAAAGTCATCCTTGGCTTTATACTGAGTTCCAGGCCATCCTGGCATACAGAAGACATTGTCAGTCAAGTGTATCTGGGGCGGCTTGTGGTGTGGCATTTCCTGTGTGCTTCAGTTCACAACTGCAGCCTGGCCTCTGGCCTCACCAGCTGGATCATGGGTTCAGTTTTGCAGGAGTTTCAGAAAGACCTTAGAAGAGGTAAAAATGTTGTTGAATAAGTCCACTAGGAAGAGAGTACGTGATGCTCTTACTGGTTAAAAATCCAAGATTGAGGGCCGGAGAGATGGCCTAGCAGGTTAAGAGCGCCGACTGCTCTTGCAGAGGACCCGAGTTGGATCCCCAGCACCCCATGGTGGCCAGAACGTCTGAAACTCACAATTTAGAGGAAAACTATAGTCCAGGGGAATCCGAACACCCTCTCTGACCTCGTGGCATTTGCAGACATGGGTGCCAGACTGCATGCAGACAGTACATTGATAACACATAGAAATAATAAATGCTGGGTGGTGGTCACACGCCTTTAATCCTAGCACTTGGGAGGCAGAGACATGCGGATCTCTGTGAGTTTCGGGGGCACCGGGTCTACAGAGTGAGTTCCAGGACAGCCACAGCTACAGGGAGACCCTGTCTCAAAAAAAAAAATCATCCAAGATTGAGACAGAACTAAAGAACAGCAGAAGTCAAAGAAGAAACCAGAACTTCTTGACAAAGAAAAGCCACCTGCAAAGGTTGCTCCCATCACAACGGGTTACACGGTGAAGATCAGTAATTATCAGTGAGATCAGTCAGATAATTTTGTGAAAATCACATCACCTTTACTGGAGCTCATCAGGTTCCCACTGAGAATGTGCAGGTACATTTTGCAGAAAAGTAATTTGATCTTTTGGTGATCTAAATGGAAGAGCTACTCCATGATTGTGAACAATCTTTTGAAACCCATCTGTGTGGAAGCAGTTCCAAAAAAGTTAAGACTGATACAGTTATTGTCTTATGTAAAAAGAAAGCGGAAAACACAAGATGGGATACTTGACTCAGGTTGAAATAGACTGCAAAGAGAAAGATAGAAGGCCTGCGTATGATTCTGAGACAGATCCTAGAGGGATTAATGAATGTTCTAAAGAAAATTTATGATGATGGAGATGATGATATGGAGCGAACCATTCATAAAGCCTGGGCGGAATCAAAAGAGAAGCAAGCCAAAGGAGACTCAGAATGAGATTTTCAAGTTCTTTGGGGAACTGTGATGTGGAAATACTGATGTTTCCAATAAGGAAATGCTGTTGGACTACACATAAAATTTGACAGATAACTGCAGCCTTGTTCTAAGTAAAGGCAGAAAATTTTCCGTTTCTTACTGGAGGATTTAATTTAGATAAGTATACTTATCAAAGCTCCTCTGTTAGCACCCTGGTCATCTTAAAAGAGTTATATGGCATTCTTGTTGAATTGTGAAAAGAAAGTCTTGCATAATGAAAAAGCTGTTTTATATTTTTATTTGCCTGGGAATTAGAAAATAAAGTTGCTTGCTTACTGTAATTGACATCAGCTCCTCCTAATGTAAGAGTTAACCTAGAATTTTTGCATAAAATTTAAATTTGTACATGAAATTGAAAGTTATTATAGAGCAATAGATCTTTATTATCAATTTTATAATGTATATGCCATGCCTTACCATGTATTGCTGATCAGATCATAAATATTACTACATAGATTTAAATATATTTATGAATACTACTACATTTGACTCTCTGTTGTTTTCAATACCTTTGAACCTAAATGGATATTTGGGGGTTGAGAGATGGCTCAGTGGTTAAGTGCCATAGGTGTTTTTCTAGAGATCCTGGATCAGTTCCCAGTTATATGGCATAATTCCAGTTCCAGGGGATCTATCTGGTACCCTCTTCTGGTCTCTGAGGGTATTGCATGAACACTGTAGACTTCTGTACATGCAGGCCAAACACTCATACACATAAAATAAATAGCTAGCTGGGCTTGGTGGTCCATTTAATCCCAGCACTGGGTAGTCAGAGACAGGTGGATCTCTGTGAGTTCAAGTCACCTGGTCTACTTAGCAAGTTCCAGGCCAGCTGGGACTAATGGGAGACCCTGTCTTAAAAGGACAAAAAAGGAGCTGGAGAGATGGCTCAGCAGTTCCCACAGACAGAGACACCTGTCCAAAGGGCTCAGTGAGGTATTGAATCCCCTACTGTGAGTGTACTGGGGTTAATCTGTGCCTTGTGCTCCTGGAGAATTGTCTTTATAAAGTTTGGTGCACCAGATTTTGGTGCATATATATTCAAATTGTGAATCTTCATGGTCAATGTGTCCTTTGATAAAATGTAATGCTTCTTTGTCCTTTCTGATTTCTTTTACTTTGAAGTCTTTTTGTTGGATATTAAAATAGCAACCCCTGCTTTTCTTTTTGGTACCATTTTGCTTGGAAGATTTTTTTCCATCCTTNAAAAAAAAAAAAAAAAAAAAACCTCACAAAAAAACCCCATTCATGCACATAAAATAAAATCTTAAAAAAAAAAAAGCCAGGCCTAAGGTGGCACGAACCTTTAATCCCAGCACTTGGGAGGCAGAGGCAGGTGGGGCCATCCTGGTCTACATAGCAAATTTCAGGCCAGCTGGGGCTACAGAGAGACCCTGTCTCAAGAAAATAAAGGAAAAAATAAAATAAATAAAATAGTTTAATTATTGTCATCAGAAATGGAAATCAAGGCCTCTGAAGCCATATAAAGCCTCTTCTCGTGTACATGATCTCGCATTCTCTCCTTCTGCCTGCTGGGCAACACGGGCCCTTCTCATGGGTACTTCCCCTACAGGAGTCAGTTTCTGACTCCCAGAGAAGATGCAGCTTTGCCAGAGGCCCTGAGAGATGGAACCTACTGGCAGCCGTACTCACAGCTCGATGCCGTTCTCAATGATTTCCTTTTGTTGCTTGATAACCTCAAATTGCTCTGGGTCATCCTGAATGGCTGTCTGTGTCCCTGAGGACACCGTGGACTCCATGGATGTCACGCTGCACCGTCTTGCCATATCAAGGCCTTTTTCAGTCCCCATTTCCTGATCCATGAGCTTCTCCTGACCTGCCGTAACATAAAGGCAAAGGAAACCAAGTAAGATGAACACGGATTCGGCCCAGGGGGCTCTGGCTTCTCCACTCCCTCCAGCAAGAGTTGCACTCAAGGGGTCACAGGTGTCAAACCTCGCTATCACTCAGACACATTTCTCAGTATCACTCAGAAACTTGTTTTTTCATAGAACTTGAAGTAATTCTAAGATTCACATACACTTTTTTCTTTTTTTGAGACAGGGTCTCCCTGGAGCCTCAGCTGGCCTTGAACTCATAGAGATCCTCTTGTCTCTGGCTCCTGAGTGCTGGGATTAAAGACAGGTGCCACCATGCCCAGCAGAGTCACAAATTTTTTAAATTTCATTTATTTATTATTTATTTATTTATTTATTTATATGAATTTATTTATTTATTTAATTTATTTATTTATTTATTTATTTATTTATTTATATGAATGTACTGTCTACATGTAGGTTTGTGCACCGTGTCATGCAATGCCGCGGAGGTCAGAAGAGGGTGTCAGATTCCCCTGGAACTGGAATTCTCCTGGAATTGGAGTTACAGACGGTTCTCAGCCACCATGTGGGTGCTGGGGATCCAACCTGGGTCCTCTGCAAGAGCAGTCGGCAGTTGGCATTCTTAACAGCTAGGCCATCTCTCCAGCACCATGAAATTTTTTTTTTTTTTGTCTTTCTGAGACAGGGTCTCCCTGTAGCCCCAGCTGTCCTGGAACTTGCTCTGTAGACCAGGCTGGCCTTGAACTCACAAAGATCCACCTGCCTCTGCCTCCCGAGTGCTAGGATTAAAGGCGTGTGCCACCACACCTGGCTCACAAAATTTTTTAAAAAGAGCAAAAATAAGGTACTTAATGAGCAGAAGGACTTGCCTTAGCAGAAACCCAAACTTATACAATTCTAAATAATGTCAAGAGTTTGATATTTATGCAAGAAGGAACAAATGAATAATAGGAAGACTCCATGCATCTGTACCTAACCAGGCTGCTGGCAGGAATGAGGTCAGAACAGGCTGCAGAGATGCTTCAGCAGATAGGAGCCCTGGTTGCTCTTGCAGAGGACCCAGGTTCAGTTCCCAGCATCCACAAGATAGTTCATAACCATCTGTAACTCCAGTTCCAGGGAATCTAACCCCCTCTTCTGGCCTCCATGGGCATTGCACACACATGGTGCACTTATATACATACAGCCAAAAAGCCCATGCACATAAAATACACAAAAAGTGAGAGAGAAATTTAAAAACAGCTGGAGCAGGAACTTCAGACTATTTCCATCTGTGGTGGTTACTCTTAACTGTGAACTTGGCAGGAAAAAGCATCATCTGGAAGATGGCCTCTGGAGATGCCATGAGAATTATCTTCATTACATCAACTGATGTGGGAAAAGCCATCTGAACTGTGGGTAGTTTTCCCTGGACAGGGAAGCCTGGACTATACAAGATGGAGAGACAGAGGAGAGACAGAGAGCTGAGCAGCTGCATTCAGCCATCCAGTTCTGCTTCCTGCTGTGGATGTGGTGTGACCAGCTGCTTCAGGCTCCTGCTGCCCTGACTCTGGCTGCTCTTGCACAGGACTCAAATGCAGTTCCCTACCCCTGCTTGGTGGCTTACAACTATCTGTAACTCCTGCTCTAGGATCTAATGCCCTCCTCAGGTCTCCACAAGTACCCAAGTACACATGGCACACACACATACCTAAAAACACACACATAAATACAAATAATTTTGAGTGTGTGTATCTTTTTAAGACAGGGTCTCCCCTTAGTCCCAGCTGGCCTGGAGCTTGCCATGCAGACCAGGTGGGCTTTGAACTAACAGAGATTAAAGGCCTGTGCCACCACGCCTGGCAAAAATAAATGTTTAGAAGAAATAGGATAATGCTGGATGTGGTGGACATCTTTTATACTAGCACTGTGGAGGCAGAGACAGGTGGATCTCTGTGAGTTGAAGGCCAGCCTGGTCCTCAAAGCCATACCACAGGCCACCTGAAGCTACAGGGAGAACCCCGCCTCAAAAAAAAGAGAAATTTAAAAAAGAAATAAAATAAATCTTTTTTTTTCTTTCCCCTTTTATATCACTGCATTATACTTTGAAGAATCAAAAAACTTAAGATAACTGAATAGTAATACAAAAAAAAAAAAAACAACAAAAACAATCCCTTTCTTCTCCCTTTCTTTTTTTTTTTAATTTTAAATTTATTCTGTAGGTTATGAAGGTAATGTCCTGCAGCAGTTTGTCACCCGTTGTCTTGCAATCCGCGGGAGGTCAGAAGCGGGCGTCGGATTCCCCTTGAACTGGAGTTCTCCTGGAATTGGAGTTTCATACAGTTCTCGGCCAGCCATGTGGGTGCTGGGGATTGAAACCACAGGTCCTCGGCAAGAGCGGCGGTGCTCTTAAATAACAAAACCGCTAGGACCATACGTCGTCCCACCTCAATCCCTTTCTTTTAAATGCTTTTTGTCAGACTTACCTTTCTTTTGGTCTTGTCTTTCTTTTGTTTGAGACAGGTCGACTAATAGGCACCAGCTGGCCTGGAACTCAGCCTGTAGACGACCAGGCTGGCCTTGAACTACAGAAATCCGCATAGCCTCTGCCCTCCCGATGGCTAGATTAAAGGTGTGCGCCACCACACCGCCAGCTTAAAGATGGGTCTTAGCTGCCAGGTGGGTGCTGGAATCTTTAATCTAGGTCCTCTGCAAGCAGTCGTTCTTCTTAAAAAAAAACCCGCGTGAGGCCATCTCTCCACGCAACTCTTTTTTTTTTTTTTTTTTTTTTTTTGGTCCTTTTTCGAGACAGAGTCTCCCTGTAGTCCCAGCTGTGTCCTGGAACTTACTCTGTAGACCAGGCTGGGCCTTGAACCCACAAAGATCCGCCGGGCCTCTGCCTCCCAAGTTTGTAGTATTAAAGGCGTACGATACCACGCCCAGCTCCAGCAATCTTTTGTATTTTTGTTTACTATTTTTATCGTATGAGTAGTGTTGCCGCCTGCATGTATGTAAGTGTACTCATGCCTACAATCGACCAAAGAAGGTCAGAAGAGGGCAATGGGTCCACTAGAACTGTAGTTATAGATAGTTGTTAACCACCACGTGGGTCCTGGGAATCGAATCCAGGTCTCATGCAAGAACAGCCAGTGCTTTTAACCATTGAGCCATCTCGTCCAGCCCCCTTATGGCCAGAATATTTGTCATAGAGCAATAGAAAAGAACTAAGACAAACCTCCCCCCACTATAATGTTTTTCAAGAGCAGAACCTTCAAATTAACTATAGGTATTTAGGAATCACAATGTTTCCTTCAATTCCAAAATAGTACTTTGACCATCTCTCTAAGCCCCCAAAACAATAACTTCTTGACAGAGGCAAGCAGGCTACCCTGAATGGAGAGTGCTTACAGTGCGCACATCACAAGAACTGGGCCTGGTGGTTTATGATTCAATACACAGTCCTTGCTCTCCATTTCCACCATACACGTGGAATGGACACGAGAGCAACTCCAGGCCTTTCTCTTTCTTCCTCAGACTGAGCTCCTAGAAACCCAAAGTGACAAGGTATAAAGTCTTAACACAGTACCAACGGGCACATCCAGAGCTCTTAGGTAGTCCTGTGAGGCTATCATATCAGGTAATCACTGACATTAAGTACAATTACAGATAAAACTCATGGAAATGTTAAGAGCTGACCTGCTAATGGCACATCAAATGCCCTGGACACACGTTACTAAGTGTGTCACTTAAACATCTAGAACAAAACGCAATGAGAAAGTGAAAAACTGTCCTATGGTCTTTTGAAGTTTGCGAATGTGATATGCGCATGTTCCTCTATGTGTGTGTATAAATGGGTGGGGACTGCAATGCACACATATGTACAAAGGTAAAATGGAGGCCAAGGAAAATCTTGAATGTTCATCTCCAGAAAACGTCTTCCTCCTCTTTTGAGACAGATCCTTCCATCACCAGAGTTTTAACTATTCGGCCAAGCTGACTGGTCAGCAGAGATCTCAAGGGATCCACCTGCCTCCTACCTCCTTAGTTGCTGGATTACAAGAACTGCATGTTTTTTGTGGCTGTTTTACATGATTCTGGGGATCCAAGTCAGCTCCTCATGTTTCTGAGTCAGAGTACTATCTCCATTGAGGGCCATCTTTTTTTTTTTTTTTAACATTTTTTATAAAATTTTTTATTTATTTCGGTATGTGTAAGGTATGAATGTACTTCTGCATGTAGGTTTGTGCAGCCCGTGTCGTGCAATGCCACGGAGGTCAGAAGAGGGTGTCGGATTCCACCCTGGAACGGAGTCTCCTGGAATTGGAGTTTCAGATGGTTCTCGGTGCCATAGGGTGCTGGGAATTGAACCCGGGGGTCCTCTACAAGAGCCGGTCGGCGCTCGTCAAACCCGCTAGGCATCCTCTCAAGCCGCCCCAGTGAGCCATCGTACCACTTATCCTTACCAGCCGTGCTATGGTCCACAGGACTTTCAGGAACTAGAGAGAGGTCTTCAGTGGTTAAGCGTGCTTGCTATGATGCAAAACCCTGAGGACAGTGAGTCCTACCTGAACACCCACTAACAAGCTGGTGATGGTGCACATCTTTAACCTCACCTCTGAAGGGAACTAAGACAAGATAGCTGGGGCTAGTGGGCTTCCTGCCTAGCCAAAAAAACACAAGCCCCAGGAAGAGACCTTGCCTCAAAGAAATAAGGCAGAGAAGGACAGTGGACAAAACCCTCCTCACATGATCTCAGGTGCACCCATGTGTAAACACAACACACACACACAAGTAAATACAAGTTCTTTCCCTTTCAATTCATTGGAAATAAACAACAACAACAACAAAAAACAAGTTCTCAATTCATTGTGTAATAAAACACTAGCAAGTAAACAGAAAACAAAAATGAAAATAAAAAAAAAAAAAAAAAAAAAAAAAAAAAAAAAAAAAAAGAAAAAAAGGAAAAAAAGGGAGAAAAAAAATTGAATGACTTACGTAGCATAAGAGTGAGTCTCAAATGATACTAAGTGCTGGGAGAGGTTTGTAGGGAAAAAAAAAAAAAAAAAAAAAAGGGGAAACACTCACCACTGCCGGGTGGGAATGTAACTTGTGCAAGCCACTATGGAAAGCAAGTGTGGAGAACCCTTACAAGAACTCGGAAGGACTGGCCACCTGATCCAGCCATACCCACATTGCCTGGGTATGTACCCACAAGACTAGTCTTACTGCAGAATACATGCACAGCTATATTTAATTATGCAGCTCTCGTTACAATAGCAAGGAGCTGGAAACACTCGTCAGTCCGATGTACCAATACCCCTCGACTGACGAGCAGATAAAGAAAATGTGGACATCTACACATGGAGTGCTATGCAGAATCAGCGGTAAGGAAGATGTCAGGAACTTTGCAGGTAAAGGGTTGGAGCTAGAAGATACCAATGCTGAGTGAAGTAAACACAGTCCCAGAAAAACATCAGGAATGGTATCCCTCATCTGGATGCTAAGCACAATTACCTAATTGTATGCAAACTGAGCGTCAATGTGATCTGAAAACACTGTGCTCTTATATTGGTGAATCCCTTAAAAAACAAATAAAGAGAAACAAAAAAGTGATTCTGAGTAGAACTTATATTCTAAATACCTATACATATATTTCACTTTAAGGAGTACCCTATAGATAAATAAGAATACTGACTTTACTTAAACAGGGTTGTCTTTATTTCTTGAGATAGGGTCCTGCTCTATGGTATGTAGTCCTAGGTAGCCTGGAAATTTTGAGATGTGCTGGGATTTACAGGCTTGCACCACCCAGCCTGCCACATAAATAGAATTTCTTACAAAAAAGAACCTATTTTAGATTTTTTTTTTTTTTTTTTTTTTTTTTTTTCTTTTTGGTCTGTTTGGAGACAGGGTCGCCCTTTAGACCCAGCTTGTCCTGGGGCTCACGATGTAGACCAGGCGGGCCTGGAACTCACAGAGATCCGCCTCTCTGCCCCCTCCCCGAGTGCTAGGATTAAACGGCGTCAACCACCACTACGCGACCGCTCTATTTTATTTATATCAGCACAAATGTTTTTGTGATTCTAATTCTGATCTCTAGAAAAGGCCCAGGTACTGAGATTCTGAGCATAGTTCCAGGAGCTCATGGATCCTCTGAGCTGTTGTTCAAGGGATCTCAGGACCCCCTTTTCCCATGGATACTCTAATGAAGCAGCTTCCTAACCCAGGCAGTTTACTCTGCTAAACTGGAGACTGGACCCTGCTTTCCATACTGTTTTGCAGGGTAGCTGAAAATCAACCAGTGGTGGGGAATGACTCTACTCAGGAGATCCCCTTCTCAGGGATCCTACCCTGATGATCATTAAGCACTATATCAGCTCACATCCAGCACCTTCCTATCACCTCTGTCTGATTCCTCTCTGGAGCATATCACCTGACACCATGCCTTTGTTTTTTTTTTTTTTTTTTTTGTTCATTTTTTTCTTTTTTTTTTAGCCCCACCTGGCCTGGAAACTCATTATATAGACCAAGGCTGGATGATCTCACAGAGACCCCTTGCCTTTATTCTCTTGAGAGCTGGGATTAAAGCAATGTGCCACTACTGTGCCTGACCCTGACACCTCACTTCTTTACTGTCATTCATGATGGCAGGATATGTTTGCCTGTCTTTTGTTCACTGATATATCCACAGACCAAGTAACTGGCATGTGGTGGCACTCTATACATGTTTACCAAAATGAGAGAACTTTATAAATATAATCACACACCCTTGTTGTTTTTACCTGTAGAGGTGTCATCCCCAGCTCATGTCCGCTTCTTCCCTGAGCGATTTTGGATAAATCGTTTACTAGACGCTCGAAAATGTTAGCAGCATTTAAATCACAGTCGTAGTTGACATAAATATCCACAACACACTGGGCATCTTGGGAAATGACACAAGGGTATTAGAAATTTGAATCAAAGATAAATATTACATTTTCTTTCTTTTGTGCGTGCGTATGTGTGTGAGATGCTGGAGACTGAACCTAGAGCCTTCTAGATGCTAGATAAGCACTCTACCGATGGAGCTATAGCCTTACTTCAGCCAGTTTTTTTATTAAATATAATACAAATGTTTTTCCCGCTAACTTTCTCTCTGAATTTCTGTTCCACACCCCAGCAGGAATACAAGCAGAAGTAACGGGGAGAAGTAGTCCATGTTCTGGGGGTCCATCTCCATCTCTGCATTAACTGATCCTGGGCAGTCCATTCTACCTCTTAAAGTATGTGTCTCCTCATCATAAAAGGGGTTAAAAGGGCTGAGGGGATCAACCCAATAATAGTGTATGCCTGGGATGGCATAAGGTCAATTTAATTTACTTCAGACCCAGTCAAGAACAGTGCCAGCACAACCTTGGACCCTGGATTAACAGTGCTCAGCTTGCAAACAGGGTGATGAGACAAGGGGTCCTAGACTGCCAGGATCAGGAGATTTCTGATATGTATAAAACAACCACCCCGAGCTGGTCATCCTCTAAAAGAGAGCTGATGTAGGACTTTCAAAATTGAGTGAACAAATTTTTTTTTTTTGTCTTTTTGAGACAAAAGGTCTCCCCTGTAGGCGCCAGCTGTCCTGGAATTTGCGATGTAAGACCAGGCTGGCCGTGAACTTGCAGAGTCTGCCTGCCTCTGCGCTCCCTCCAGCACAGGATTTAAAGGCGTGAGGCCGACCACCACACCCAGTGATTGAACAGAATTTTTTTTTTTTTTTTTTTTTGGGCTTTTTTGAGACAAGGTCTCCTGTAGTCCCCCGCTGTCCTGGAACTCACTCGGTAGACCAGCTGGCCTTGAACTCACAAAGATCCACCTGCCTTGCCTCCCAAGTGCTAGAAATTAAGGCGTCGCACCACACCCGGCCCGATTGAACAGAATTTTTAAGGGGAAGATTTTCATAGTCATTCCTAAAAATGCTATGGAAGGAGGTAAAGACCTTGATTTGGGAAGTCAGGGAAGCTTGAGCGTGGTCTGGGGCTCTCAGGTGAACATACCTGCACAGATTCTCGTCAGGGTCTGAATGACCATCCACCTGTGCTCAAAAGAACTTGTGGATGTTTCTAAAATGTTCAGGAAAATCTCTTTGAAAAACACCTATATGACATGAAGACAAGAGAGGATAGCAATGAGCAGTCTGTCAGGACTCAAGCTGCTGGGCCTCAGAGGCCAGGCAGGTCCTACACTAAGTGAGGCAGCCTAGGCAGATGGAAAAGAGGGGGTGCAGACTTGCTGAGGAGCACAGGAGCCTGGCTGAATTGGGGACAGCTAGCAGGGGACTCCGCCCAGAGGTGCCAAGTGGGGCTATGCAAGGATGCACACGTTTGTATTTTTTTTTTTTAAAGGAAAATCAGAATGTGATTTGTGTGTAATATCATTTCTCAGGCTTACAACTAATTCATTGATGTTTTTTTTTTTTTTTTTTTTTTTTATTTAAAAAAAAAGAATTGTTTTTTTTTTTATTAGTATTTTGTGGTATGTATGATGTATTGTCTGCATGCCAGTCTGTTCACCGTCTTGTGCAACTGTGTCGTGCAATGGCCGCGGAGGTCAGAAGAGGGTCTCGGATTCCCCTGGAACTGGAGTTTCTCCTGGAATTGGAGTTACAGACGGTTCCCAACCGCCATGTGGGGTGCTGGGAACAGAAGCCCCGGATCCGCGTGACGAGAGGAGCGTCGGTGACTGCTTAAGACCGCGTCTAGGAAAAAGGGGAGAGGAAAAAAGGACAGTCATCGTCCAGGGCGCTCGGCACGGCCACCGCCCGAAAATTATTTCAAATAGAGAACAACTGATGCATAACAGAGCAGATGGAGAATGATTTTGGGGGCATGAGCAAAAGCAAAACATTTGAGGGGAAACTTGGGCAAAGAATTCTAATATCAAACCGTTCTGTTTGAACAAAAAAAGGAAATTAATTTGAGACATAACCTTACTAGGGCAGAACTAAACTGTCTAAAACTGAACATAACAAAAAAACGTATTAGTTTAATATTCCCATTACATCATCTAATCTCTTTTTTACTTTTCCTTTACCCACATCATACCCCCAGTTATCAAACCTAACCACATCATATTACCAAAAACCACCCGCACATTCTTTTTTTTTTATGTTTCTATGGCTAGTTACCAGTTTACTCTTATATTAGCTTCTTTCCTTTAATAACACAAAAACTATATGGTACAACAAACTTCTAAGATCTACCTACCACACCAAGTTACCACGCAAACTATGAAAAAGCGAATGGCTATTAACAACTCTACCTAATCTAAAAGGGTAACCAATAACTCCTTAACTTCACGTTAAAATAAAACAAACTTATACTTCTTTTACTTTCTTTGTTTCCATCTTCTGCTTGCTTTTGTGCTCTCTTCCCACTCATCAAAAAGCTCATAAAGTGAAGTTCGTGAATAAACACTGGGTCCGAAACAATAATATGATAGTGTGTATGCAGTCAAAGCGACAGGAAAATGGGTAGACGAGCACAAAATAACGGGTGTAGGATAGAAGCAGAGCGGCTGAGGTGCACATAAAAGTAATTGGAGTCAGGACCCAATGTTGGCTTGGCGCACCCCCAAACCATTGCTTTCTTCTGATTTTTTTCATCAGTAAGATGTATCTCCTCATAGCCTCATGTTGGGGTTTAGCTACCAGGCTGATCTTGACCTATTCCCCCTGCCTCCATCTCCAGTGCTGGCATTACATGGGTACCATGTGTAATACTCATCTCAAGTGCTGTATTAACAGGCATGTACCATGTAACACAAGCATGTTCCTCATCTGATATTATTGTCCCCAAATTTAAAAACTGAAGTCTGTACCTCTATCTGCATTTTCAAGTGCATTTTAAAGTTTGAAAGAAGAGTAAGAAAAATAGCGAGAGAGAGCTCGAAGACATCAGGCACTGAAGAGACGCCGTTTTTGGACAAGGCCACACAGAGATATTGCTTGATTGCATTGATGAACATCTCATGAGTCCTGAAGACGGGACCAGCATTTTGCAGCACAGAGAGAAGCAGCTGTAGGGAAACCACCTTGGAACGCAGCTCATGGGATCTGGCAAAGAAGACAGAACAGTGATGGCACTAGAAGATGAAATGTTAAACAGTAATCTTTCCATTTTGATATAGGGTCTTGTTATATAATCCTTACTTGCCTGGAACTCAACATATAAACCACAATGGTCTCAAACTCTTGAGTGATCCTAGTGCCTCTCACCTTTGTGCTGAGATTAAAGGCCCAGGGACAAGGTCTTGCTATGCAGTTCTGGCTGACTGGGAACTCACTATCCTGCCTGTCTGCCAAATGATGGGATTAGAGGACATAGGTTAAAACAGTGTGTGTGTGTGTGTGTGTGTGTGGTGGTGGTGTGGTGTGTTATGTGTGTGTGTGTGTGGATTTTGCCGGAAGAGATTTCTTTCTTTTTTTATTTTTTTTTTTTTTTCTTTCTCTCTCTCTCTTATGACCTTGAACTCCTGATTGTCCTGTTTTGTCTTCCAGGTGGCGAGTGTCACAGATGTGGCACCACCATGCACCAGCCAAGCAGGATTTCCTGAGGAGGATGAGTTAAGAATTAGCAACAGCACCTACAAGCCAACAGGATGATGGCAGAGAACATGGGGTGAGTCCCTCAGAACCTGCAGGCCTGCTGCCAATAAGAGGCAAATTCTACTCTTTTTATCTCTCCTAGGCACAAAGCAGATAACAGAACAAGAGCAAAGTCAGAGTTGAGTCTGGAGAGCCCCTCTATAGCTGGATGACGTAATTACTTCATGCTATTCAGGTCAGCTCTGTACTCCTCACTCTTCGTCCATCATGAAGGCAGGGCTTGTGATAATGCTGACTCAACCTGACAGGATCTAGAACTGCCTAGGAGACAAGACTCTGAGCATGCCTTCTAGAGATTTTTCTAGACTGAATTAAGTGGGGGGGGGAGGACTCCCCATTTAATAATGGGATACCATTCCAGGGGTTGGGTCCCAGATTACTAAAAAGAGAAAAGGGGACTAGAGGATGGCTTGGTTGGCAGAAAAGAGTATTTGCTGCTTGTATAGAGGAACAGGTTTGGTTTAGCAAGCACTCACATGTGGTACTTACATACATGCAGACAAAAAACACACTAAACAAAAATCTATAAAATGGGGGGGGGAACACCAGAATTTATCATTATCTGCCTCTTTTTAAAATTTTTTTATTTTTTGAGAACAGGTCTCCCTGTCCATCTCACTGGCCTGGAACTCAGAAAAAGGCTGCCTGCCTCTGACTCCTGAGTGCGGGGATTAAGGCGTGCTCCCACCACCACCCGGCTCTTTATCATAGCCTCTTGACTGAGGATGTGATCACCTACCTCAAACTTGTACCGCCATGCCTTGCCCACCCCCAACCCCACGTATAAGATAACTGGACCCTCAACTGTGAGCCAAAATATACCTTAGCTTTGTCATATCAAGGAGAAAAGCAATATAAGGCTCTTTATCTACCAGCCTCACAAACACCTTCCCACTTCTATCTGGGTACAGGGATACTGATAAACAGAGAAGTCACTGGTGTAATGGCATAGAACTTTAATCTCAGTCCTCAGAAGGTCAATAAAGGCCAGAATCAGTTACATAGTAAGACCAGGTCTTGAAGAAAAAAAAAGGACATTGCTCACAGGTCATTTTCTTAATGGTTGTCACAATTTTCAGCAGAAGGGCCAAGGATTATAATGATGAGAGGTGGAGGGCTGGGGAGATGGCTCACAGAAGGGTGCTCTGGATGAAAGACCTGAGTTCCAGTTCCCAGCACTTTATCGGTGGCTCACACGGCCGTGTAAGAGGCTAGATTCCACAGGTTTGGTCTCTGTAGTACCTGCACCATGTGTACAATTGCCATTACAGAGTCACAAATAGGCATTAATATAAAAAAACGAGGGGTAAGAGAGATGGCTCAGTGGTTAGGAGCACTGGCTCATTTCCAGAACCTACCACGGATTAAACACCATGTATAACTCCATTTCCATGGGACCTGGACCCTGTTTTGGCTCTGCAGGCATGCTGTACATGGAGTAAACTTTCATACATGCGCAAAGCACTCAAAACACATAAAATATTTGGTAAAATAATAAAATAAAATCTTAAAAATATATAGTGATAAGTGATAAGAACAGTAACAATAGTGACTATAAAGTACAGGGTCCTATCCTTAGGACAATGCCTGTCTCAGTTCACTCATCCCTGCAGGGTGATCTCCTACCGTCCCACCGAAGGTTCAGTCACTGAGGCAGCCCTGGAGCAGCTTGGAGTCAAGGAGCTGAGAGGTGAAGTTAGCTCTCTGGCTCTCAAGCCACAGTACAGATACCCGTGGGCTAGCTGCTTCATTGGGGAGAACATTAGGGTTCTCTGGGGTGAATTTGGAGCTTAAATCTTTGTCCACGCAGCAAAGGTTTCTAAGAAGGGCAGGGAATGGAGTCTGCAGGCATTGTGTCCCTCTACTGCTCCACCAGGTTGTATTAAATCTATTAGTAAAATATAGTTTTCAACATAGAAACCAACATTCTGGATAATGGAGACATGAAAGGGGCATAGGGGCTGCCTGCATCTAGAAAACTGTTGGAACCCTCCACACAAGCACTGTGGAACACAGGAGAGACAAAAGGCGAAGATGAACTCCTAGTTCATGGTGGCAGAAACCACAGCTGCTGTGAACTCACTTTGGGTCTGGAGGTCCTTCCCCAAGAGGTTTCATGGATAGCTTGCACAGGGATCGGAATACCAGGAAGGCATCCTTCTGTAGAATGTGAGAGAACCTAGCAGCCGCCTGATGTCCTTGCACATCTGGTTCCTAGCAGGAGAAACAAAGGGAAAATCCAAGTGGCAAAACAGAAGAAATGCAATTACCTCATGGGAACTCAAAATTCTTGCATTTATTCAACTAGTAGGAAAGGGGAGAACAGGGCAGGACAGGCGCTACGGGCTCAGTACAGCAATTACAAACCCTATTTGTGTTCTTTTTTTTGAATGTAGTCCTCAGCTGGCCTGAACTCACTATGTAATACAGGCTTGGCCGGGATATTCACAGAGAATCTGCCTACGCGCTTCTGATGCTGGGACAAAAGGGGGTGTGCCACCATGCTGGCAAATGTTGTTTATTCTTTAAAAGAAAAAAAAAAAAAAAAAAAAACAAAAAAAACTGGAATTATGCCAGGAGAGGGTGGCACATACCTGTAATCCCAGACAGAACTCAGGAGGAGAAGGCAGAGGGCATAGTCAGGTCGGGGCTGGCGGAGAGGGCCCAAATTAAGAGCACAGGCTTGATTCTCAGGTTTGACTCCTAGAACCCACAGGTAGCTAAAGCCGATCTGTAACGCCAGTGGTAAATTTTAGTGGCCGATAGGCCTGGCGTTGTGGCGCACGCCTTAAATCCTAGCACTTGGGGCAGAGGCAGGCGATCGCTGGTTCAGGCCAGCCTGGTCTACATAGCAAAGTTCCAGGCCAGCGGAGCTACAGGGAGACCCTGTTTCAAAAAAGACCAAAAAAAGCTGGGAGTGGGGCGCTGCCTTTATTCCTAGCATTGGGAGGCAGAGCCAAGCAGATCTATTGTGAGTTCAAGGCCATCCTGGTCACAAAATGAGTTCCAGTAAGCAGTGGAGCTACATGGAGACCCTGCTCGAAAAGACCAAAAAAAAAAAAAAAAAGTTTAATGGCAGTGGCATACATAGGCATGCTCCCAAGAACTGCCCTGCTACACCAGTATCCCACCACCACTGTAGGACTAATTCCTGGACAGGGATCTCTTGCTTAGCTCGCCTCAATGACAGAGATCTAATTTTGTATCTAAAGACATGCAAGTGGAAGAGTGTCTGTAGGGACTCAATGACATACCAGATTATCTGCTGAGGACAGTGACTGTCTGTCATCTGCTATGCCGTTGGTCTGTGAGTTTTCATCAACTCCTGGGGGTGCAGTGTATTCCTCACACTCTAGGGCACCCAGGACTCGGTCAGGTTCTGTCAGGCCATGTTTTTCTGCTGCTTCTTAAGACACAAATGCAACATCATTGCTCAGTGAGTATACACCCAAAAGGCTGCCTGACACCAGAAAGGACTTATCCACACAGACTCAGCTACTGCTTCTCCCTTCCTTCCCTCCCCCTAGTCCACCATGACATAGTACTTGGCCAAGATGATGGATGGCTGGGCTCTCTGTCTACACCTCTGCCAGGGCTGCAGCAAAGCAGCAAAGGGGTTCATTCTTAGCAAGTCCCTGCCAATGGTGGCTGCACACTGAAATGCAGCAGCCCTGCCCATCGCATCCATTTCTGTACCAGAGCAGAAGCAGCTGAACAGGAACTATCAGCATAGGAATGTACATATATATAATCTTAAGTGTTTCAAGAAGACAGTTGTACCACTGTTAATTACAATTTTTTGCTTCTCAGATAAAGAATGGAAATGGAAATTTTAGACACAGTTTTATAAAGGATGTGGACTACCTAAATATTCATTCATTAAATAAAAAGAAGCCTTTAATAGAAGAAGCATGTCTGTTGGTTCATATTGCATAAAGCAGAGAGCAATGTGAACAGGTTTTGTTTCTAAGGACTTTACAATGTGTGCAGATTTGAAATATAATGGAATTGAAGTGTCTAGTTATTCCATTTCTGTATCCTGTTATGTTTCAAGATTTAAAATCATCCTTTTAGTAAAATGCCTGTGTGTAAAATTTTCGCCAATGTCACTAATTCAAAATTGTCTTGTTTAATTACTGTTTTATATTATCCCTGAAACCAAGTTAAAGTAATGCAGCCACGGACCAAGTTTGTAGCAAGAACAAAGGGAAGACCATCTCAGTCTATGCCCTGAAAGCTTACCAGGTCTTCAAGCACACCATGAGATAAGGAGCATAGCCAAAGGCTCATGGTATCACCAAAACCTCCCTGTGCACCTAACACCCACTGATGGGTGGAATGTCCCCATGAAACTTCAGCAGCTCTGATCTGTTGGGCATATGGAGACTCTAACCTTCCCAGTGTAGACTTACGTCTTTCACCACAACCTAGATAAGAGCAAGACCAATTACTGTAAGCAGGTCACAGCTGGGTGCCAAGTATGGGGTGGGAGGCGGCAACAGACTCCCTTTTTGTGAGCTCCACAAACTCACCAGGAGGAAGCCAACTCTCATGCTGCATGCTGCCTGAGGACTTCATGCAGGGAAGAGGCACAAGGAAAGGCAGGGCTGTTCACAGTGCTCACCTTTCACAGCAGACGTGACCACATCTTCTAGGATGTCTTTCACCACCTCCTGGGCGCCATCATCAGTGGCTACACTGTAAGTACCTATACCCATGGACACAATAGGGCATTTCCAGGGAAAAGAAAAGGAGAGAGAAGATGACAGCAGTGTCCTTTTAGAGTCACGCTACAGAGGGCAAAGGGTGAAAATGACTTCTTTCCCCATCACCGAATCCTGAGCCAGGGTAAGAGGACCCCTCAGTTGCTAAACCTCACAAGCAGCATCCTATGGCTTTCAAGTCTTGGCCCCTGGAGCACTGAAACTCAACTCATCCTCTCCTTTTTTCTAAATCCCACTGCCCAGCCCAGGCTACCCACCACTCCAGAGGTAGGATCCACGGACCCTGTAGAATAAAGAATGGGCCTCCCCTGGAGCATTAGTAAGTGACATGCCCTCTGCTTTTATTTCTCCCAGCCCTGTGGAAACCAAAATTTAGAGTGAAATTTTTTCTTTAAAAAAAATTTTTTTATTCCTTTTAATGTGTATGAAATGCATTGCTTATATGTATGTAAGTTCACCACACATGGAAACTGGTGGAGGCCAGAAGAGAACACAGGATCCCCTAGAACTAGAGTTATAGATGGTTGTTACTACCATGTAAGGTCATGGGAAGCTGAACCACTGGTCTCGGCAGTGGCAGCCAGGGGCTCTTAACTGCTGAAACATATCTCTCCAGCCCAGAAATGAACTTTCTCAGTGACAGTTGAAGGGGATTTAACTAAAACTCAAGAAAAAATTTTCTGTCTAAATGGGGACCTTTAAGTAGAAAAGGTTCAACATCTCTTATAACTTTAAAAAATTAGTTCTAGAAAAGAGTTTATGGAGTGAACAGGTTTTGACTAGACTTTTAGAAGTAAGCATTACCAATTTATAAAACATCACAATGACCAAAAGGCGCATCAGCTTAAATGAAAAAACAAAAGACCCCTGTATCTTCTTAATGAGGAACTTTCAACCCAGCCACCACTTTTAGAATTCTGTGCTTGGTCTCTGAGGTCTTGGAGACAGTGTTAAGTATCTCCATTTTTATCACTCACACCCATACCTATCTCAGAAGCTGAGAGCACTCATATGGATTACTAATGTAATATGCTTTTCCTGGAGGGCAAAAAAGAACTTGAATGGAAATTAGGAATATCCAGCCACAGCCAAAATCTACCAAACTCCTTTCTTCACCTAAAAACCGTGATTTAGACTGGATTACAGTTCCCCAGACCAGCCATTTTCACCACCCTCACAACTTCATTTATGCCCCATTTACATTATCTCATATCTCATAGCATTCACCACACTTTCAGCAATAAAATAATAACAACTGAGGCACAGTTGGTTATGTGTATTTCAATCAATACACTAAAATAAATGTTAGGAAATGAAAAACTTTGCACTTAGGACCTGTGTATAACCATGAAATGTGTAAACATGATCCTGAATATTTTAGAACTGCATTTTTGTTGTTGTGGGAGGGGATTTTATTTTGTTGTTGTTTGTTTGGTTATTTTGTACTGGGGACTGAAGCAGGGCCTCACATACTAGGCAAGTGCTATACTCCTAATACATCTCTAGCCCAATGAAACAGTATGTCTAAGTTCTCTCTTAGTGCCAACGTTCTCTGATATTATAACTTCATAAAATTACATTAACGGCTTCCAATCTGTACTGTCCTTCCCAAAGCACCTGGTACACAGCACTTTGTTCACATCCAATACCCAAGAAACACAGAGTCATTTTATCAGAGGCTCTGGTGGTTCAGTGAGACCAGGGGTCTTCATGTCTGGTAGGCGTCCTGGTGTCTAGGTGTGCATGGATTAGCCTATGAACTGTTTCTCAAAACACTTGAATTAGCTGTTAACATTTGTTAACTGAGAGATTACTCAGTAAAAAAGTACACATTCAAAAACCTGAAGCTAGGTCTGTAACAACAGCCATAGGCAGGTTGAAGGAAAAAAAAGAATGAGGATCACAATTTCAAAGCCAGCCTAAGCAACTTGTTAAGACCCTGAGAGAATTTTAAAACAGTAAAAAGAAGGTTGGGAACAGAGCTAAATGAAAGAACTGCCTTTCATGCAAAAGGCCATAGACAAGCATGCCATTTCCAAAAGCCAGAAATGGGTACACCAGTATATGACAAGGGACAGAAGTGGGCAGGACCCAGTCTCAGCAGGGCAACGGGGTTGGGGGCAGCGTGGGCATGGCTTTTTCTCAGAAAGCAGGACAGGATATTACAGGAGGGGGCTAGCTGAGGAGGCTGTGACTAATTCCCACTTTTAAAAGCTCACTCGGGGGCTGGAGAGATGACCTAGCACTTAAGAGCGCCGACAGCTCTAACAGAGGACCCACGTTCACTTCCATCCACCCAAATGCCGGCTGAGATCCGTCCGAAGCTCCAATTCCCAGGAGAACTCCAGTTTCCAGGGGAATCTGATACCCGCTTCTGAACTCCGCGGCGTTGCACGAACGGGTGCACAGACTTGCAACCAGAGAAAGAAACAGTAACATTCATACACATACAGAAATAAATAAAAAAATTTAATAAAAAAATAATTTTTTAAAAATAAAAAGCTCACTCTGAAGCTGGGCCGGGGGGGCGCACGCATTAATACCTAGCAACTTGGGAGGCAAAGGCAGGCGGATCTGGTGAGTTCAAGGCCAGCGTGGTCTAACAGATGAGTTCCAGGCCACTGGAACTACAGGGAGACCCTGTCTCGAAAAGACAAAAAAAAAAAAAAAAAAAAAAAAAAAAAATAATAATAATAGATAAGAAAAATAAAATAAAAATAAAAGCCACTTTGGCTGGGGCAGAGAAAGTACCACAGGGAAAGCACTTTGGTGCAGCTCAGAACTGCTTCTCTATTTGCACAGCTATGCTTACTACAGTGTGCTGAAATATTAATGTTTAGTGACTGACAACGGCTTAGTAAGGTGATGGTAAAAACCGCGTCCCTCATTTATGGAAGAATTCATGATCGGGGAGGGGGGGGGGAGGGAAAGGGAAATATCCTGAACTGAATTGGAAAAGGGAATTACGAAATGCAACAAAGCATCAATAAAAATTAAAAAAAAAAAAAAAAAAAACCGCGTGCCCTAGCCCATGAATTATGAAGATGAAGAGGACAGCAGCTGAAAGGGCTTGGCAGGATTCTCTGAGTGGCCCTCCTCCAGGATCCCAGCAGCAGGAGGACATCACACTACGGTGTGACTAGACACACACACCACTTCTTTTTTTTTTTGTCCGTTTAGACGGGTCCTCCCTGTAGCCCCAGCGTTCCTGGAGCTGTAATAGAACCAGCTGGCCTTGATCTCACAGAGTCTGCCTGCCTTCGCTGTCTGCCTCCCAGTGCTGATATTAAAGGCATGTGCCATCATGCCCCACCTCCCACACGATTCTTGATGTCAACTTTTTCTTTTGTCCNATTTATTTATTTATTTATATGAATGTACTGTCTACATGTAGGTTTGTGCACCGTGTCATGCAATGCCGCGGAGGTCAGAAGAGGGTGTCAGATTCCCCTGGAACTGGAATTCTCCTGGAATTGGAGTTACAGACGGTTCTCAGCCACCATGTGGGTGCTGGGGATCCAACCTGGGTCCTCTGCAAGAGCAGTCGGCAGTTGGCATTCTTAACAGCTAGGCCATCTCTCCAGCACCATGAAATTTTTTTTTTTTTTGTCTTTCTGAGACAGGGTCTCCCTGTAGCCCCAGCTGTCCTGGAACTTGCTCTGTAGACCAGGCTGGCCTTGAACTCACAAAGATCCACCTGCCTCTGCCTCCCGATTGCTAGGATTAAAGGCGTGTGCCACCACACCTGGCTCACAAAATTTTTTAAAAAGAGCAAAAATAAGGTACTTAATGAGCAGAAGGACTTGCCTTAGCAGAAACCCAAACTTATACAATTCTAAATAATGTCAAGAGTTTGATATTTATGCAAGAAGGAACAAATGAATAATAGGAAGACTCCATGCATCTGTACCTAACCAGGCTGCTGGCAGGAATGAGGTCAGAACAGGCTGCAGAGATGCTTCAGCAGATAGGAGCCCTGGTTGCTCTTGCAGAGGACCCAGGTTCAGTTCCCAGCATCCACAAGATAGTTCATAACCATCTGTAACTCCAGTTCCAGGGAATCTAACCCCCTCTTCTGGCCTCCATGGGCATTGCACACACATGGTGCACTTATATACATACAGCCAAAAAGCCCATGCACATAAAATACACAAAAAGTGAGAGAGAAATTTAAAAACAGCTGGAGCAGGAACTTCAGACTATTTCCATCTGTGGTGGTTACTCTTAACTGTGAACTTGGCAGGAAAAAGCATCATCTGGAAGATGGCCTCTGGAGATGCCATGAGAATTATCTTCATTACATCAACTGATGTGGGAAAAGCCATCTGAACTGTGGGTAGTTTTCCCTGGACAGGGAAGCCTGGACTATACAAGATGGAGAGACAGAGGAGAGACAGAGAGCTGAGCAGCTGCATTCAGCCATCCAGTTCTGCTTCCTGCTGTGGATGTGGTGTGACCAGCTGCTTCAGGCTCCTGCTGCCCTGACTCTGGCTGCTCTTGCACAGGACTCAAATGCAGTTCCCTACCCCTGCTTGGTGGCTTACAACTATCTGTAACTCCTGCTCTAGGATCTAATGCCCTCCTCAGGTCTCCACAAGTACCCAAGTACACATGGCACACACACATACCTAAAAACACACACATAAATACAAATAATTTTGAGTGTGTGTGTATCTTTTTAAGACAGGGTCTCCCCTTAGTCCCAGCTGGCCTGGAGCTTGCCATGCAGACCAGGTGGGCTTTGAACTAACAGAGATTAAAGGCCTGTGCCACCACGCCTGGCAAAAATAAATGTTTAGAAGAAATAGGATAATGCTGGATGTGGTGGACATCTTTTATACTAGCACTGTGGAGGCAGAGACAGGTGGATCTCTGTGAGTTGAAGGCCAGCCTGGTCTACAAAGCCAGTACCAGGCCAGCTGAAGCTACAGGGAGACCCCGCCTCAGTAAAATAAAACAAATTTAAAAAAGAATAAAATAAATCATTTTGGCTGAGCATGTAGATCAGTGATAAATCACTTGACTAGCATGCATGAGGCTCTAGGTTCAATCTTTAGTAATACAAAAAAACAACAAAAACAATCCCTTTCTTTTTTTTTTAATTTTATTTATTTCTGTATGTGTATGAATGTATTGTCTGCATGCAAGTTTGTGCACCCGTGTCGTGCAATGCCGCGGAGGTCAGAAGCGGGCGTCGGATTCCCCTGGAACTGGAGTTCTCCTGGAATTGGAGTTTCAGACAGTTCTCGGCCGCCATGTGGGTGCTGGGGATTGAACCCAGGTCCTCTGCAAGAGCGGTCGGCGCTCTTAACCGCTAGGCCATCTCTCCAGCCTCAATCCCTTTCTTTTATAAGTGGCTTTTGTCAGACTACCTTTTCTTTTGTTTCTTTCTTTTTTTTGAGACAGGGTCTCACTATAGCCCCAGCTGGCCTGGAACTCACTCTGTAGACTGACCAGGCTGGCCTTGAACTCACAGAGATCCGCATGCCTCTGCCTCCCGAGTGCTAGAATTAAAGGTGTGCGCCACCACACCCAGCTTAAAGATGGTTCTTAGCTGCCATGTGGGTGCTGGGAATGGAATCCAGGTCCTCTGCAAGAGCAGTCGGTGCTCTTAACCGCTGAGCCATCTCTCCAGCACTCTTTTTTTTTTTTTTTTTTNTTAAAGGCGTACGATACCACGCCCAGCTCCAGCACTCTTTTGTATTTTGTTTACTATTTTTATCGTATGAGTGTGTTGCCTGCATGTATGTAAGTGTACTCATGCCATACAATCACCAAAGAGGTCAGAAGAGGGCATTGGATCCCCTGGAA
Source organism: Rhizomys pruinosus (assembly GCA_009823505.1). Taxonomy (NCBI): domain Eukaryota; kingdom Metazoa; phylum Chordata; class Mammalia; order Rodentia; family Spalacidae; genus Rhizomys; species Rhizomys pruinosus. The sequence continues at coordinate 211,863 of VZQC01003169.1, forward strand.
GTAGAGTTAGCAACCACGTGGGTACTGGGAATCGAATCCAGGTCCTCTGCAAGAACAGCCAGTGCTTTTAACCATTGAGCCATCTCTCCAGCCCCCTTGCCAGAATATTTTGTCATAGCAATAGAGAAAGAAACTAAGACAACCTCCCACATTCTATATGTGTTAAAGAGCAGAACCTTCAAATTAACTATAGGTATTTAGGAATCACAATGTTTCCTTCAATTCCAAAATAGTACTTTGAACCATCTCTCTAGGCCCCCAAACAATAACTTCTTGACAGAGGCAAGCATCTACCTGAATGGATGAGTTGCTTACAGTGCTCACTCACCAAGACTGGCCTGGTGGTTAGGATTCACATACAGGTCCTTGCTCCATTCCACCATACACTTGAGAATGGACACGAGACACTCCAGGCCTTTCTTCCTCAGACTGAGCTCCTAGAAACCCAAAGTGACAAGGTATAAAGTCTTAACACAGTACCAACGGGCACATCCAGAGCTCTTAGGTAGTCCTGTGAGGCTATCATATCAGGTAATCACTGACATTAAGTACAATTACAGATAAAACTCATGGAAATGTTAAGAGCTGACCTGCTAATGGCACATCAAATGCCCTGGACACCTTTAATAGTGTTCACTGTAAACATCTGAGAAACAAACGCATGAGAAAGTGAAAAACGTTCTCTGGATCTTTTTGAAGTTTGCGAATGTGTATGCGCATGTCTCTATGTGTGTGTATATGGGTGGAGGACTGCATGCACACATATGTACACAGGTAAAATGGAGGCCAGAGGAAAATCTTGAATGTCATCTCCAGAAACGTCTTCCTCTTTTGAGACAGAGTCTTCCATCAGCCTAGAGTTTACTATTCGGCTAGACTGACTGGTCAGCAAGTCTCAGGGATCCACCTGCCTCTACCTCCTTAGTGCTGGGATTACAACTGCATGTTTGGCTTTTTACATGGATTCTGGGGATCCAAGTCAGCTCCTCATGTTTCTGAGGCAAGTACTTCATCCATTGAGCCATCTTTTTTTTTTTTTTTAACATTTTTTAAAATTTTTATTTATTTCTGTATGTGTATGAATGTACTGTCTGCATGCAGGTGTGTGCACCCGTGTCGTGCAATGCCACGGAGGTCAGAAGAGGGTGTCGGATTCCCCTGGAACTGGAGTTCTCCTGGAATTGGAGTTTCAGATGGTTCTCGGCGCCATATGGGTGCTGGGAATTGAACCCGGGTCCTCTGTAAGAGCAGTCGGCGCTCTTAACCGCTAGGCGATCTCTCCAGCCCCCCATTGAGCCATCTTACCAGCCTTGCTATTGTCAAAAGGAAGTTCAGGACTAGAGAGATGTCTCAGTGGTTAAGAGTGCTTGCTGCAAAACCCTGAGGACTTGAGTCCTACCTGAACACCCACTAACAAGCTGGTGATGGTGCACATCTTTAACCTCACCTCTGAAGGGAACTAAGACAAGATAGCTGGGGCTAGTGGGCTTCCTGCCTAGCCAAAAAAACACAAGCCCCAGGAAGAGACCTTGCCTCAAAGGAATCAGCAGAGTAAGACAGTGGACACCCTCTCACTGATCTGCAGGTGCATCCATGTGTAAACACAGACACACACACACAAGTAAATACAAGTTCTCAATTCATTGGAACATAAACAACAACAACAACAAAAAACAAGTTCTCAATTCATTGTGTAATAAAACACTAGCAAGTAAACAGAAAATAAAAATAACAACAGTATTTTAAATAACAAAGTCTTATACTGTGCTCCTGAAAGAAAAAAAAAAAAAGGGAGAAAAAAATTGATGACTTACGTAGCATAAGAGTGAGTCTCAAATGATACTAAGTGCTGGAGAGGTTGTGGGAAAGGGGAACACTCACCACTGCTGGTGGGAATGTAAACTTGTGCAGCCACTATGGAAAGCAGTGTGGAGAACCCTTACAAGACTCGGAATGAACTTGCCACCTGATCCAGCCATACCACTCCTGGGTATGTACCCACAAGACTCATCTTACTGCAGAGATACATGCACAGCCATGTTTATTGCAGCTCTCTTTACAATAGCAAGGAGCTGGAACCAACTCGTCAGTCGATGTACCCCTCGACTGACGAGCAGATAAAGAAAATGTGGTACATCTACACAATGGAGTTCTATGCAGCGGTAAAGTAAGATGACATGAACTTTGCAGGTAAATGGTTGGAGCTAGAAGATACCATGCTGAGTGAAGTAACACAGTCCCAGAAAAACATACAAGGAATGGTATCCCTCATCTGTGGATGCTAGCACCAATTACCTAATTGTATGGCAAACTGAGCGTCAATGTGATCTGAAAACAACTGTGCTCTTATATTGTGAATCCCTTAAAAAAACAAATAAAGAAGAAAAAAAAAGTGATTCTGAGTAGAACTTATATTCTAAATACCTATACATATATTTCACTTTAAGGAGTACCCTATAGATAAATAAGAATACTGACTTTACTTAAACAGGGTTGTCTTTATTTCTTGAGATAGGGTCTCTCTATGTAGTAGTCTAGGCTAGCCTGGAAATTTTGAGATGTGCTGGGATTTACAGGCTTGCACCACCCAGCCTGCCACATAAATAGAATTTCTTACATAAAAAATAACTATTTTAGATTTTTTTTTTTTTTTTGTCTTTTCAAGACAGGATCTCCCTTTAGCCCCAGTGATCCTGGAATTCGCTCTGTAGACCAGGCTGGCCTTGAACTCACAAAGATCTGCCTGCCTCTGCCTCCCAAGTGCTAGGATTAAAGGTGTGCGCTACCACACCCGGCTGTTTTAGATTTTTGAGACAGGGTCCCACATACCCAGGCTGGCTCTGAACTTACTATGTAGCTGAGGCTGGTTTTGAACTCCAATCCTTCTGCCTCTACCTTATGTATTTATTTGTATATGTGCTCATAAAATGTGTTTTTAGTTTTCCATTTTTCTGCCCAGTCATATGAATCAGGTCATATATGGTGTCTTATAAATGGGATTTCTGAGGTTCTTCCACAGGGAATGGACAATGCACAATACATACCATGTGCATGTGCCCACACACACCCTGCAGGAAGGGGACATGCAGGCTCTGAGAATCTTTGTTCCAGAATTAGACATGCAGTTCCCCTCCCAATGGCTCACTTATCTCTTATACTAAATATGTGTTCCAGAACTTTCAAAAAGATTGCCATAGAAACGTAAGTCAGATCCCCAGGATAGGACAGAACACATCCTAAGTGTTAAAACAGCTTGTTGCCCTCCCAATCTCAAATACATCCTGCAAACTCCTGTTTCATCATACTTAACTCAGTTTGTAAAACTTATTTAATTTTTCATTTCTCTCTATGTATGTGTGTGTACGTGTGTGTGTGTGTGTGTGTGTGTGTGCACTCTGTATGAGTCTGAGCATAAGAATGAAGGTGAGGGGTTGGAGAGATGGCCTAACAGTTAAGAGCACTGACTGCTCTTGCAGAGGACCCGGGTTCAATCCCCAGCACCCACATGGCAGCTGAAAACCGACTTTAACTCCAGTTCCAGGAGAACTCCAGTTCCAGGGGAATCTGCCACCCTCTTCTGACCTCCACGGCATTGCACGACACAGGAGCACAAACCTACATGCAGACAGTACATTCATACACATAAAATTAATTAATTAATTAATTAATTAATTAATTAATTTTAAAAAAGGAATGAAGGTGAATGCAGAGGTCAGAGACGTAAAGGCTCTGGAGCTGGTGTTACATGTGATTGTGTTGCAGGTAGTTGTGTGCTATTGTGAATGGGTGTGAGAATCAAGCTTGGGTCCTCTGCAAAAGCAATAAGGACTCTTAACCACTGAGCCATTTGTCCAGCCTCATATTTAACTTCTTTTATGAAAATTTTAATTTTAGTTTTTCTCTTTCAGTGTCCAAAAATTGAAAAATGAAGCATGTGCCTGAGCAGCCAGCACATACAAGGTGAAGGAAGAAGGGTCAAGAATCCAAAGTCAGCCTCGGCTACATAGTAAGTTCAGAGTCGGCCTGGGTACATGAGACCCTGCCTCAGAAAACAAAAACAAACAATGATATTAACCACAAACACTAGTATTTAAGCTCCATGACTTTTACAGAACAGTGATTTTTTTAATATACACTAAAAAAAGGGTTGAGATTACTGTGTACTACCAAGTGCCAGAAACCATTCTTGGTGCTTAGTAGGTCCTAGTTCATCCTCCTGGGATATAAAGGGTGGTACCATATGTGTCTTGGATTTGGGGACAGGAGGAGTCATATCAAACCAAAGTTCCATGGCATATGAAGTTACTTGAAGGCTAAGCTTTGCTCTAAT
>VZQC01003169.1:216416-237661 GCA_009823505.1 Rhizomys pruinosus
TTTTTTTTTTTTTTGGTCTTTTTGAGACAGGGTCTCCCTGTAGTCCCCCGCTGTCCTGGAACTCACTCTGTAGACCAGGCTGGCCTTGAACTCACAAAGATCCACCTGCCTCTGCCTCCCAAGTGCTAGAATTAAAGGCGTGCGCCACCACACCCGGCCCGATTGAACAGAATTTTTAAGGGGAAGATTTTCATAGTCATTCCTAAAAATGCTATGGAAGGAGGTAAAGACCTTGATTTGGGAAGTCAGGGAAGCTTGAGCGTGGTCTGGGGCTCTCAGGTGAACATACCTGCACAGATTCTCGTCAGGGTCTGAATGACCATCCACCTGTGCTCAAAAGAACTTGTGGATGTTTCTAAAATGTTCAGGAAAATCTCTTTGAAAAACACCTATATGACATGAAGACAAGAGAGGATAGCAATGAGCAGTCTGTCAGGACTCAAGCTGCTGGGCCTCAGAGGCCAGGCAGGTCCTACACTAAGTGAGGCAGCCTAGGCAGATGGAAAAGAGGGGGTGCAGACTTGCTGAGGAGCACAGGAGCCTGGCTGAATTGGGGACAGCTAGCAGGGGACTCCGCCCAGAGGTGCCAAGTGCTAATGCAGGATGCACACGTGTTGTGATTTTTTTTTTTTAAGGAAAATCAGAAATTTGGATTTGTGTGTATATCATTTCTCAGTCTTACAACTAATTCAAATTATTTCAAATAACCTGAGCTCAGACAGATGTGTTTGGGGGCTGAGCCAAGCACATTGGGCATGACTTCAAACCTTTGTTGAAAAGGATTATGAGAACTAGGGGCAGAACTTCTATGAAAACGTATTTTTTTTCCCATCATTCAAAACTTCCACTTTTGAGGGCCAGCAAGCAGAAGGGGTAACTAGCCATAGTGTCTAGCCTATGAATAAGATTCTCTTCTTTTTTCTTTTTTTTTTAGATGGTATCTCTCATAGCCCATGTTGGGGTTAGCTACCAAGGCTGATCTTGACCTGATTCCCCTGCCTCCATCTCCAGTGCTGGCATTACAGTGTGTACCATGTGTAATACTCCATCTCAAGTGCTGGTATTACAGGCATGTACCATGTAACACAAGCATGTTCCTCATCTGATATTATTGTCCCCAAATTTAAAAACTGAAGTCTGTACCTCTATCTGCATTTTCAAGTGCATTTTAAAGTTTGAAAGAAGAGTAAGAAAAATAGCGAGAGAGAGCTCGAAGACATCAGGCACTGAAGAGACGCCGTTTTTGGACAAGGCCACACAGAGATATTGCTTGATTGCATTGATGAACATCTCATGAGTCCTGAAGACGGGACCAGCATTTTGCAGCACAGAGAGAAGCAGCTGTAGGGAAACCACCTTGGAACGCAGCTCATGGGATCTGGCAAAGAAGACAGAACAGTGATGGCACTAGAAGATGAAATGTTAAACAGTAATCTTTCCATTTTGATATAGGGTCTTGTTATATAATCCTTACTTGCCTGGAACTCAACATATAAACCACAATGGTCTCAAACTCTTGAGTGATCCTAGTGCCTCTCACCTTTGGTGCTGAGATTAAAGGCCCAGGGACAAGGTCTTGCTATGCAGTTCTGGCTGACTGGGAACTCATGATCCTGCCTGTCTGCCAAATGATGGGATTAGAGGACATAGGTTAAAACAGTGTGTGTGTGTGTGTGTGTGTGTGTGTGTGTGTGTGTGTGTGTGTGTATGTGTGTGTGTGTGTGTATTTTGCCAGTGAATAGATTTCTTTCTTTTTTTTTTTTTAAAGATGTGGCTGGCCTCAAACTCACTATGTGGCCAAAAAGGACCTTGAACTCCTGATTGTCCTGCTTTTGTCTTCCAGGTGCTAGTGTCACAGATGTGCACCACCATGCCCAGCCAAGCAGGATTTCCTGAGGAGGATGAGTTAAGAATTAGCAACAGCACCTACAAGCCAACAGGATGATGGCAGAGAACATGGGGTGAGTCCCTCAGAACCTGCAGGCCTGCTGCCAATAAGAGGCAAATTCTACTCTTTTTATCTCTCCTAGGCACAAAGCAGATAACAGAACAAGAGCAAAGTCAGAGTTGAGTCTGGAGAGCCCCTCTATAGCTGGATGACGTAATTACTTCATGCTATTCAGGTCAGCTCTGTACTCCTCACTCTTCGTCCATCATGAAGGCAGGGCTTGTGATAATGCTGACTCAACCTGACAGGATCTAGAACTGCCTAGGAGACAAGACTCTGAGCATGCCTTCTAGAGATTTTTCTAGACTGAATTAATTGGGGGGGGGGGAGACTCACCATTAATAATGGTAATACCATTCCATGGGTTGGGTCCCAGATTACATAAAAAGAAGAAAAGAGGGGCTAGAGAGATGGCTTGGCAGAAAAAGAGTATTTGCTGCTTTTATAGATGACCCAGGTTTGGTTTACAGCACTCACATGTGGTAACTTACATACATGCAGACAAAAAACACACATAAAACAAAAATCTATAAAATGGGGGGGGGAACACCAGAATTTATCATTATCTGCCTCTTTTTAAAATTTTTTTATTTTTGAGACAGGGTCTCCCTTCAGTCTCAGCTGGCCTGGAACTCAGACAGCTGCCTGCCTCTGACTCCTGAGTGCTGGGATTAAAGGCGTGCTCCACCACACCCGGCTCTTTATCATAGCCTCTTGACTGAGGATGTGATCACCTACCTCAAACTTGTACCGCCATGCCTTGCCCACCCCTAACCCCACTATAAAGAACTGGACCCTCAACTGTGAGCCAAAATATACCCTTAAGCTTTTGTCATATCAATGAGAAAAGCAATATAAGGCTCTTTATCTACCAGCCTCACAAACACCTTCCCACTTCTATCTGGGTACAGGGATACTGATAAACAGAGAAGTCACTGGTGTAATGGCATAGAACTTTAATCTCAGTCCTCAGAAGGTCAATAAAGGCCAGAATCAGTTACATAGTAAGACCCTGTCTTGAAGAAAAAAAAAGGACATTGCTCACAGGTCATTTTCTTAATGGTTGTCACAATTTTCAGCAGAAGGGCCAAGGATTATAATGATGAGAGGTGAGGGCTGGGGAGATGGCTCACAGAAGGGTGCTCTGGAAGAAGACCTGAGTTCAGTTCCCAGCACCTATATCAGGTGGCTCACAACTGCCTGTAAGAGCTAGATCCAACATGTTGGGTCTCTGTAGGTACCTGCACTCATGTGTACATTTCCATATACAGAGTCACAAATATGCATGTAATATAAAAAAACGAGGGGTTAGAGAGATGGCTCAGTGGTTAAGAGCACTGGCTCAATTTCCAGAACCTACACGGGGATTAACAACCATGTAACTCCAGTTCCAGGGGACCTGGAGCCCTGTTTTGGCTTCTGCAGGCATTGCATGTACATGGAGTACTTACATACATGCAGGCAAAGCACTCAAAACACATAAAATATTTGGTAAAAATAATAAAATAAAATCTTAAAAATATATAGTGATAAGTGATAAGAACAGTAACAATAGTGACTATAAAGTACAGGGTCCTATCCTTAGGACAATGCCTGTCTCAGTTCACTCATCCCTGCAGGGTGATCTCCTACCGTCCCACCGAAGGTTCAGTCACTGAGGCAGCCCTGGAGCAGCTTGGAGTCAAGGAGCTGAGAGGTGAAGTTAGCTCTCTGGCTCTCAAGCCACAGTACAGATACCCGTGGGCTAGCTGCTTCATTGGGGAGAACATTAGGGTTCTCTGGGGTGAATTTGGAGCTTAAATCTTTGTCCACGCAGCAAAGGTTTCTAAGAAGGGCAGGGAATGGAGTCTGCAGGCATTGTGTCCCTCTACTGCTCCACCAGGTTGTATTAAATCTATTAGTAAAATATAGTTTTCAACATAGAAACCAACATTCTGGATAATGGAGACATGAAAGGGGCATAGGGGCTGCCTGCATCTAGAAAACTGTGGAACCCTCCCACACCAGCACTGTGGGAACCAGGAGAGGACAAAAGGCAGAAGATGAACTCCTAGTCCATGAGTGGCAGATGACCACAGCTGCTGTGAACTCACTTTGGGTCTGGAGGTCCTTCCCCAAGAGGTTTCATGGATAGCTTGCACAGGGATCGGAATACCAGGAAGGCATCCTTCTGTAGAATGTGAGAGAACCTAGCAGCCGCCTGATGTCCTTGCACATCTGGTTCCTAGCAGGAGAAACAAAGGGAAAATCCAAGTGGCAAAACAGAAGAAATGCAATTACCTCATGGGAACTCAAAATTCTTGCATTTATTCAACTAGTAGGAAAGGGGAGAACAGGGCAGGACAGGCGCTACGGGCTCAGTACAGCAATTACAAACCCTATTTGTTCTTTTTTTTTGAATGTAGCCTCAGCTGGCCTGGAACTCACTATGTAGATCAGGCTGGCCTGGAATTCACAGAGATCTGCCTATCTCTGCCTTCTGAATGCTGGGAACAAAGGTGTGTGCCACCATGCTGGCAAATGTTGTTTATTCTTTAAAAGAAAAAAAAAAAAAAACAAAAAAAACCAAAAAAACTGGAATGATGCCAGGAGTGGTGGCACATACCTGTAATCCCAGACAGAACTCAGGAGGAGAAGGCAGAGGATCAAGAGTTCAAGGTCAAGGGCTGCGGAGATGGCTCAGCAATTAAGAGCACAGGCTTGATTCTCAGGTTTGACTCCTAGAACCCACATGGTAGCTAACAGCCATCTGTAACGCCAGTTGTAAAAGTTTAGTGGCCATAGCTGGGCCTGGTGGCGCACGCCTTTAATCCTAGCACTTGGGAGGCAGAGGCAGGCAGATCGCTGAGTTCAAGGCCAGCCTGGTCTACATAGCAAGTTCCAGGCCAGCTGGAGCTACAGGGAGACCCTGTTTCAAAAAAGACCAAAAAAAAGGCTGGGAGTGGTGGCGCATGCCTTTAATCCTAGCACTTGGGAGGCAGAGGCAAGCAGATCTTTGTGAGTTCAAGGCCAGCCTGGTCTACATTGTTCCAGGACAGCTGGGGCTACAGAGAGACCCTGCCTCGAAAAGACCAAAAAAAAAAAAAAAGTTTAGTGGCAGTGGCATACATAGGCATGCTCCCAAGAACTGCCCTGCTACACCAGTATCCCACCACCACTGTAGGACTAATTCCTGGACAGGGATCTCTTGCTTAGCTCGCCTCAATGACAGAGATCTAATTTTGTATCTAAAGACATGCAAGTGGAAGAGTGTCTGTAGGGACTCAATGACATACCAGATTATCTGCTGAGGACAGTGACTGTCTGTCATCTGCTATGCCGTTGGTCTGTGAGTTTTCATCAACTCCTGGGGGTGCAGTGTATTCCTCACACTCTAGGGCACCCAGGACTCGGTCAGGTTCTGTCAGGCCATGTTTTTCTGCTGCTTCTTAAGACACAAATGCAACATCATTGCTCAGTGAGTATACACCCAAAAGGCTGCCTGACACCAGAAAGGACTTATCCACACAGACTCAGCTACTGCTTTCTCCCTTCTTCCCTCCCCCTAGTCCACCATGACATAGTACTTGGCCAAGATGATGGATGGCTGGGCTCTCTGTCTACACCTCTGCCAGGGCTGCAGCAAAGCAGCAAAGGGGTTCATTCTTAGCAAGTCCCTGCCAATGGTGGCTGCACACTGAAATGCAGCAGCCCTGCCCATCGCATCCATTTCTGTACCAGAGCAGAAGCAGCTAAACAGGAACTATCAGCATAGGAATGTACATATATATAATCTTAAGTGTTTCAAGAAGACAGTTGTACCACTGTTAATTACAATTTTTTGCTTCTCAGATAAAGAATGGAAATGGAAATTTTAGACACAGTTTTATAAAGGATGTGGACTACCTAAATATTCATTCATTAAATAAAAAGAAGCCTTTAATAGAAGAAGCATGTCTGTTGGTTCATATTGCATAAAGCAGAGAGCAATGTGAACAGGTTTTGTTTCTAAGGACTTTACAATGTGTGCAGATTTGAAATATAATGGAATTGAAGTGTCTAGTTATTCCATTTCTGTATCCTGTTATGTTTCAAGATTTAAAATCATCCTTTTAGTAAAATGCCTGTGTGTAAAATTTTAGAAATGTAAAATAAATTTAAAAATTTCTTGTTTAATTACTGGTTTATTATCCCTGGAACCAAGTTAAGTATGCAGCCACTGACCAGAGTTTGGAGCAAGAACAAAGGGAAGACCATCTCAGTCTATGCCCTGAAAGCTTACCAGGTCTTCAAGCACACCATGAGATAAGGAGCATAGCCAAAGGCTCATGGTATCACCAAAACCTCCCTGTGCACCTAACACCCACTGATGGGTGGAATGTCCCCATGAAACTTCAGCAGCTCTGATCTGTTGGGCATATGGAGACTCTAACCTTCCCAGTGTAGACTTACGTCTTTCACCACAACCTAGATAAGAGCAAGACCAATTACTGTAAGCAGGTCACAGCTGGGTGCCAAGTATGGGGTGGGAGGCGGCAACAGACTCCCTTTTTGTGAGCTCCACAAACTCACCAGGAGGAAGCCAACTCTCATGCTGCATGCTGCCTGAGGACTTCATGCAGGGAAGAGGCACAAGGAAAGGCAGGGCTGTTCACAGTGCTCACCTTTCACAGCAGACGTGACCACATCTTCTAGGATGTCTTTCACCACCTCCTGGGCGCCATCATCAGTGGCTACACTGTAAGTACCTATACCCATGGACACAATAGGGCATTTCCAGGGAAAAGAAAAGGAGAGAGAAGATGACAGCAGTGTCCTTTTAGAGTCACGCTGCAGAGGGCAAAGGGTGAAAATGACTTCTTTCCCCATCACCGAATCCTGAGCCAGGGTAAGAGGACCCCTCAGTTGCTAAACCTCACAAGCAGCATCCTATGGCTTTCAAGTCTTGGCCCCTGGAGCACTGAAACTCAACTCATCCTCTCCTTTTTTCTAAATCCCACTGCCCAGCCCAGGCTACCCACCACTCCAGAGGTAGGATCCACGGACCCTGTAGAATAAAGAATGGGCCTCCCCTGGAGCATTAGTAAGTGACATGCCCTCTGCTGTTGAGTTCTCCCAGCCCTGTGAACCAAAATTTAGAGTGAATTTTCTTTAAAAAAATTTTTTTATTCCTTTTATGTGTATGAATGCATTGCTTATATGTATGTAAGTGCAATGCCCACAGAGGTCATAACAGGGCGTCTGATCCCCTAGAACTGGAGTTATAGATGGTTGTTAGCTACCATGTAGGTTTCTGGGAACTGAACCCTGGTCTTCTGCAGGGGCAGCCAGGGCTCTTAACTGCTGAACCATCTCTCCAGCCCCATAGAATGAACTTTCTCAGGTGACAGTTGAGGATTTACTAAACTTCAAGAAAAAATTATTCTGCTAAATGGTAACTTTAAGTAGAAAAGGTTCAACATCTCTTATAACTTTAAAAAATTAGTTCTAGAAAAGAGTTTATGGAGTGAACAGGTTTTGACTAGACTTTTAGAAGTAAGCATTACCAATTTATAAAACATCACAATGACCAAAAGGCCATCAGCTTAAATGAACAAAACCAAAAGACCCCTGTATCTGCTTAATGAGGACTTTCACCCAGCCACCACTTTTAGGAATTCTGTGCTTGGTCTCTGAGGTCTTGGAGACAGTGTTAAGTATCTCCATTTTTATCACTCACACCCATACCTATCTCAGAAGCTGAGAGCACTCATATGGATTACTAATGTAATATGCTTTTCCTGGAGGGCAAAAAAGAACTTGAATGGAAATTAGGAATATCCAGCCACAGCCAAAATCTACCAAACTCCTTTCTTCACCTAAAAACCGTGATTTAGACTGGATTACAGTTCCCCAGACCAGCCATTTTTACCACCCTCACAACTTCATTTATGCCCCATTTACATTATCTCATATCTCATAGCATTCACCACACTTTCAGCAATAAAATAATAACAACTGAGGCACAGTTGTTTATGTGTATTTCATCAATACACATAAAATAAATGTATAGGTAAATGAAAAACTTTGCACTTAGGACCTGTGTATAACCATGATTTGTAAACATGAGCCTGAATATTTTAGAACTGGCATTTTTGTTGTTTGGGAGGGGTTTTTTTTGTTGTTGTTTGTTTTGGTTTTTTGTACTGGGGACTGAAGCAGGGCCTCACATACTAGGCAAGTGCTCTACTCCTGAGATACATCTCTAGCCCATGAAACAGTATTTCTAAGTTCTCTCTTAGTGCCAACGTTCTCTGATATTATAACTTCATAAAATTACATTAACGGCTTCCAATCTGTACTGTCCTTCCCAAAGCACCTGGTACACAGCACTTTGTTCACATCCAATACCCAAGAAACACAGAGTCATTTTATCAGAGGCTCTGGTGGTTCAGTGAGACCAGGGGTCTTCATGTCTGGTAGGCGTCCTGGTGTCTAGGTGTGCATGGATTAGCCTATGAACTGTTTCTCAAAACACTTGAATTAGCTGTTAACATTTGTTAACTGAGAGATTACTCAGTAAAAAAGTACACATTCAAAAACCTGAAGCTAGGTCTGTAACAACAGCCATAGGCAGGTTGAAGCAGGGAGATCACAAGTTCAAAGCCAGCCTAAGCAACTTGTTAAGACCCTGAGAGAATTTTAAAACAGTAAAAAGAAGGTTGGGAACAGAGCTAAATGAAAGAACTGCCTTTCATGCAAAAGGCCATAGACAAGCATGCCATTTCCAAAAGCCAGAAATGGGTACACCAGTATATGACAAGGGACAGAAGTGGGCAGGACCCAGTCTCAGCAGGGCAACGGGGTTGGGGGCAGCGTGGGCATGGCTTTTTCTCAGAAAGCAGGACAGGATATTACAGGAGGGGGCTAGCTGAGGAGGCTGTGACTAATTCCCACTTTTAAAAGCTCACTCTGGGGCTGGAGAGATGGCCTAGCACTTAAGAGCGCCGACCACTCTTACAAAGGACCCGGGTTCGATCTCCAGCACCCAAATGGCGGCTGAGAACAGTCTGAAGCTCCAATTCCAGGAGAACTCCAGTTCCAGGGGAATCTGAGACCCTCTTCTGAACTCCGCGGCGTTGCACGATACGGGTGCACAGACTTGCAAGCAGACAGTACATTCATACACATACAGAAATAAATAAAAAAAATTAATAAAAAAATAATTTTTTAAAAATAAAAAAGCTCACTCTGAGCTGGGCGTGGTGGCGCACGCCTTTAATCCTAGCACTTGGGAGGCAAAGGCAGGCGGATCTTTGTGAGTTCAAGGCCAGCTTGGTCTACAGAGTGAGTTCCAGGCCAGCTGGAACTACAGGGAGACCCTGTCTCGAAAAGACAAAAAAAAAAAAAAAATAAATAATAATAATAGTAATAAAAATAAAATAAAATAAAAGCTCACTTTGGCTGGGGCAGAGAAAGTACCACAGGGAAAGCACTTTGGGCAGCTCAGAACTGCTTCTCTATTTGCACAGCTATGCTTACTACAGTGTGCTGAAATATTAATGTTTAGTGACTGACAACGGCTTAGTAAGGTGATGGTAAAAGCCTAGTCCCCAGTTTGGCAAATGCATGATCTCGGCATGGGGGGGGAGGGAAAGGGGAAATATTGCCTGATCTGAATGTGGAGAAACTGATTATACGAAATGCACACAAGCATCAATAAAATTAAAAAAAAAAAAAAAAAAAAAAAGCCTCGTCGCCTGCCCATGAATTATGAAGATGAAGAGGACAGCAGCTGAGGAGGGCTGGCCAGGAGTCTCTGAGTGCCCTCCTCCAGATCCCAGCAGCAGGAGGACATCACACTACGGTGTGACTAGACACACACACACACACTTCTTTTTTTTTTGGTCCTTTGAGACAGGGTCTCCCTGTAGCCCCAGCTGTCCTGGAGCTGGTAAGTAGACCAGGCTGGCCTTGATCTCACAGAGATCTGCCTGCTTCTGCCTCCCAAGTGCTGAGATTAAAGGCATGTGCCATCATGCCCAGCCCTACCCACACGATTCTTGATGTCAACTTTTTCTTTTGTCCTCTGGGTAAGTAAAACACCCTTGCAACCACACCTGCTCTGTGCCTGGGCTTGCCAAGTATGCTGGTAACTTTTAGAGGAATAAAAGATGGTAGGCATGTTGGTCTAGCAGGGGAGAAGCTGCCATGAGACATCATTGGTCCTGAGACCACAGCAGAAGATCAGCGGCAGAAACAAGTCAGACACAACACATAGAACCAGGCCAAGTGAAGAATTAGAATCAGCTGGGAAAGGCAAACTGCTTGAAGCATAAAGCTTCTGAATTCTGAATGTGGTTCGTGCCTGTGGCTCAGGAGGAGATGCAGATATTCCTAAGTGATCTCAGGACAAGCCTATTAAGATATCATGTTTAATAAATCATTTACTCTATTGTTTAAAAAAAAAAAGCAAACAATGGGGGCTGGAGAGATGGCTCAGTGGTGGCTTTTGCAGGGGACCTGGGTTTGATTCCCAGCACCCACATGGCAGCTAAGAACCATCCTTAACTCCAGTTCCTGGAGAATCCAATACCCTCTTCTGACCTCTGAGGCACTGCATGACACAGGTGCACTCAGATACATGCAGGCAATACACTCATACACACATTAAAAAAAAAGAAAATATATATAATATATATATTTTTTAAAGCAAACAAACAGCTGAGTGCAGTGGCACACACCTTTAATTCTAGCACCCAGGAGGCAGAGGCAGGTGGATCTCAGTGAGTTCCAGGCCAGCTAGGGTTACAAGAAAACCCAGTCTCAAACAACAAAACAAGCAAAAAAACAAAGCAAAGCAAAGCAAAAGAATTGGCCAGCAAGATGGCTCAGTGGGTAAGGACACTTGCTGCCAAGAGTGACGAGTAATCCTCAGGGCCCATAAGGTGATGTCCTTATATGCTCCATTGGCACACACACACACTCTCCCCTGTACAATAAAAAAATGTTAAAAAAAATATTGTAAGCAAACAAAAATCAGTGAATATGCTCAGTGACAAGAAGAAAACAAAGCTGTCTGTATGCCATATACCTGTCTGTCCAAATGCCTGCCCATCTGGTATTCTAGGTCCTTATGGAAGTCTATGCATGGCCCCAGACTGCGAGGTACTGAATGATTAATAACCCAATTAACTCTCTACGGAGACTGAGCACCCCAAAGTGTACTCAGTGCACTCAGGCTGACACAAAGCAGCAGGAGCTGGATCCATTCCAGGAACTGTTTAGAGAAGACTGCTCGGCTGACAACAGGACATTAGACAAGGTGTCATTGGCTGTGCATCATGCAGTAAGAGAAAAGGGGAAGCCAAGGGGAAGCCCAGAAATAGACAAGCTGCTCTTGGGGTTTCCTTCAACACTAGCCAACACCTCCCACTGTGTCCTGTAGTCTCAGGGGAATACCCTCTCATTCCTGGAAGGCTCAGCCATACCTGAGAGCGATGAGCCTCTTTCTTGGGGAGCGTTTCCATTTTCTGAGCTCATTTTTCCTAGGCTGTTCCTGACATGATCACCGTTGGGCAACTCTGTTTTTTCAGGAGTTGTTGGTTTGCTTTGGGCTTGGTTCTGCTTCAACCGGCTGAACTTTGGGGATCCTGCTGTGGCTTGGATCACGGGAGACTGAGGTTTCAAATGGATTGGTTTTTCCAATTCTCTGACCTCTTGTAACTAAAAGGCAACAGAAAAGGGATTCCATCTAAATAGTCTGGAATTTTGGTAAGGAACAAAATTCACACCAGACTACTGCTTTAAAATTTTTTGACCAGCCAGCCAATTAATCTGCCTATCTGAATGTATATCAATGGAGATTTAGAAAACCCTGGCAATAGTAAGGCCATGTTATGAGCCTTAAGGATAGCTAACAGTTAAGGTCATTTAAATCCCTGAGAATGGTTATAATATTGAAAAAAACAAAAAACAAAAAAAAAACCCTCCAACCATGGGGCTAGAGGGATGGTTCAGCGCTTAAGAGCACTGGCTACTCTTGCAGAAGACCTAGGTTTGGCTCCCAGTACCCACACAGCAGCTAACAACTGTTTGTAACTCCAGACAATGCCCTCTTCTGGCCTCCACAGACATTGTACACATTGGTGCACTTATATACATGCAATCCTAACATTCCTATGTATTGGGTAAGGCCTCTTGCCACTGAACTATATTTCCAGCCTAGTATAAAGTTTTTTAAGAAAATAAATGCACAGCAAATTTAGAATGTGACAACCTCAAAATACATTCTGAATGCAAACTTCAAAACCCATGCCAGAGTTGTTCTGTGATTTGAAAATTTGAGAAGGGTCAGGAAAGGATAAATGGCCCTTCATAGGCATGAGCTGATACAGGGATCACCCAGTGGTCAGCCCACCACTGTGACTCACCACCTGGTTTTCCATGCGGGTGAAGATGACGTTCAGCATCTGGGTGAGTGTGGCCTTGGCAGTGGTTTGGTTGATGAGGTTTTTGCTGGCCAGATAGATATTGTAACACGTCCTCACTGTCTGCAGGATAGTGCCCTCGTGAATTTCGATGTGTGGGGAGGTCACTGCGGTCAGAAGAGCCTGAGACAGAGCAGAAAACTGTCACCTTTCAGAATGCCTATCTCTCTTCTGGCCACATTTTGTTATAGGAGCTGAATTTTTTCTGCTGTTTTCTTCTTTGAGATCAGGCCTCACTCATAGTCCTAAGCAGCCCTGGACCTCACTGTACATAGGCTGGCCTCCAATCTGGCAATCCTGCTTCTGACCCATAAGGGCTGAGATTACATGTGTGTGACACCATACCCAGCCTGTTTTTCCCTAAGTTCTCAGATGGCCCTGCAAACTCAACTGGATGATTAGTCCCAGGAACCAACTCCCTATTGTTCTGAGTTTGTAAAAGGCAATTATTTGAAGTAATTAAGTGGCGTTGAAATAAGTGTGCTATTGGCTCATTTTAAAAAAGGGACAGAGGGGGCTGGAGAGATAGCCTAGCGGTTAAGAGCGCCGACCGCTCTTGCAGAGGACCCGGGTTCGATCCCCAGCACCCACATGGCGGCCGAGAACCATCTGAAAGTCCAATTCCAGGAGAACTCCAGTTCCAGGGGAATCCGACACCCTCTTCTGACCTCCGCGGCATTACACAACACGGGTGCACAAACTTGCATGCAGACAGTACATTCGTACACATACAGAAATAAATAAAATTAATAAAAATAATTAAAAAAAAAAAAAAAGGGACAGGGAAGCCAGGCATGGTGGTACACATCTTTAATCCCAGCACTCGGCAGAGGGCAGAGGGCAGAGGGCAGAGGCAGAGGCAGATGGATCCTTGTGAGTTCAAGGCCAGTCTGGTCTCCATATTGAGTTCCAGACCAGTCAGGGCTACAGGGAGACCCTGTCTCAAAAAGACTGGAAAAAAAAAAAGCAACAGGGAAATGGTACAGCCATTAAAGGTTCAGGCGCACAACCAAAAAAGACAACAAACAAACAAACAACCTCAAAAATTTTGAAAGCTAATGTTGACTGAAAAATTAGAATGAAAATTATAGACACTTTACTTAGGAGGAGAAACATTACCATTGGATCCCACCCATCTGAATCATAAAACACACATGTACTGATGGATTTCCCAGTTCAAAAGCTTTAAGAAAGGTGTGGCTGATGTGCAGGCATGTGCCATAGAGCTGAATACCCAGGACTTAAGGTGTGGAAGCCTAGCTACATCCATCCTGTCATTCTCTGACAAGCTGGTAACCAGTCCATGCCAAGCCCTTACTGGCAGCAGACATGGAACAGGGAAGCAGACTTGAGGGGACACGAAGACAGGGGCAAGTTCAGGTCCTAAGAGTACTCATGAAGACCTGCAGAGAAATGTCTAGCTGGAACACGGATTTCCTGGGGATATACCAGAGAATTTCAAGCCAATCTAATTCATAAGAGATTTACAGTGTTGTTAGCAAAACTATTTGTTCAGAAATACCCCTGGTCCTACTGTTCTTGTTCCATACTAATAAACTGTGATACTTAACAAAAGCTCTAACTGATGCTCAAGTTCTGCCCAGCACCCCAAGATAACTAACACAAATTAGAAGCCCACGCTCCCAGGGGACTAGTTTTCTCATTCCAAACTCAGACCAGGTAAACAGAAATACCTTAATTATCTGTAACTGAACCCCTTCATCTGTCTGAGGGCCCTGAAAACAACTGCAAATGGTTTCAACAATCCTGTCGATCAGCCGCTTCCCGGGGGCTCCGCTGTCAGGCGCATTGCCGGTGATGTGCCCATATGCGATGAGTTTCTAAACACAGAAAGAGCGGAGGTTACATTTCTGCCTGCCTGGAACAGCAAAAGTCAGGAAGCAAGGAAGGCCATGAACTTCTGGTTCCTGTGGAGTCAGACAAGCACAGCTGTTGTGAGTGCAACCTTTCTCCTGTCTCCCGGCAGCAAACGATCCAGGTGATGGTATGGCA
The DNA here is from genome assembly GCA_009823505.1 of Rhizomys pruinosus. Classification (NCBI taxonomy): domain Eukaryota; kingdom Metazoa; phylum Chordata; class Mammalia; order Rodentia; family Spalacidae; genus Rhizomys; species Rhizomys pruinosus. The sequence continues at coordinate 230,826 of VZQC01003169.1, forward strand.
GTGTGTCATGCCAACAGCAGGCACCAAAACACACAAACTGGCATGCAATCATTAAAAATAAACAAACAAACAACAACCACCACCACCTGAGGGAATAAAAGCCATATTGATAAAAGTCAGAAAGCAGATTCATGGCTGCCCAGTGCTCCCATGAGAAAGCACCAGAAGGAGTGAGGGAGTGGCTGACAGTGGGCCTCTGAGGTGAGGAAAATGGTCTAGTTAGACTGTGGTGGTGACCGCACAACTAAAGATCACTGGTTTGCATGCTTTAAATATGTCAACTGTACCTATGTTAACTACATCCCAAAAAAGCTGTTAAAATACTACACATACTTTTCTTTAAGTATCAAGATATCTGAGAAAGGAATGGCTGCATGTGTTGCTTGAGGGAAGGGGAGCTAAGAAAAGGACCTGGGTTCTGTTCCTAGCATCTATATCATGTGCTGTAACCTCGAACTCCGGAATTCTGGCTGGTCACATTCTTGCCTTTGCCTGCACAGGCAGACATGTTCTTCTAAGGTTGCCTACAGAGCCGCTACCACCACTGTCATAGGAAGACAGCAGCCCTGCGGAGCCCTGTGATGTTTCTCAGTGGCTTGTCTCCATGATTAGCAAAAAAGCACTGCCATTCAATATGTAGGAAAAAAGAGCCAGGCGTGGTGGCGCATGCCTTTAATTCTAGCACTTGGGAGTTCAAGGCCAGCCTGGTCTACAAAGTGAGTTCCACGACAGCTGGGGCTACAGGGAGACCCTGTCTCGAAAAGACCAAAAAAAAAGACTGAGAGTGGTTGATGGTAGAAACACAATATACAATAGAGTGACAGAAGACAGAAAGAACAGGCTGCCTGCCCCATCCGTGCTGTTCAAGCTCAACTCTGGGACCCACAGTGAAGGATAAGCCCAGAGCCCCTCAGCTCTACCTCTAACTGCTGCTGCTGGACAGTCTCGAGAGGGTGGGGCTGGCTGCAGGTGGACCAGCTCTGAGGTCGGTGCATCTTCTTTCTCCTAACACCAGGACTGAAGTCTGTCATGAGCACTATGAATGAGTGGGATGGTCTTCAACTTCCCAAATGTGAATGCTGAAAGGAGGTTGCTCAGGGATCAGGCTGCAGCTTACTGGTAGTGTGTGTAGTAGTCTTAAGGCCCTGAGTTCTACCCCAGCACCAAATAAAAGAAAATCAACTTCTGGTTAGATGTGGTTACACATGCCTGTAATCCCAGCACATGGGAAGTTGAGGCAGATGGCTTGTGAGTTTGAGGCCAGATTGGGCGCAAACTTATTTCAATTCTCTTGCCTCAGCCTCCCAAGTGCTGAGATTAAAAGCATGCACCATTACACTGGCAACGAGAATCCTGAAAAAGAAGAAAAACAGCTTCCTTACAGTTCAGCACTGATGCTGAAAGCAAAGACAGAGATAGATTGTAGGATATTTATTTTTTAATATTTTATTACTTTATTATTTTTTAAATTTTATTTATTTCTGTATGTGTATGAATGTACTGTCTGCATGCAAGTTTGTGCACCCGTGTCGTGCAATGCTGCGGAGGTCAGAAGAGGGTGTTGGATTCCCCTGGAACTGGAGTTCTCCTGGAATTGGAGTTTGAGACGGTTCTCGGCCGCCATGTGGGTGCTGGGGATCGAACCCAGGTCCTCTGTAAGAGCGGTTGGCACTCTTAACTGCTAGGCCATCTCTCCAGCCCAATATTTTATTATTTTTATTTTATGTGTACGAGCATACTGCCTGTATGTATCTAAGTGTGGCCGTGTTGTCTATTGCCCACAGAGGTCAGAAGGGGGTGATGGATTCCCTTGGAACTAGAGATCTATATGGTTGTTAGCCACCATGAGAGTGCTAGGAATTAAACCCAGGTCTTCTGCACCAGCAGCTAGTGCTCTTAACCGCTGAGCCATGTCGCCAGCCCCAGATTGTGGGATATTTAATTAAAGTACAAGAAAAGACTAGAGCTGGGCATGGTGGCGCATGCCTTTAATCCTAGCACTTGGGAGGCAGAGGCAGGCGGATCTTTGTGAGTTCAAGGCCAGCCTGGTCTATAGAGAGAGTTCTAGGACAGCTGGGGAGACCCTGTCTTGAAAAGACCAAAAAAAAGAAAAGACTAGAGCCAGGTGTGATGGAGCATGCCTTTAATCCTAGCATTTGGGAGGCAGAGGCAGGCAGATTTCTGTGAGTTCAAGGCCAGCCTGGTAGATCTATATAGCAAGCTCCAGGCCAACTGGGACTAAAGGGAGACCCTGTCTCAAAAAAAAAAAAAAGGTAAGACTGAAAGTATTCTCCTTCTACAGATTCCTTAGAAGGCACATGGCACATTGCGTTTCTTTTAACTTACATGGGCTTTAAGCAGGAGTTTACCCCCTGTACCCCTCGTGTGTACACATGGGTCAGAAAGCAGAGCTTCTGCATGCTATGAGTCTTTCAGCTGTTTCTCACTCTTTGTACAGACACTGTCCCTAGCACTGGAACACAACAGCAAAGAACGCAGATGCTACTTCTCACAGCTTATATCCTACAGATTCTGGGGGACAGACTGGACTACCTAGTGAGACCCTGTATCAAAATCAGAAACAGGGCTGGAGAGATGGCCTAGCGGTTAAGAGCACCAACCGCTCTTACAGAGGACCTAGGTTCGATCCCCAGCACCCATATGGCAGCCGAGAACCATCTGAAACTCCAATTCTAGGAGAACTCCAGTTCCAGGGGAATCCGACACCCTCTTCTGACCTCCACGGCATTGCACAACACGGGTGCACAAACCTGCATGCAGACAGTACATTCATACTGAATAAAAAAATAAATAAAAAAGAAATAAAAAAAAAATAAAAAAGAAATAAAAAAAAAATAAAAAAGAAATAAAAAAAATCAGAAACAAAAGCAAAAAACAAGGGCTAAGGAAAGAATTTAGTTAGTAAAGTGCCTGTGATGCCAGCAAGAAGACTGAGTTTGAGCCCCAGTGCACATATAAGCAGCCAAGCATTATGGCATGTACTTGTATGTAATTCCAGTGCTGACAAGGCTAAGACAGGCAGGTCTGTAGGTCCTGGGCCCCCTGGCCAGTCAACCTAGCCTTATCTGTGAGTTCCAGGTGAAGTGAGAGACCCTGTCTCAATAGCAAGGTGGACAGATCATGAGGAAAAACACCTGGGATGGCCTCCACATATACCTGCATACATGTACACTTTACCTAAGAACAAACACAAACCCCACACACATATGAAACAAAACAAACAGAAAGAGCTTAAAAGACAATACTTGTGACATGAACAGGATAGCCCAAGCCAATGGTTTCCTATAAGCTTTCCTGGGATATAGACGAAGCTCCATTCTGTCATTTATCTTAAATTTTAAAAAAGTTTCCCAGGGTTGGGGAGATGACTCAGAGGTTGAGAGCATTGGCTGATTTGCAGAAGATGCCGTTCAGTTCTCAGGAGCCACAAAGCAGCCAATATACCCTTCCACAACTCCAGTTTCAGGAGATCTGACTCCTTTTTAAAAAACTTCCCTTTATATTTATTTTGGGGGAAAAGGGCACATGGAAAGGTCAGAGAACAACTTTCAGGAGTTGGTCCTCTCCTTCCATCAGGCAGAGTCTGGGGATCAAACTCAAGTCATCAGGCTTAGCAGTAAGTACCTCCACTTAGCAGTAAGTACCTCCACTTGCTGCTTGCTGAGGCATTCACTCCCCTTTTTTTCGAGACCAAGTTGCATGTATTCCAGGCTGATCTTGAACTCCATTATGTGTCATATGGAGATGACCTTGAACTTCTGATCTTCCCACCTCCACCTCCGGAGGTACAGTTATACACCACACCCATTTTACATGGTGCTGGGGATGGAATCCAGGGGTTTGTGCATCTGGGCTAGATAAACACTAACAAGTGAGCCATATCATCAGGAAAACAAAACAAAACTCTCTTTCTCTCTCTCTCTCTCTCCACACACACACACACACACACACACAACTAAGTTGAATTTATTAGGATACCCTCAAATAATTAGTATTAATATGCAACCTGGAAAACTGCAGTATATTTTTTTTTATTTTTTTATATATTTTTAAAATTTTATTTATTTTTGTATGTGTATGAATGTACTGTCTGCATGTAGGTTTGTGCACCTGTGTCGTGCAATGCCTCGGAGGTCAGAAGACGGTCTTGGATTCCCCTGGAACTGGAGTTCTCCTGGAATTGGAGTTACAGACGGATTTTAGCCGCCATGTGGGTGCTGGGGATAGAACCCGGGTCCTCTGCAAGAGCAGTCGGTGCTCTTAACCTCTAGGCTATCTCTCCAGCCCTGGAAAACTGCAGTTTAGACAGGACATGTACTACTCATCCTTATCCAGGCCCTGCTTTGGGGCTGTGTGGGCCAGGTAAGTGCTGAAGGAGGGGACACAAGCCTCCTCACTGGGTTAGAGAAACAGCAGGGATCTCCAGGCTTCTCTCTACAGGACAGGGAATCTGAGCTAACTGATCAAAGCAAAACCTGAAGCACCTTTGTTGCCATCACCTCTCCAAGATAAATGAATGACAAGGCACAGTCTGGACGACTGCAGCCTGCTTAGATCTGTCAAAACTAGACTTCACCCCTACATACTGGCCTTCCATTTCAAAGGCTAGTTTCCTCAGCTGCCAAAGAATTTCCTGTCAAGCAGGCTTAGCGAGGAATCTTACATGAAGTTCCTTTTTCCATTCAGTCTTCTAGGAAGGCCCATCTAATTTCCAATATCATAAAAAGGGCAACACATTTTGCATACTGTATACTAAACAGAGACCCTAGTGTACCTACTAAATTCAAAAGAAGAACCAGGGCTGGAGAGATAGCCTAGCGGTTAAGAGCACCGACGCTCTTGCAGAGGACCCGGGTTCGATCCCCAGCACCCACATGGCGGCTAAGAACCGTCTGTAACTCCAATTCCAGGAGAACTCCAGTTCCAGGGGAATCCGAGACCCTCTTCTGACCTCCGCAGCATTGCACGACACGGGTGCACAAACTTGCATGCAGACAGTACATTCATACACATACAAAAATAAATAAATAAATAAATAAATAAATAAATAAATAAATAAATAAATAAAAAGAAAATAAAAACAAAAGAAGAACCATACTCCATAAAACTTAAGACTTCCAGCAGGCTGATGTAAAGAAAGATACCAACATACACATTTAAAATCATACACAGACTGTTTCTGTTTCTGAAGAGGACAGGTCAGAGTTAACAGTTAAGATCAAGGTCAGCAGCTGGGCGTGGTGGCGCATACCTTTAATCCTAGCACTTGGGAGGCAGAGGCAGGCGGAGCTCTGTGAGTTCAAGGTCAGCCTGGTCTACATAGTGAGTTCCAGGATAGCTGGAGCTACAGGGAGACCCTGTCTCAAAAAAGACCAGGAAAAAAAAAAAAAAGATCAAGGTCAGCAATCTTTCCCCATAAACAACTGCATACTACTGCATGCCTTTAATCCCAGCAGAGGCAGGGGAATCTCTGTGAGTTCAAGGCCAGCTTGATCTACAGAAGGAGCTCCAGGCCAGCTAGGACTAAAGGGAGACCCTGTCTCAAAAATACCAAAAACAAAGAAACGAACAAACAAACAAACAAACAAACACTACATACTAGGGGGCTGGAGAGATGGCTCAGCAGTTAAGAGCACTGATTGCTCTTGCAGAGGATCCAGGTTTAATTCCCAGCCCCACATGGTGGTAATCTGATGCCCTCTTCTGACCTCCATGGGCATTACACCACACTGGTGCACTTACCTACATGCAAGCAAATTTCCCTGTACACATAAAATAAAAACAAAAGACTGCATACTATATATTTGGGAGCAGGTCAGGTAGTCTTCACTGCAACTATTTACCTCGGTCAGGAAGGCAGTCAGGCAGTCAGGTAAATAAATGCATTGCTCTGTTACTACGGACTAGAAGTGTTCATCCCCCCAAATCTTCATGCTGAAGTCCTGCACACCCAATGTGATGAGGAGGAGGTTGAGCTTTTGGGAGCTAAACAGGCCCAAGTAAGGCCATGAGGGTGGGGTCCTCACAAAGATATCTGTGACCTATAAGAAACACCAGAAGGCAATTGTGCTCTTTAATACCTGAGAACACAGGGAGAACACGACACTCTATAAGCTGAGGCAGAGTCCACAACAGATCGGCCAGGACCTAGCTAGATCTTGAGCTCTGAAGAACTGTTAAGATTGAGTACCTTACATTTAAGCCACTCAGTTTGTGGTGCAGTAACCTAAGCTAAGACAACTGTGTTCCAGTAAAATTTTATTCACAAAAGCAGACAACACACCAGATTTGGCTGACAACCCCTAGCAGGGTCATAAATGTGGGGCCAGGAAGTCCTAGGTACCCACACAATTTTGTTATTTCTTGGTTAGATGACCGTGGGCTCAGGTGGCCACTTTATTCTCTAAGCCTCAGATTTCCTGACTCTAAAATGAGGATGAAAATAAGTACTTGGGCCTGGAGAGATAGCTCAGCAGTTAAAAGCACCAACTGCTCTTTCAGAGGACCTGGGTTTGATTCCCAGCACCCACATGGCAGCTAAGAACCATCTTTAATTCCAGTTCCAGGGGAATCTGGCACCCTCTGCTGACATCTGCAGCATTGCACAACATGGGTACAACTACCTACATGCTGACAGGATACTCATACACATTAAAAAAAAAAAAGTACTTTGGCTAGGTGTGGAAGTGCATGCCTTTAATCCCAGTACTCAGGAGGCAGGGGCAGGCAGATCTCTGTGAGTTCAAGGCCAGCCTGGTCTACATAGAAAGTTCTACCAGCTGGGGCCACAGGGAAACCCTGTCTCAAAAACACCA
>VZQC01003169.1:245766-259294 GCA_009823505.1 Rhizomys pruinosus
AAAAAAAAAAAAAAAAAAAAAAGAGCTGTGTGACAGGGACATTGCTCTAAAAGGACATGAATTTCCCTAAGGGAAGAGCTTCCCACAGCAGAGGTCAACCAAGGCTGTGGGAGTAGCTGAGGAAACCCAGCTTTCTTAAACCTGTTTTACTGTGTGAAGCAGTAGAGATGCTCTGCTACCTAAACTCAAATGTAAGCTTCCCCTCCAATCATGGGCAGTGACCTGTCAGAGCTCTGTTCAAATGCTGAAAGTGCCTATACAGTCAGGCCTTCACTAGAGCCTGGTGGTCTCTGAGCTCCGCAACTGTGTTTTTCAATGCTACTGGTGCCAACTGAACACTGCACAAATTGGCACTACACAAATCCCTCACCAGGATGGCTATTTACTGTCCACACAAGGCACCAAGAGTAACAAGACCAAGCAGGCTCCACACTCGAAGCTTGCATAGGCCATGGCAGGGATGAGATCTTAGGAACAGGGAGGGCTCCACCTCCCTACAAAGGGAGCAGTAGCTCCTCTTCCCCCAGGGGCAGCACTGGTGCCTCTAACAGGTGCCCCGTCAGCTGCTCCGATTTTCCCAGTGGTCAAAATCCAGATTTCATATGAAAGCTCAGATTGCAATTCAAAGCTGCTTCAACTTTTCTACCAATATGTTTCAGATAAGACTGACGTGCCAGCAGTCCTCAAGGGATATCACAAGGAATAGGGAAGAGCTTAGAGAAAGTCATTTGCTATAGAAAAATACCTGCAGGAGATAGAAGGCTTTATTTATTTATTTTCTGTCTTTTCGAGACAGGGTCTCCCTGTAGCCCCAGCTGTCCTGGAACTCACTCTGTAGACCAGGCTGGCCTTGAACTCACAAAGATCCACCTGCCTCTGCCTCCCAAGTGCTAGGATTAAAGAAGTGTGCTACCACGCCCAGCAGAAGTGTTTTTTAAAGATTACAACCAGCATAGAAGGATAAAACTTATTAAGCTCTCTGCACATTAAATGTTGGTCAGCCAAAGAGCAAAGAGCAACTAATGAGCCCGAGAACCAAAACGCAAGGCCAAAGGTCTACTATAAATCTTATAGATGAAGACATAAACCCCAGAGCGGTTTCTAGGTGGAGTTGGGACTTGAAGCCAGAAAAATCAGGCTAGTGAGCCTGTGTTCCTATCTTGTGTGTCCCTGACTCTCAAGCAAAGCACAGAGAATTAATCTGTAAACTACAAACACAAAACAACCTAAGCATGTGGTTCTGCTATCAGTAGTACAAACCACAAGTGCTGAAACTAGGCACAGTTTGAAACACAGTGGTGGGGCTGGAGAGATGGCTCAGCAGTTAAGAGCACTGGCTGCATTTGCAGAGGACCCAAGGTTCAGTTCCCAGCACCCAGGTGGAGGCTAAAAATGCCTGTAACTCCAGTTTCAGGGGCTCCAAAGCCCTGTTCTGGCCTTTGCAGACACTGCATACACATGGTACACTTGAAGCTGGTTTACAATCCAGCTCTAGAATCTCCCAATCCTCTTTTCTGGCAGGACTAAGATGAAAGTACATTCTGGTTTATCTGGGGTGCTACGAGATGGAACCCAGGACCTTCTGTATGTTAGGCAAATACTCCCCCATCTACCACTGCGCCCTCCCCCCACCCTTGGTCTTTAAATGGGTATGAGTTAGGGCTTGTATTAGCAGCAGTGTGCAGTCCTCTCCCATGAGCCAATGCTTCCAGGGAGTCCAAGAAACCTCAGCTGCAGATCCCACAAACACAGACTTTCAATTTACCCTCAAGTATTATGAATTATGAATCACTGTACTTTCTAACTACTTTTGTTAAAGGCAAAACATCCTGAAAATCCTTCCTACTGCTTGTTGCATAGAATAAATGGATTTCACGGATTTGCACCACCTGACGTGATCCCTGGGCTGTTACTGCGAGTGTGCTTGGTTAATTGCACAGTTGTCTCTTCAGCTCGTTCCGTCATGGGAGCCAGCAGCTCCACAGCTGCCCATTTCTGTGGGACCATCAGTCCACAGCTGCATGTCTGGACACAGGACCATCAGTCCACAGCTGCATGTCTGGACACAGGACCATCAGTCCACAGCTGCATGTCTGGACACAGGACCATCGGTCCACAGCTGCATGTCTGGACACAGGACCATCGGTCCACAGCTGCATGTCTGGACACAGGACCATCGGTCCACAGCTGCATGTCTGGACACAGGACCATCGGTCCACAGCTGCATGTCTGGACACAGGACCATCGGTCCACAGCTGCATGTCTGGACACAGGACCATCGGTCCACAGCTGCATGTCTGGACAAAGGACCATCGGTCCACAGCTGCATGCCTGGACATAGGGCCATCAGTCCACAGCTGCATGCCTGGACACAGGACCATCAGTCTACAGCTGCATGCCTGGACACAGGACCATCAGACCACAGCTGCATGCCTGGACATAGGGCCATCAGTCCACAGCTGCATGCCTGGACACAGGACCATCAGACCACAGCTGCATGCCTGGACACAGGACCATCAGACCACAGCTGCATGTCTGGACACAGGACCATTAGTCCACAGCTGCGTATTTGGACACAGGACCAACAGTCCACAACTGTGTGTCTGAACACAGGACCATCAGTCCACAGCTGCAGGTCTGGACACAGGACCATCAGTCCACAGCTGCATATTTGGACACAGGACCATCAGTCCCACAGCTGTGCTGTGTTTGGTTGTGGGGCCATCAGCCCCATGAGCGCGTGCCCTCTTCAGCCTGTCTAACAGCCAGGGCAGCAGCCCCACATTTCCCACTAAAAAGAGGAAGAAGAGAAAGCAGCCAAGTGTGAGCAGCCTTCGGATGACAAAAAGCAGCCCTACTACAGGGAGACCCTGTCTCAAAAAGACCAAAAACAAACAAACAACAACAAAAAAGCAGCCCCAGCTCTAGAGACTGTAGAAGGACTTGGGTGTAGCTTTTTCTCTGGCAACCACAGGAGAGAAGTCTTGTCAGGATTGGGACTAGGGCAGGGCAGGCACACAGCAGGTGGTCAGTGTTAGGTTTCATCTTTTTTGTTGTTGTTTTTGAGCCAGGGTCTCTCTGTAGCCCCAGCTGGCCTGGAACTCACTATGTAGACCAGGCTGGCCCTGAACTCACATAGATCTGCCTACATCTGCCTCCGAGTGCTGGAATTAAAGGCGTGCACCACTACACCAGCTATTCTTTCTAAATATTTTTTAAATTTATTTTATGTGTTTTGCCTGAATGTATGTAAATGCAGTTTTGTGCAATGTCCTTACTCTGATCTTAAACCAGAGACCAGTGCACAACCTCCAATGCCCCCATGGGAGCCAAGCCACAGGAAAGAAAACTAGGGTCAACTGCTGGTTGCACTGACCAGGCACTAGCGACTGTGCTCAACTGCACCCCAGGAGGGCAGAACAAGGTATGTCCATCAGCTGCCTTTCAGCCACAGTGCGACACCTATGGACGGAGCAAGGACATCAAGCCCCCTGCCTGTAATAGGCAGATGCTCCCCACAGTGAGGACCTCCTAGCAGGCTGCCTGTTGCAGGGGTAGCATCCCCTACCCACTCAGGAGGGGTGGGGGTCTAGAAGAGTTCACCCACTACATGCCACTGCTCCATATCCTAACAGCTGCCAAGAAGACAGTCAGCAGCAATAAATGAGCAGGCTAGAAAAGAAGGAGACAGGCCTGGGCCAGAGCAAAGGCAGCTAGAAAGCCATCGTTTCCTGGGAGAGCACTTCTGGGGCTGCCATTACCTATGGGAGCAACACTGCTATGTGCCAGCAGCCTGGCACCAGCTTACCCTCTCTTTCCCTCCTAGGTGAGTCCAACTATGACCGTCACCACCCTCACATCCAGCCCTGCCCAACAATACCAACAGTAGTCAGCACCCTCAGACCCTATAGTGTCCCTTCAAACAAGACAGCCACCAGTCCCTACCATTGCAAATCAGCCTTGCCTGAAAGTCCTTCCAGTTTCCCTCCAACCATCTACCTACGGTGGCTGGCCATACTCTGAACCTTGGCTCGTGTGAAAGCAGCACACTTCTAGCTCCTTGCTAGTCTTTGTATACAACTTCTCTTCTTCCAACTGACCAACCCATTCAAGTGCTCCCAGAGGACTTTCCTCTGGCCTCAGACCTTGCCATGGCCAACAAATCAGCAGCTATCCTCCTGGATTTTCCACAGTGGATTCTACCATCAGGACCTCTGTCAGAATGAGGGGCAGGCCAAGGCCATGTTCTGGTTCTTCCCCTCCCCCTCTCTCATCCTGCTGCTGTGATCTTTGGTCTTAATTTCAGGCAAAATCCCAACAGGGAGGTCTATGACACCACTTTCCCCAGCTCAGAGGGAGCCTGAAATCTCAGTTTGTCCCTCTCGCCCTATCTCTGTACCATTTCCACCACACACTGGTCTCCTCAGTCTCTGTCTAACCCACACCACTGCATCCTTTCCTCAGAAGTTAGAAGCTGCCACAAGGAGACTCCCTCAACTTCCTGTTAACAAGCCTACAGAAGGACCTGCCTGTGCCCACCCTCTGCTCCTCTTGCTCTAATGGGGGAAAGGGAGGTAGGAGGCAATCTCTCCTACTCCGTGTCCTCCCATCCCTACCTGCCTGCTCAGGGCCTCTACGTTCTCGGGACCGGAGACTGATTTCTCATTACAAGGCCACATTTACTCCCACAGTCTCTTCCCTTCCTTCTCTCCCACCCCTCCTCCACAGCAGCCAGAGCTATTCTCCCTACAGTGTGTGCTGATTGATACTGTCAACTTCACAGGAGCTACAATCACGTAGGAGATAAGTCTCCAGCCGTACATGTGAGAGACTGCACAGATTATGCTAGTTGAGGCGGGCTAGGGGCCTGGACTGAATCAAAAGGAGAAAGTTGAGCACTAGCATCCATCAGTCTTGCTTCCCGACTGCAGACACACTGGCCGGCTGCCTCAAGCTCCTGCCACCGTTACTTCCCCACCATGACAGACTCTATCCTCAACCTGTGAGTCAAAACAAACCCTTCCTTTCTTCACATGCAGCCAGAGGACAAGCACCAAGGGAAGTAGTACAGAGTGGAAGGTAATGTCCTTCTTTGCTCAGCTCTTTCCAACAACACTCAACAAGTTCAGAATCTTGACTTTGGTCTCCATAGCTCTATGATTTGGTCGCCCCATCTCAGCTCTGGATGTCTGTCCTCCCTCCCTTCCTCCCTCTCATTCCCATGACTCACTCGTTTCTGTTCCAGGCTCACATGTCACACTCCAAAGAGAGAGGCCTTTCCACATCACTGGCAACAGCCATCCCATCCCTTTGTTTTCTATTTCCTGAGCACCTGCACTGTCACTTTTCTAGTCTTCTTCCCAGTGCTTCACTTTTGACACACCACGTATCGCCTTTTATCTTCTGTAGTAGATAGAGTAGAAACTCAAGACTGTGTCACCAGTCAGAAACAGGCACTCAGTATTCATTTTAAGTTTGAAAAGTTACTTTATTGTAATGAACTCACAGAAACCACACAAGTAGACTAAGGTAGCCACGCAAACCAACACTAGCCCACTCCTAACTCCACCCATTTCAGTGGACTTCTGTGCACTTAGAATGGCCATTCTGAAGCATGGCGCTTCACTTAGGAGTTATACTCTGAATGTGTTGAGCAGAGGAATAAACTGTCCTTTCTGGGCTCGAGAGATAGCCTAGCGGTTAAGAGCGCCGACCGCTCTTACAGAGGACGCCGGTTCGATCCCCAGCACCCACATGGCGGCTAAGAACCGTCTGAAACTCCAATTCCAGGAGAACTCCAGTTCCAGGGGAATCCGATACCGTCTTCTGACCTCCGCGGCGTTGCACGACACGGGTGCACAAACTTGCATGCAGACAGTACATTCATACACATACAGAAATAAATAAAATTAATAAAAAAAAATTAAAAAAAAAATAAACTGTCCTTTCTGTTCCTGTATTATGTAACCTCTCCTTCAACTGGCTCTCCTCAATGACATTTAAAAAAAAAAATCAAGTGTCCTCTATCTTAAAAAAAGAATTGTGGTGACACAGACCTGTAATCTCACCTGAGAGGCTGAAGCAGAATTTCATGAGTATAAGGCCAGCCTGAGCTACATAACTAATTCCAGGCCAGTCACAGCTACACAGTAAGACTGTCTCAAAACAAGAAAAAGAAAAATCTTCCACAGGCCACATCTCCCTCCTGACTGCAACATCCAAACACGGCCTGAACTGCTTGAATTCACTGTTTCCTCATCTCCCACTCACATCTCAGCCCACTCCAGTTTAGCTTACACCTGCAGCACAGCCACGCAAACAGCTCAAGTGACAGTCATCAGTGAGCACCTGATGGGCGAGCACCTGATGGGCATGCTTCCAGTCTCCATCTGACTGGCCCTCCCTAAGCATGTGACTTACCAATTTCACATTTCTAAAATCTTTCTGTGCTTCTGGCCTGATGGTCATGCTTTTCTTTACTTCCCTGTACCTCTCATCTCTCTGTGCTCTAGCCCCTCTGCAGGCTTCACCTCCTCTGCCCAGCCAAGAAGGCCCAGAGGCCCTCATCAGGTTTCTACCCAATCGCTTGTCTCTGTATATTCCAATAGCCCTACAGTTTTCCCCAGACCCTGATGAGCCCCAGATTCCTGTCTCCAGCACAGGCCTCTTATGCAGCTGCCTCTTTTTCTGGTGTCCAACTGGAATACAGTGTCTTCCAAAAGGCTCATGGGTTGAAGACTTGGTCCCTACATGGTAGAGCCAATCACTGAGAGGTGATTAGATCATGAGGATGCTAACTTCTGCAATGGGTTCATCACTGGGGAGTTCACAGTGAGTCAGTTATTGGGAGGCAAGCCCAGCTGGGGAAGATCACTGGGGGTGTGCCTTTGAAGGACTTTTGTTCCTGTTGTCTCTGTCTCTGTCTCTCTCCTTGGCCATGAGGTAAGCAGCTCTGATCCACCACCCTTCCACCCTGATGCTCTGCCTCAACTAGGGCCCCCAAACAACTCAACCAGGCAACGGACTGAAACCTCTGAACCTGTGAGCTGGGTTTTCCTCCTTTAAGTTCTCTAAGATGTGTCTAAGCAATGAACAATAACTAATAAAATGTTCAAAGGCAGATGGAAACCCCAGATCAGGCAAGCCTCCCGCCTACACTCCCCATATGGTCTTCTTCCTGCTCCCATCTGACAGCCTGGACTGTCCACCACCAGGTCTCCTTAACTTCAGTTTCTAGTCTGGCAATCCATTCATCATTGCCACCGATCCCCTCACTCACCTCTTCCTTGATCCCCAGCAATTCTTCTGGTCTTCCTGAAAGATGTTATATATTCAGTGGCCCAAGTGACCTTTTCAAAATACAAACCTGATCATCCCAAAACCTTTTCCTCCGTTTCAAACTCTTCAGTGTCATTTCACTACATTTGACTATGATCCCAACTTTCTAAGAAGGGGATCTGATCATCTCTCCCACACCATTACTAAATGCACTCTGCCTCAGCCACCACGTTCTAGCCACACATTGGCATATGCATAGTTCCTCTGCCACAAAGCCTTTGCTCAAGATGGTCTCTCTGTTAAATACCTCCCACCCCAACCTACTGTGTTTGTATTCATCATTCAGATCTTGTGCTTTCCTGAGGGACACCCTTCAGCTCTGTGCCCAAAGCCGTTGAAGGGGCAGGTTTCTTTCACTGGCATGACCAAGAGGGTATAACAGGGCTATGCCCATTTCCTTGGTCAGACTGTTACTCCATCAGAACATGGTCCTTGTTTGTTATGCTCTCCTGGTATAATAACCCCAGCTGTGACACCCAAATAAATCCCTTCTGAGTGAAAATTGTGACTGGTCTGCAAAACAAAATAAATAGCAATGGATTCTAAGAACTAAGGGAAAGTTGAAGAATTTACATATTACCACAGGAGGCCTGTTCTCCCCATAAAACTGTTGAATCTAATAAAACACCAAGCTAACCAAAACTAGCCCCTGACAGGAAGAGTCTAAGAATGAATCAGCAAATGTAAAAACTACTTTCTAAGATAACTTCATTGGAAAGAAAGTCAGTAATTTCCTGGCAGGCTCCCTAAGCCTGGAGAAAACGGTGAGATGGAAACACAGCTCTGAGCTATTTATACCAAAGACTCCATGTTCTTGTGATTAAGTACATATTTTCACAAGTTTGCTCTTCCCATAAAGAACAGGCTTGCTGTTTGCCCTGGTGCTGCTTTCAGAGTCTCCCCTGAGATTTTACAAGTGCAGGGCAATTGCTAATGTCAGGGATAAGGACAGAGATCCACAGACCAATTCATGAGGCAGAGAAGGGCGACCATCCAGTTCTTTCTCAAGACAGCATCACAGGCCTGTGAAGCACAGCAGTTTATCTCCTGATGCCAGCATTGCACTGGTTCACTTAAGCCCGGACAGTGGGCACTCTCCCTTTTATTATCTCAGGAATCTGGCATCGTAAGGCTGTAAGCAATGGTTCAAGCTTTCCTACCAATTTTGATAAATATTTTAATGATCAACACAATGATCTAATGTTTAGCTGCTGTTAAGACAGATGGGCTCGGGCTGGAGAGATAGCCTAGCGGTTAAGAGCACCGACTGCTCTTGAAGAGGACCCAGGTTCGATCCCCAGCACCCCCATGGCAGCTGAGAACCTTCTTTAACTCCAGTTCCAGGGGAATCCAACACCCTCTTCTGAACTCCGCAGCACTGCACGACATGGATGCACAAACCTACATGCAGACAGTACATTCATACACATAAAAAATAAATAAATAAAATTTGATAAGACAGATGGTCTCCCTCCTGAAAAAAACATTACAAAACTTTTCAACAAAGGGCAATCTACAGCGAAGAGCACCAACTGCTCTTGTAGAGGACCTGAGTCCCATCAACTGCTCACAATGGTCTATAACTTCTCCAGAGGATCTAATGCCCTCCTGTGACCTCCATGGGCACCTGTACACTCCCCCTCCCCCTCTCTCTTGACCCGTGCCCCCTTCCTTGCCCCCCTCACCGGAGCTCATGCATTCTGCCAAACATGTTTTTCATCTTTTTCTCAGTCTCTTTTAAAATTTTTGATGCAGAAGTTTACTGTTTCTAGTGGAGGTTCACTGTTTCAGTTAGTTCTTTTTTTTTTTTTTCTTTTCTTTTTTTTCCTCGGTCTTTTTGAGACAGGGTCTCTCTGTAGCCCCACCTGTCCTGGAACTCACTCTGTAGACCAGGCTGGCCTTGAGCTCACAAAGATCCGCCTGCCTCTACCTCCTGAGTGCTAGGATTAAAGGCATGCGCCACCATGCCCGGCTCTGTTTCAGTCAGTTCTTTAACCCAGTCTTTTTGTTATTGTTGTTAATCCTCAAAGTTTTTACGAAGTATAGCACTTGAAAATAAAATGTCAAATCCACATGCCAGAATCTGCTCAAATTAAAGGCTTCATTATGGACAGTATTTCAATTAATTTCTTTACCTATTTTAGGGTTAAATTAAAATTTTTATTTTGTGTGTTTTGTCTGCATGTATGTAAGCACACCTCTGCATGCAATGCCTGTGGAGGCCAGGAGAGGGTGTCAGATCCCCTGGAACTCGAATTACTGATGGTCTGATGGATGTTAGCTAGCTGCCTTATGGGTGCTGGGAACTGAACTTGGGTCCTCTGCAAGAAAAGTCAGTGCTCATAACTGGTGATCCATCTCTCTAGCCCATATTTTGTGTTTTCAAGACAAAGCCTTGCTAAAGAGCCTTGGCTGGTCTGATGCCTGACTGCATGTGTGAGTGATTTTTGAGACAAGGTCTCTTCAGGTAGTGGAACATGGCCTCCAACTCATGGTCCTCTTGCCTCAGCTTCCTGAATGCTGGCATTATTGGCATGTGCTACATGAGGTGATTAGCAACGTTTCTGATCTTTTTCAAATTTTACACATGAGGTTCTTCCTAACGGTGGTAACAAGTTTTTATTCTGATGATATATTTTGTGCTGGGGAATCAAACTCAGCTTCACACATACTAGGCAAACAAATTCCAACAGTAAGCTACAGCTCAAGTCCTAAATGCTGACTATTCATACACAACTAAGGTTTATGAATACACTCTTGTAACTGTCTCTCTTCTGAATGACATTTCAACAAGCTCAAGTCTGTTTTACCTTTAAACCAGCAACCGACAAATGCCACCCATGAGCCACCTCTCCCCCCCCTTCACAGCACAACTAAACGTGGAGAAAGCCCTGGTTGTGCTGTTTATGTCCCATCTCCCAGCCACACCTCCTCCCATATTGGCGTGGCTTTCACCTGCAGCATGCCACTCAAAGCAGCTCAACAGATGGCCACCCTGAACCACATGTATCTACACTACAGTCAGAGCAGCACGCCTGAGACTGGACTTCCTCCATAGGTTGGAAGCATGGGTGCTGCAGCCTTGTCTCCCCATGCGCTATGCAGCTGTGGGCAAGCCACTCTTCCAGTCTTGGTCTCCCACTGCCTGGGTACCCCCCGAACAGTCACCGTGCCAGAATCTGTAAGAAGGTGCTCACCAAGGCCAATGAAGATATCACAAATCCAGAAAAACCTAGCTAAATGAAGATCTGAAAGATGAATGCAAACACAGTAGGTTGGGGTGGGAGGTATTTAATAGAGACATCAGCCTGAGTAAAGGCTTTGTGGCAGAGGAACCACACAAACACCAATGTGTGGTTAGAACGTGGTGGCTGAGGCAGAGTGCATTTAGGAGTGGTGTGGGAGAGATGATCAGAGCCCCTCATATGAAACCAATTCAAGTATACCAAAGGTGCTGAATAAAACACTGCAGACAAAAGCAGTGATTTTTCTGACTAGAAGCTTTTAGACACATCTCAGAATTCAACTACAGAAGAGTTTCTTCCCTGAAACTTCACCATAGTGGAACAATCATTTTCAAAGAGTCTGTGGGGTCTTTATCTGAGAATTGCCATGAAGATGCAATAATGTACAATGGTGAGAGGGAGGCCTGGACTCTGGAACCAGGCACACACCGGCTCTATCAGTACCGGCTAAGTTACCCTGGCCACCTTGTTCAACTTCTCAGGCCTTAAACGGGGATAACAATAGTAAACTAAAGCACAAGGTGGCACTGTGCCTGGAACTCAGAAATGCTTAGTACATAGTAGACACTATGTAGATACTATATGACTTATATTTGTTCTTCTACTTTCATAATAACTATTGAGCACTGACAGTTAACAAGTACAGAACATTTTTGCCCTTGCCTATACTTCCTGCATATTAAACCTTTAAATAAGATACTGTATCTGTTATCATGTATGTATATCAAATGAAGAGGATTGTTAGGATGCTTCGGTTAAACCATAGGCAAGTTTTTTTCTTTTTTTTTTTTTCCACTCAGACTGTGCTCCCTCCCTCTGACTCTCCCAAAAGAAGAGCAGAACGATCATCAATGGCAAATAGCAGTTGCAAAAGAGCAACGCTAAGAGCCGGCTTCACGCTCAGGAGGGAGCACTACGACTCCTCCTCGTGGTTTCTGGTACTCTACACAGTCAGAGAAACTTCTCTAGTTACAAACTATAGAAATGATCCCTGAAAGTATAGTCTTAGGCAAGTTTTTTTCATACTCATTTTAAAAACACTTAAGATTTTTTCTGCCAAGCTTCCAAACTCTATATAGTTTAAGAGCTGAAATATAATTTAAAGAGTCCTCATGAGAAAACGTGGGCCTTAAACAAGATGATTATAAAAGGAAAGTTTCAAGACTATAACTCTACTCCTCAGCAGAGGGCAGAAAGGTTGGAGATTATAAATATACATCCAGGCTTCACTGCTTCCTTAAAGGGTCAAGAATGACTAGGTCCTTGGGGTAACAATACTCACTCAAGCTCTTGATTTCTGAGGACAGAGCTAGAAGGACACCATTCTCATATGCAATTGATATTTAGAGCTGATGACTCATTAAGGTTACTCCAAACCTGTTCTGTCCTAATTACCACTGCTTTTACAGGACAATTCCTATCTTCATTGTGCTTAGCAAGTTCACAATGTAGCAAGCACAGGCTTTCTGTCACCAATTACATTCTTATTTGTTGCATCTACAAACCAAGTAGAGCAATAAGCTACTGTGAAAAACACCTAACTAAAGTTAAAGACATCAAATAGAGTGTTGTCAGTCTCTGTGGTAACCACAGAAGCCAACATCTACTGAGTACCCACTACACTCCAAGCTCTTTGAACATGTTGACTAACTTCATCTTAAGGAATGTCTAAATGAAATGACCAAGATTACAAAAACAGCAAGTGAAGGCAAGGTGATCTGAACTTAGGAGGTCTAGAGTCCCAGAAAGCACAGAGCTTATAACAGATATGTGACCAAGCCCTGCAGCCCTGACTTCCTCCCTTGTCAGGTTACAACTGGCAGAATCCTATCACAGAAACTGTTTCCTGTAAGAACTACCAACCAAGCATTTCAGCTTTCAGTTGTCATTTACAGTTCTTTTTTTTTTTTGGTCTTTTCGAGACAGGGTCTCCCTATAGCCCCAGCTGTCCTGGAACTCCCTCTGTAGACCAGGCTGGCCTTGAACTCACAAAGATCCACCTGCCTCTGCCTCTGCCTCTGCCTCCCAAGAGCTAGGATTAAAGGTGTGTGCCACCACGCCCGGTGGTCATTTACAGTTCTTATCAAACTTAACGACCATCTACTTATAATCTTAGTAAATTACATTTCTTACACATTGGCTCATTTCAAACATTTTCCCTTATTTCTTTCTCTTTGTGTGTGTGGTGTGTATGTACATATTGCATGCTCATGTGTATGGGTTGCATGTACACACATGTGCATACATGCATATGTGTTTATATACGAATGTGTGCATGGGGCTGGAGAGATGGTCTAGTGGTTGAGAGCTCCGACTGCTCTTGCAAAGAACCCAGGTTCGATCCCCAGCACCCACATGGTGGCTGAGAACCATCTTGAACTCCAGTTCCAGGGGAATCCAAGACCCTCTTCTGACCTCCGCAGCATTGCACAACATGGGTGCACAAACCTACATGCAGACAGTACATTCATACACATATAAAATAAAATTTAAAAACAAACAAACAAAAAACACAAATGTGTGCATGAAGGCCTGAAGTTGATGCTGGATCACTCTCTTGATTGCTCTCCACTTTATTTATGAAAGCGGGGTCACTCACTCAACCCAGAGCTCACCAATTCAGCTAGCCATCTTTCCCCCAAGGATCCCAAATTTCTGCCCCCCAAGTACTGGAATTACAGGCAGCCACCATGCCTGCTTGGCTTATATATGGATTCTGGGGCTCTGAACTCCAGTTCAGACTTTTGCACAGCAAGCTCTTTAGCCACTGAGCCTTCTCCCCAGTACCACACATTTCTTTTTCCTTTTTGTTTCCTCCTCCCCTTTTTTTAGAGACAGGGTCTCCTTGTAGCTCCAGCTGGCCTGGAACTCTCTATGTAGACCAGGCTGGCCTTGAGCTCACAGAGATCTGCCCACCTCTGCCTCCCAAGCGCTAGGATCAAAGG
>VZQC01003169.1:260937-313451 GCA_009823505.1 Rhizomys pruinosus
AATTTATTTATTTTTATGTGTATGAATGTATTGTCTGCATGCAGGTCTGCGCACCCGTGTCGTGCGATGCCGCGGAGGTCAGAAGAGGGTCTCGGATTCCCCTGGAACTGGAGTTCTCCTGGAACCGGAGTCACAGACGGTTCTCAGCCGCCATGTGGGTGCTGGGGATCGAACCCGGGTCCTCTGCAAGAGCGGTCGGCGCTCTTAACCGCTAGGCCATCCCTCCAGCCCCCTCTTTTCCTCTTGAAACCCCACATGGCGGACACTTCTTGTCTTTCAGAACTGGGCTCAAATGTCACATTCTCAGGAAGGATTACTTTCCTGACTGTCCTATCTGAAGCAGACCTCGGGCCCTCTGGGACTGTTTCTTGTTCCTTAATTTTCACAATAATATTTATCAGTATTCCAAAATGAATCATCTGCATGCTTGTTTTGTCTACTCTAAGAGAGTACAAACTCCACACAGAGGAGGACCTCATTTGCTTCCTTCCTCACCACATCCCCAGCACCTGCCACTGTGTCTGGTACACAGTTGGCACTTAATAACTAAAAGAGCCGAGATTGATATTGTTGTCAGTTACCAAGATTTTAACTAGTTATGAGCTAGAGAGGTCTCTTTTTTCAGAATCCGTGGGTCTGTTCAATCATCAAATATGTGTTGAGCAACTAGTGTTTACCCAGCACTGTTGTAGGTGCACGGGACAGGGCAGATAACAAATTACACAAATATCTCAGCTCTGTAGAACCTTTATTTTAGAGACTCGACCGAAATGAGCAAATGTCTTGCACACTGTGCCATACCTGAAACAGATCACCCTACACGCCTTCTTCAAGGGAAAGACCTATGAGGTGTCCCATACTTTCTCCAACGGGACACTTCCAAAACAAGCCTCGGAGGCTGCTCACGGCCATCTGGACAGAGCTTCTTGCTCGCCCTGCTAGCTCATGAGGGGGAACGCAGCCAGCCCGGGTAAAGGGAAAACTAGGAGCAAGGGCTACTGCTCCTGAGGACTTGAAGGTGGTGAGGGGAGGAACCAGGAAACAGGACAAGGAGTCGTGGCAAGGGCCCCAGGCACGGAGGCTGAAGAACCAGCCCTGGCTGTCACCAACTTGCTAGGTGACCTTGGGGCAGTCCCGAGCCACCCGGGCCCCAGCTCCCCCGGGGACCGGAGGCGGAAGAGTCCTGGAGGGTGGGATTTAGACTGGAGAAGCGGAGGCCAGCGGGCCCGGAGGGTAACGGCCGGCAAGGGCCGGGCTGGGGCAGGCCGGGGAGGCTCACTCACCGAGCGCCACCTGGCAGGCCCTGCGCAGTTGGGAGTGCTGGGGCCGCTTCACCTCCTTATCGGCTAGGATCTTCTCCAGGGCTCGGGACACGAACATGCTCTTGGTCTGGCTTTCCTGCATGGCCCCGGCCGGCGGGGGCCGGCAGCCCCGCGAGCAGGCGGCGCGAGCGAGGCGGCGGGCCCGGCGTCCCAGCCGGCACCGGCCGCGATAGAGCGCGCCGCCCTGTCAGGAAGCGACGCCCCTACCCCACGGCGCCGCCATGTTGGAGCGCGTCACGTGACCACGTGACGGGTCGGGCTGCTACGGCCACAGGCCACGTGACCTCGGGGCGGGGCCGTGGCGAGTGGGACCTGTAAGAGGCAGGACCTTAATGGAACAAGGACTATTTGAAGGCGGGGTCCAGAATAGGAGTGGAGGTTCAGTGTGGAGGTGGGGCTTGAATGAGGGCGGGGCTCAGGGTGGGGCCGTGTTCAAGTGAGCGAGCAGGGGGCTGGAAGAAGGGTGGTTAAAAGAGAGAGGTGGGTAATGGCCTGGAGAAACGGTGCAGGTGACAGGAGGTAGGAAGAGAAAGACAAGGAAGTGCACACGACCGATGAGGTGAGAAAAGATAAAAATGGAAGGGGAAGTTAAAAATGGACAAAGAACTAGTGAATGCTAACAGGCGACAGAAGAGGGAGGAAGCAAAGGAGATGACAGCAAGGAAGGTGAGGGGTAAAGTAGATTGAAGAGGATGAGGTCAGGAGCCCAGGAGGAAAGGACGGGAAGGAGAAAAAAAGAGGAAAGAGGAGGCTGAGGGAAAAGAACAAGGAGAAGAAAGGGAGAGGGCAAAGAGGCAAGAAGGGAGGACAGAGAGAAACAAGAGGGGGGAGAAAAGATAAAGGAAGTGAGAGGAAGGTGTGGAAGGAAAGAGAAGAGAAGGTGGGGACACCCAGAGAGGTGTTGGCAGAGAGGAGGAAAACGGAGGAGGGAGAGAGGACAAGCAGAGGTGTATTCACGGTACCTGCCCCTGCAGGATTCCCTGTGCTGTCAGCAAGCCAACCAGACCTGCACACACACCACACACCACACACCCACACAGGGCCTGCACCATCCACACAGGTCTTCTGTTTCCACAATGGACACAGCTGCTGGCTGGCAATTCATTAATTTCCGGTTGTCTTTTTTATTATTTGGTTGGGTGGGTGTTTTGTTTTACTTTTAGGCAAGGTCTCACTCTGTAGCTGGCCCAGGGTGACAGCCAGTGTTGATGCCCTGGTCTCTTTTGCTGGTGTTTATCGTTGAATTTCCTGACCTTTCATATTTGTCAGTTTGTTTGGCCATGTCCTCAGGGTGTGGTCCAGAGGGAGGTGGAACGTTTCATGGCTGCAAGTTCCATGAGCTCTGCTGCTTGCAATGTGACTTCGAGACTCCTCTCAGCAAGTAGTCTGTTTCTCTGTGTGCTTGGCCAGCTGGGGCTACAAGGAAACTCTTCCCCCCAAAAAAAATTTTTTTAGGGGTTGGGAATATAGCACCACTGTAGAGTGCTAGCATGCACGAAGCCCTGGATTTGATCTGCAGCAGTGCTAGCATGCACAAAGCCCTGGATTTGATCTCCAGCAGTGCTAGCATGCACGAAGCCCTGGATTTGATCTCCAGCAGTGCTAGCATGCACGAAGCCCTGGATTTGATCTCCAGCAGTGCTAGCATGCACGAAGCTCTGGATTTGGTCTCCAGCAGTGCTAGCATGCACGAAGCCCTGGATTTGGTCTCCAGCAGTGCTAGCATGTACGAAGCCCTGGATTTAGTCTCCAGCAGTGCATTAAAGCAGGGGCAGTGCTGCCAGCACCAGGGGGTGGTGGCAGGCCCTTGAGTACTTCCTTTTTTCCTTCAAGTACCTTCTTTACCTCACAAATTCCAGCTGCTTTCAATTCCTAACCAGCTTCCTTCTGGAAAGCCTTTCTTCCTGTTCCTAGAATATCAGGCTTGGAAGGCCCCCCTCAGCCAGCCCGGCATCTGCAGGAAGCTGAGTCCATGTCAATTTCACCCTTGCAACAATCTCAAGTAGTCCAGGCTGGCTGAAAATTGACTATGGAGATAAAGATGACAGTAAACTCCTGATCCTCCTGCTGACACCTCCCAAGTGCTGGGGTTACAGATGTGTGCCACCATGCCCATCTTTAGTCTATTTCACTTTGGGCCATTTAGACAAGGGCCAGATTAAGAGGGCAGTTAACCTGTACAAAAATAACTAAGAACAAACACCCTCAGTGACTTTCTAGGTGCTGTTACAACTATTCCCCATCTACTCTGGCCCAGCTGTGTGTGGATTCATCTTAGGTGAGGGACCACAGTTCTCCACGTGGTACAGAGGAAAACACTGAGGAGCTTGAGGCCAGGAAGCCAGCCCAGGTCACCCAGCCAGCAGCAAGCGAGGGGCAGAATCTGAGTAGCTCTCAAGGTCTCAGAATCCCTCACAGCTCAACTCCTTTCATTTAGGTGAGTGAGCCCATTTGCTGAGTGTCTGCAAGATCATCAAGGTCACACAGAGGGGCCAGGCTAGAAACAAGGTTTCCAAAGCCCCATCCTAGGTGGGGGCCACAGGCTGGTCCCTTGCATAGGCTGGTTCCCTGCACTGGTAACCAGCAGATACTTCTGGACATCTTTGCTGGGAAAGGGGAGAGGGCCTGGACACTGGACACAGAATTCCAACAGCTTGCATGCCAGAAGCTGCTGAGGCCAACTGGCCCTGAGCTGCTTCCTTGCTTTTGCAGCCAAGCTTGCTGAACTAAATTCAAATCACCAGAACCCACGTGGTGGAAAGACAGAACTGACTCTTGAAAGCGGTTCTTTGACATCCACACAAACACTTGCACAGATACACAAAATATAAAAGATTGAAAGTAAAAATGCTCATATCTGATGTCTCACTTTTTTTTTTAAATTTTACTTATTTTTAATGTGTTTTGCCTGCATGTAAGTGCACCCGTGTCATGAAATGCCCAAGGAGGACACAAGAGTGTTAGATACCCTGGAACTGGAATTACAGTTGTTAGCTGCCATGTGAGTGCTGGGAACCAAACTTGGGTTTGCAGTGCTCTTAAGGGCTGAGCCTTCTCTCCAGTGCCTTAATGTGTCGTTTTTTTTTTTGTTGTTGTTGTTGTTTTTTGTCTTTTGGAGACAGGGTCTTCCTGTAGCCCCAGCTGTCCTGGAATTCACTCGGTAGACCAGGCTGGCCTTGAACTCACAAAGATCCGCCTGCCTCTGCCTCCCAAGTGCTAGGATTAAAGGCGTGCGCCACCACGCCCGGCTAATGTCTCATTCTTATAGAACCAGTAGAAAGCCAAGTATGGTTGCTCACACCTGCAACCCCAGAACTTGGCAGACTGAGACAGGATTGCCATGAATTCAAGGCCAGCTTGGGTTTGTAAACCCAGTTGTGCCTAGAACAGGCCTTATAGACACAGTAAACTCCTGAGAACAGTGAGCTGTGGAGGGTGACAGAGCCTGGTCACAGACACTTAACAACAGTCCCTGCAGCTCTGCTGAGGTCTAACCAGGCTCACAGCAGGTCTTCATTTTGAAAACCAGTCACCACACATTCTTCTACCCAACCATGGACCTCTTCCTTCCTCTCAGGCGCACTTCATCTAGCTTCTTCAGCACAGGGCCGGACTTTCTGGATGAGCTGGAGTAGCTCTTCAGAAAGGCTTCAAATACAACCTCGGTGTTGGGGTGGGTGCTGAGGAAGGCTTTCTCCAGGACGTAGAGGTCGACTCCTTTATCTTCCGGCAGTGCTGAAACGAAGCTCAACCCGAAGTCTATGAGCACGATGCTCAGCTGCGCCAGGGGCCGTTTCAGGAGCATGTTGGAGGTGGTGAGGTCCCCATGAACCAGGTCCTGGTCATGCATTCTCGCCAGAACCTGCCCGACTCTCTCCGCCAAGCCCAGGAGGCTCTGGGGGTTCTTTTCAGTCTCCATAGTGGACTGAATGTAATCTCGAACAGTCACGGAGTCTTCAATCTCTTCCATATATAAGCAATTAGAGGCATAGTCCACAAAAAAGACGACTGGGACGGAAATCCCTGCAACCAACACAGAGCTGGTTAGTGAGCTGATTCTTTGTGATGCCAGGCTTCATCTCCAAAGGCTAGGCCAGTTTTTCAGTCTAAATCTACATACTTTGGAAAAAGGTTTAGGAATGCTATGGAAAATGGCACAACTCATCTGGATGTCCCCTGCTCAAGCCCTGTAGGACTATGGCCTGAGAAGAGCCAAAGCTAAGCTCGGAGGTGTCAAAGCTTGCTCCTTCTCAAGCTACCCTTTATTACAACCGGGATCCAGCAGTCAAAAAGGTGGTCACCATCCGTTTGATGAAAACTCAGGAGAGGTGAAAGAAGGAATACAGAAATAACTTCATTAACTCTGAAAGGGCAGTAAAGTGCCTGCTTGCTCATGGCTGAATTTCCCCAGATCTCTGGGTACCTAATGGTGTCTGGTGCTCAGGTACCCTGGTGCATGGTAGATACAAAACCAACAACAAAAAAAACCCCAATTGCCGGGTGTGCTGGCTCAGGCCTTTAATCCCAGCACTAGGGAAGCAAGGCAGGTGGATCTTTGTGAGTTCAAGGCCAGCCTGGTCTAGTGTACAGAGCGAGTTCCAGGCCAGCTGGGGCTACAGAGAGACCCTGTTTCAAAAAAACCAAACCAAACCAAAAAAGCAAAAAGCCAGTGCTTCAGAGTGACAAGACAGGCCACTTGGTAGCTGTGGTACCTCAGTACTTGCCCACTCTGTGCCTCAGTTTCTTTTGAGGGCAAGCTTTTGGGTGATGGTACAGTGTTTTTTTTAAACAAACGATTTAATGTAATTTGACGTTTACTGTATGCTGTGTCAGCATACAAATACAACATATGACATATATATTTTGTTCCAATATGACATATATATTTTGTTCCATGGTTACAACTTCCCTGAGTGGAAGCTCTACTATGACTTCCCATTACAGACGAGGAAACTGAGGCAGGGAGACCAAATGACTTGTTGAACTGTCCTATGGGAAGCAGCCGGGTCAGAATCTGAACCCTGAGAGCCTGGCTCCAGGAAAAGCACTTGTCAGCAAACCTGTGTCTTCAAACTACAGAATGGAGCCAGAATGCTGGCACTCGGAAACGCCACAAGTGGAGAAACTGCGGCCCCAGGGAGCCAAAAAACATTCAACGTTGAGAGAGGACGGCAGAGCCACGAGCCCAGAGGCATGAGTCCTGTGAGACCGCGGGAATCTGAGGCATCCGCGAGACGACGGGAGTCTTTTCCCACGGAGGAGCCGCCGGCCCGAGTCCCCGTCCCTCCCGGCCCCGACTCACCCGCGCGGCGGCAGCGGAGCAGCGCGCGCACCTCCTGCACAGTCCGCCGCCGGCTGAGCCGCGCCTCCAGCGCCGGGTGCCGGTAGCCCTTGGGGAAGCGGTGCTTCACAACCGCCGCGCGGCCCTGGAAACGGCCGCGGAAGACACGCGCCTCGGCGCCCTGCTTCACCAACTCCAGGCCGTTGAGGAAGCGAAGGCTGCGCTCACGCGCCGCGGACAGCACCTGGGCTTCGGCCGCCGGCTCCAAGGACGCCTCAGCCATATCTTCCACTCTCTCTGACCCTGGCCGCGCAACTTCCGCCCGTTTCAGAAATCCTCGGGCTTCTTCCGTTACTCAACACCGCCCCCCACGACACTGCGGCCCGGCAGAGTGGTTCCACCTCACGACTTTTCCACTCTTGTGAAGCCTTGGACAGGAACGGGACCCTCCTCCATCTTCGTCTATCTCCGTTAGCGCTCGGGAACGCCTTGTAGGCTTTCACCAGAAGCTTCTTTGTGACTCTCAGGCACTGGGGCCCGTCTCCAAGTTAGAGGCTCTTTGGGGACGTTCTGCTTTCTACTTGGATTCTTTTCTTGATTTTTCTTTTTGAAACAGGTTCTTACTGTGGTGGCTGAAGGCTGGCCTCGAACTCGCGTTCCTCCTGCTCAGTGGATGGGGACAAGCTTCGCAAGCCCATAGAGAGGAAGGGCTATGGGCAGAGCTTCCTACTCAGAGACTCCACCAGTGCTTGGCAGCTGCGTGGCATCATCCCTCTGAATTCCAGATTCTCTTATCTTCAGAATGATGGTTTTGCTTTCCAGAGCTTATCAGAATGAAATGATTTGCTGTTCATGCAGTGCTGGTGAACAGGGAGCCAACCTCTTGACGTGTTCTTTGTCCTCCCACCCAACCCCGCCCCCACCCCTTTTGTGCCTTGCTTGGGCCCCTGTTGAAAGAACAGAAGTCCTTTGGTCCGAAGACTGATATGATATGGCACCCGCATGCTGGCTCTGTGATCACTGGGTCTCGTTCACCCACAGGACAGGTCCCTTTTCATACATTGGACCCTTCGGGTGTGGGCAGAATGTATTTACCAGTATCACAACACACACCCAGTTCTACTTATAACACTCAGTTCTCAATTCTGTAGCTTCATTATTATAATTGTTTATGTCCACATAGCCATCCATCTCTATGGTGACCAAACCCATCTGAACCCTTGATTTAGAAATCTATTATGCAGGTGAGACATGCCTTTAATCCCAGCACTCAGGAGGCAGAGGCAGATGCAGGTGGATCTCTGCGAGTTCAAGGCCAGTCTGGTCTACATAGTGAGCTCCAGGATAGCTGGGACTAAAGGGAGACCCTGGCTTAGAAAGACCAAAGGGAAAAAAAAAAAAGCTACTATGCAAACATACTGACCAAAGCCAGGCTTTTTTAAATTATTTTTTTATGTGTATGAGTGTACTGTCTGCACGTAGGTTGGTGCACCCATGTTGTTCAATGCCGCAGAGGTCAGAAGAGGGCGTCGGATTCCCCTGGAACTGGAGTTAAAGATGGTTCTTAGCCACCATGTGGGTGCTGGGAATTGAACCCAGGTCCTCTGCAAGAGCAATCGGTGCTCTTAACCACTAAGCCATCTCTCTGGCCCCCAAAGCCAGGCCTTTGTAGTCAGACAGCTTTTGGCTCTTTAAACTGGGTTTGGACTTTTTGGTGACTCTACACAGTGCTGAGGCTAAAGAGTTAACCTTAGTCCAGTCTATGAGGGCCACAGGGAGCTCCTGCATCTCTTCCCTCACCAGATTTTCCCTGGGGTTATCTACAGAGCAGGGACAGAGAGCGTCTGGGTAGCACAGACCACAGTGCACTGAGAGAGCTGGGCCAGCGCCCTAGTACCACTGGTACAACACTACCCAGTGTAGAACATTTATTATTCACAACCTCTGTGGCAGCATGTGACTTGCTTAAAGGGAAATTTATGTGAAACATAGTCACACAAGAGCTCATATAAGGTCATCTGAGCTTGTATCCAGCTGCCTCTCAATACTCTTTGCCAGCTCTCTTCACTTGGCAGGCACCTTCAGAGGAGCTGGCACCTGAGATCTGCAGCCCCAACAGAGGTTGACCCTTTCCTATAGCATCTGTGCTAATGACTGCACACTCAGTGGCTTAGATAATCACTTCTCACAGATGTGGAGATCAGAATTGTGAAGTAGCCCTCCCTGAGGGAGAAATCGAGGTATAACAGCGCTGTGTCCCTTTCCGGAGGCTCTGGGGAGCTTCTCTTGTTTTCTTGGCTCTTCTAGTTTTTGGCACTCCATAGCCTTCCTAGCACACAGTAGGACCTCAGTAGATACAGGCTGAGTTAATCTCTGAAGTTAGGAACTGACAGATAAGGGAAGCATTCTTCCTTCATCAGAGTTAGGTCCTGTTCCTCAGCACACCCCATCTGCTCCCAGTTCCTGATTCATAGACACATAGACATCCCAGGCATGGCCAGTGAGTCTCAGTTCTAAGGCTTTGGTGAGATCCCTGTGGAAAGATAAACTCTGTATAGTGAGAAAAGCAAGCTAGGAGAATGAGTCTGGGGCTGCCCTGGAAACCTGCCTGAGAAGAAGCAGAGAGAACTGCTGTGCTCTGACTAAACCATTTGAGAATGGACACAGCCATGCCTGAAGCAGATTTCTAACTCACAAATCAATGTGCTTCTATTTCACATCCATCTCTTTAGGGCTCTGGTACTGGCAATTCATAGCCTCTTCACCTCCAGGGAGACAGATGGGTGGGCCAGAGCCATTGGTAGACAAAGGAGAGAGCCCCAGTCTCAGACAAGGGAAAGAACCCACTCAAGTCTGCAAACAGATATTATGATGGGCCCCAAGGTTTTGTGGGTCTTGTTTTGTAGTGTTGATTTGTTATACAGAAACTCTGTGACACAAACTGTTATACACACACACAAACACATATAAGCACACACAGAATACAACACATAAACAGACATAAGATCACACATGGACATACAAATATGTACAAATACATATAAACACAACCACAAAACATATACAAACATGAACACACAACAAACAAGCACACAAAACTTGCAAACAAACACATGGACACAGGAACATATACAAGTGTATGCACAATCACACACACAGAGACACAATCATAAAACACCCAAACACACAACACAATACACACAATACACAAAACCACAAACAAAACACAAATACATGTAAATATAAGCTAACACAAAACAGTCACACACAGAAATACATATAGACATAAATACAGGCACATACACAGCAACACACCAACAATCACACAAATATACAAGCATAAACAATCATACAGAGACACATAAAACACAAACATACAAAGATGTACTCATAAAAAACTCAACACATACACAGACACACAGAAAACCACACACAAACACACAAAACAGAAAGACATACCAATACAGACACACAGAAACACAAAACACTCAAATCCACATAAATACATTCATAAACATGAATGTACAAATGCCTACAGACATATACAGACACATTGACACATATACAAACACACCCCAGTATAAATATAAACATTT
Source organism: Rhizomys pruinosus (assembly GCA_009823505.1). Classification (NCBI taxonomy): domain Eukaryota; kingdom Metazoa; phylum Chordata; class Mammalia; order Rodentia; family Spalacidae; genus Rhizomys; species Rhizomys pruinosus. The sequence goes on from VZQC01003169.1 coordinate 271,137, forward strand.
GACAAACATAGAAATATAGATATGCAAAGACACAGGTCACAGAAACAGAAATCAATACATGCAGAGCAAATTGAGCTTCGTGTACTTTCCATACCTGGGCCAGGTTTCTCTGCCACTTCTAGATGGTGCTGTGCGACCCATGAGGACGTCTGCTGAGGTGATCTGTGTCTCATATTCCCAGTTTCATGAGAACTCTGGTGACTCTTATATCTAGTTTGCAAGATGATTTTGCCTACACAATTGCTCTTTTAACAAATAGTATTAAAAAAAAAAAAAACAGGGGCTGGAGATATGGCCTAGCAGTTAAGAGCACCGACTGCTCTTGCAGAGGACCCAGGTTTGATCCCCAGCACTCACATGGCGGCTGAGAACTGTCTTTGACTCCAGTCCCAGGGGAATCCAACGCACACCCTCTTCTGACCTCCACGGCATTGCACGACACGGGTGCACAGACCTACATGCAGACAGTACATTCATACATATAAAAAATAAATAAAACAAACAAAAATACCAACAGTATTTACAGCCAGGCACAGTGGCACATACCTTTAATCCCAGCACTTGGGAGGCAGAGGCAGGTGGATCTTTGTGAGTTCAAGGCCAGCTGGGGCTAAAGAGAGACCCTGTCTCAAAAAAGACAAAAAATTAAAAAAAAGTCGAGCTGGGTGTGGTGGTATATGCCCTTAATCCTAACACTGGGGAGGCAGAGCCAGGTGGATCTCTGTGAGTTCAAGGCCAGCCTGGTTTATACACAGTGAGTTCTAGGACAACTGGGGCTAAAGGGAGATCCTGTTTCAAAAAAAAAAAAAAAGAAAGAAAGAAATTAAGGAATGTAGTTTAGTTGGTAGGGTACTCACCCAGCATGAAGGCTTAGGTTCAGTTCAGTACTGTACAAACTTGGCATGATGGTGCATGCCTGTAATTCAGTATTTGAGAAGCTGAGGCAGAAGGAACAGGAGTTTAAGGTATCCCTGGCTATATAAGTTCTGAAGCCAGTCTAGGCTGCCAACCTGTTCTAGTGAGTCCAAACCACAAATAGTTCAACATCTTCTGCAAAGGTCCAGCTAGGCGTATGGTCAGCTTTGCAGACCAGATCACCTAGACCAACCTTTCTGTTGCAACTCCTCAGCCCTGTTGTGCAGTACAACCAACATGCACTATGTAAATGAATGGGCATGGCTGCATGCCAATAAATCTGCATGGACCAGACACACAGTTGGCTGTAGTGTGCTGCCTTCTGCTCCTTGATGCGAGGCTGTCAGTTTGCCATAGTCCTCAGTAGTCCACATTGCCTTATGCATAACTCATTCCCTCATTTATAACAGCTGTGTGAACCTGTGGACACCCTTGATATTTGATTTGCAGTGCCTGTGTTACCAGTCAGCTGGCTGGGGTCCTTTTGCTATATCAGAACTCACAAGTAGGCAGTGTTAGAACAGCAAACAGTCTCCATAACACTGCCTGGTAAACACTATAAAATCTGTAGTCTATCTGTTGAAAAATCTACTTTTCCAGTTTTGCTGGTCAATCATGTGGTCATGGGACCACCCCTGGGAAGGCAGGTTCACCTTAAGTCATGCTAAGTAGATGGGCAGAGTACCTAGTATGTTAATGAGATAGTGAACTTCTCTTGCGTGGAGTCCCACATCCCAGTGCAGTGCTTCTGGATCTGGCCACAGACATGGAGGTCTCTGTAAATTTGCCCGATTCATGTAATCTCTCCTTTTCTTCTTCATATCCCTTTATCTTGATTTTTATTTATTTATTTATTTTGGTCTTTTCAAGACAGGGAATCCCTATAGCTGTCCTGGAACTCACTCTGTAGACCAGGCTGGCCGTAAACTCACAAAGATCCATCTGTCTGTGCCTCCCTAGTGCTGGGATTACAGGTACGCGCCACCATGCCCAGCCTTCATGTCCCTTTCTACGCATGCTTTCTTCAATGCCTTGGGCTGCCCTAGCATCTTGTATTTCTTTTTTTTTTAATTTTATTTATTTCTGTATGTGTATGAATGTACTGTCTGCATGCAGGTTTGTGCACCCGTGTCGTGCAATGCTGCGGAGGTCAGAAGAGGGTCTCGGATTCCCCTGGAACTGGAGTTCTCCTGGAATTGGAGCTTCAGACGGTTCTCAGCCACCATGTGGGTGCTGGGGATCGAACCTGGGTCCTCTGTAAGAGCGGTCGGCACTCTTAACCGCTAGGCCATCTCTCCAGCCCGCATCTTGCATTTCTTTACTTTTTCTCTAACACTTTCTTCTTCCCGACATGTGTCTGACCGCCATGCAGGCTTTGGCCTGAATGGTCTCATGGCTTTTTTCCTTCTCCCTTCCATTCTCCTCAAGGCAGCTGCTGAGGATTTTTCTTTAAAATTCTCATAAAATTGTCCTGAAGCCACCATTTGGGTCCATTCTTAAGTTCTTTTATGAATGAGACTAAGAACCCTCTAGGGGACACTCATTCTCCCCGTTTCAGCAAGAGGTAGCTCTTCTGGTGTTGGCAGACCTGAGCCCTGGTATGCCAAAGACTTATGGGCTGACAGACAGAGGCTTACAACTCCAGGTTCTGACATCTGTGCTTCCAGGCTCTGGAGGACAGAGACCTGCGGCTGTAGGTGCCCAGGTTGGAGGCTTATTACTCTGGCCCTTGATTGCCAGTGGCCCAGCCCTGCTCAGCTAGTGCAGTCCTCTACTCCACAGCAGTTGCACGAGTCAGTGTTGGCTAGTGTCAAAGATCCTCAGCCTCTGGTGTCCAGACCCTGGGCAACTAGCAGTTGTCATGCTGCAGGACCCTCAGTGACTAACTGGCCATGGCTGCTGGAGCCTCAGGTGTCGGACTCTCATCCTTTACAGTGTTACTTTTGGCCTTGGGTGCTGGGAGCCTCAGCCCTTAGCACTTGGCAGCTCCCTGAACTCTTCCAGTCTCAGGGCCATAGTCTCTTGTTCCTGGGTCCTCATAGCCTTCTCTATACTCCCTCTGGCCTGTGCATCTCTGCTGTTTTCTCCATGTCAGGAATTCTTCAGTCATTGACATGACGGGCTCCTCTTCATGTTCCCAAATTGGGCCACTTCACTCAGGTGAAGTGTTTATAATCCACCTACTGTTGCAGCATGGCAAGGGGTACAACTCAGAGGGTGCCCCCTAGCTGACTGAAAAAGTAAGCTGTATAGACTGTTACGCAGCCAAGATGGGGAGGGTATGTGGCATGCAGATGAAGGGGTGTGTTAGCATCAATCATATCATTGCACAGCTACTGCACACATACAGACTAATCACGGGCCTTGTGTAGGATCCAATCGCAAGTCCCACATTCCCTAAACACTGGCTTCTCCCGGAGTTACTGAAGAGGTAACATTCTCCTGAGGGAGAATGTGGCCATCTAAAGTTCACTGGAGGTTAGGCATGGTGATGCACCTCTTTAAGCCTAGCACTTGGGAAGCAGAGGCAGGTGGATTTCTGTGTGATCAAAGCCAGCCTGGTCTATATAGTCAGTTCCAGGTCAGCTGGGGCTACAGGGAGACCCTGTTTCAAAAAGACCAAAAAAAGAAAGCCAAATCAATGATAGCTAGCTAGCTAGCTAGATTAGATTAGATAGATATAGATAATTAGCTGGGGTTTGCCCTGCCTGGGGTGCTGCCTTCCAAGTCTGGAACACTCCTGATTGGACTAGTCAAGACCTCTTGGGGCAGGTATGCTGGCTTTAGTTGGAGTGGTCCTCATGGCTGGGGTTCTCAGAGTGACCATCAAGAGTCCAAAACAGCTGGGCATGGTGGCGCATGCCTTTAATCCTAGCACTTGGGAGGCAGAGGCAGGCGGATCTCTTTGAGTTCAAGGCCAGCTTGGTCTACCTAGCAAGCTCCAGGCCAGCTGGGACTAAAGGGAGACCCTGTCTCAAAAAGACCAAAAAAAAAGAGTCCAAAACAGCCAACCTGTCATCCATGCCATCCAGCCAGTGGCCAGAGAAGCTGCTCAACTGACCGTCCCCATGCTAGGCTTCAAGCAATAAGGGAGGGTCTCTGCTGTTGTTCAAAGCTCTAAATGGGCCTGCTCCCAACGGTTTTGCTCATTTACAGGAAAATAATATAGAGTGATTACAACAATGACTTAAAGCTAAAGTCAAAACTAATGGTCTCTAAGCATTCAACAGTAACATGAACAGTAGTACCCTACCCCTGCCCCATCTCTCTCATCTATTCTTTCTGAGGTAGACTCTAGGGGAACAAAACCCAGAAGTCTTAGAAGCTGGCTGCTTGGGTAGGAGGAAAGCAAACATTCTTCTACAGTCATCACTGGTAGCTGCTGTGAGGCGGAGGTCCTGGTGTATATCTTGAGCCATATCCTGGGGCAAAGAAGATACAAGGGATTTTTTTTCCAAGTTTCCATTTGCATAGCTTCATTTCAGCAGAGAAGACACAATAAATAAATCAGGTTTATAGTGTGACAGAGGTGACCAGTTTGCATGCCTGCTGCAGCCAAGTCTTAGGAAGTCAGATAAGATCCCATCACCTGTATAGACAGACACACTCCAGTCTATACAGCCTCCTTTAAGGTCATGTTCCTTTTCTTGATCAAGGTAATTAACAATGATGAGAGTGCATTAGCTATTTATCACCTGGTAACGAATTACCTCCAAACCTAATGGCTTAAAGCAAATTTGGCCCTTCATGGTGTCTACACCTGGCAAGGTTGAGAACAAGGGGCCATCAGAGACAATTGGCACCCAGGGGACATGGGGGAGGTGACCTTTCTAAGCATACTGTGAGCTTGGCTGAGGTTCAACCCTCAGAGTCGGCTGGTCCAAGGGCCTCACCTCCCTACTGGCTACTACCTGGAGGCATCAGCCATGAGATTAAGTAAAGCCTTATCCTGGGGGTCCCTCCATAGGGTGCCTCACCCTGTAGCAGGTGGCTGGCTCAGAGGAAATGGGTGAGCAATCAGGGAACCAAGGGCAAGGCTGAAATCACAGCTTTTGTAAGAGAATTATAAATGGCAGCTTTCCCATCTCTGACCAAAATATCTTATTTGACTTTTGGTCTTTTTTGTTTTTCTTTGAGTTTTGGATTTTTAGTTTCACATACTGTCTGAAAGATTTAGAGTCACCTTCTCTGTTGCGTCCAGCACCACTTGTGTTGCAAAGCTGGGTTTCCCATCTCTGACCAAAATATCTCCTTGAATTTTCTTCTTTTTTTGTTATTCTTCGATTTTTCAATTGTTAGATATTAAAATAATAAAATTTATGGCTTGCTCAAAAAAAAAAAAATGGCAGCTTGGCTGAATCCCACTTCTTGGAAGCCAGTCACCAGTTCTCACACACTGGCTGGGAATGCAGGGAATCGGATGACCCTAGGGTACAAATGCCAGGGGGCTTGAGGCCATTGGGAGGCATTTTGAAGCCATCTCTGCCAGCACCTATATAGAGCTTTTCTTTCTTCCTTTGAGAAGGGCAAATGAAGAGGGGGGGTCTCCAGCCTCTGGGAGGCACAGAGGATGGTGACAGGTGGGTACCCTCCCCCCTTCCAGGACCCAATGTGAGCCCCAGAGAACAGGAGCATCATGGCTGCCCCCTCACACAGCCTCTGTAGACAGTCTCACAGGAATGGAACAGCCCTTGCTGACCAGATGACAATTCCACAGAGGAAGGAGGAGCTGCCACCTGGGAATGGCCAGAGGCCCCATGGGCTCTAGTCCATGTAGCATGGTGGGGAGGAAGGAAATTGAAAGCGCTCCAGCAGAAGCTCCATTGCCCAGTTGCTGGTTGTTAATAGTTTGGATCCCAAATGTCCCTACAGGCTCATGTTTGAACACTCAGCCCCAACTTACACGGTATTTTGAAGGCCGTGGAGACTCTAGGAAGTGAGGCCTGCCTGTGGGAAGTAATTTGCTGGGGGTGAGCCTTTGAAGGTTATTTCTGCCTCTGATTCTGGCCCTGAGGTCTCTGTTTCCTGTCTGTCATGTTGTAAGGAGTCTCTGACCCATGCCCTGCTACAATGGACTGAAATCCCACTGGAACCACAAGCGAAAGTAAACTTCTTTTTGTTGGCTCTGTTATTTTGGTCACAGCAATCTAAAAGTATCTAGCCTTGACTCCCAACTTGGCAATATATGTTGTATGCCCTTGAGCGAGGATGCCATCTCCCTTGGCTTCGGTTTCTTTGTCCAAAAAATGGGACTAGACTGTAGTAATTTCTTTCTTTTTCTTTTTGTTTTTTTTTTTTGTCTTTTTGAGACAGGGTCTCCCTTTAGTCCCAGCTGGCCTGGAGCTCACTATGTAGACCAGGCTGGCATTGAACTCACAGAGATCAACCTGCCTCTGCCTCCCAAGTGCTGGGATTAAAGGTGTGTGTCACCATGCCCAGCTATTGGCTGTAGTAATTTCTACCTTAGGTTGTGTGGGTTGTCAGGATGCTAATACACGTACACGTACAATGCTAAGTTCAGATAATTATCATTCAGTTATTTCAGCTCAAAGCCCAGCTCTTATTGCTGCACAATTTGGTCTGGATTTTTGCAGATTAACCCCTCCCTCCCTCCCTCCCTCCCTCCTTCCTTCCCTTCCTTCCTTCCTTCCTTCCTTCCTTCCTTTGAAAGGACAAAATTTTTGCTGAAAAATTTTTGAGAGCCCAGAATGGTGACATACACCATTGGTCCCAGCAGACGGACCACTGTCTGGGATGGTCTGCATAATGAGTTTATAGTTCTACAGCTCTTTCTTATGTAAAAACACTAAAAAATTGCCAGCTTTCTCATTTTAGCTAATAGCTTTGGGATAAAACTTCCAGTTACTGTGACATTCTTTGTAACTGGAACAAAGGATAACTTACCTGTTACTCTCTATAGGGATAATATTCAACAAGAGAGGGTTAAAAATAAATTGGGGCTGGAGAGATGGCCTAGTGGTTAAGAGCGTCGACTGCTCTTGCAGAGGACCTGGGTTCGATCCCCAGCACCCACATGGCAGCTGAGAACCGTCGTAACTCCAATTCCAGGAGAACTCCAGTTCCAGGGGAATCCGACACCCTCTTCTGACCTTTGTGGCATTTCACGACACAGGTGCACAAACCTACATGCAGACAGTACATTCATACACATAAATATAATAAAAAAAATTAAATTAGCTGGGCGTGGTGGCATACACCTTTAATCCTAGCACTTGGGAGGCAGAGGTAGGTGGATCTTTGTGAGTTCAAGGCCAGCCTGGTCTACAGAGTGAGTTCCAGGGCAGCTGGGGCTACAAGGAGACCCTGTCTTGAAAAGACCAAAATTAATTAATTAGTTAATTAATTAATTAACTAATTAAATTACAGGCTGGGCGTGGTGGCACACGCCATTAATTCCAGCACTTGGGAGGCAGAGGCAGGTGGATCTCTGTGAGTTCAAGGCCATCCTGGTCTACATAGTGAGTTCCAGGCCAGCTGGGGCTACAGGGAGACCCTGTCTCAAAAAGACCAAAAAATAAAATTAAATACTAAAAATAAACACTGTGTCCCTGGTAGCCATGTATTACAGACATATTAAGTTGCTATTATAGTTGCTACAGGATACAAAAATAAAACAAATATAATTAAATAATTAAGTTTAATCTCCTCTGGTTATATATACCACATACCCAGTTACAACCTCAGATTAGTTGGAAGCAGTCAAATATAGGGATTACTTATAACTACCAACAAATGTGCTTTGTGTCTATATTTTGCAAGTGTCACTTTTGGAATTTTTTTATAAAACTTATGAAATATACTTTAAGTTGTCATTAGAACACAGGATGGTTTCTTTTGATCATAATACAATAATTTGGCTCAAGAGGAACTAGGTTTTGCTTCTTTATACCAGATGGATACAGTCCAGAAGAAAATAGCTATTTTGGTGAGCTTAATTGAGATACAAATCAATTGATTTTCCTGTCTACAGGTGTGTGATGTAATTCCCCTCCATTCTTCTGAAAATATATATATCAGAATATGCGGAGGCTGGTTGTGAAAAGAGAGTACGTTTGTTTGTAATAGACCATGCTTAAAATTTCTAATGTTAGGGGCTGGAGATGTGGCTCAGCGGTTAAGAGCACTGACTGCTCTCCCAGAGGACCCAGGTTCAATTCCCAGCACCCACATGGTAGCTAAGAACCATCTTAAACTGGCACATGCCTTTATTCCTAACACTCTGGAGGCAGATCTCTCTGTGAGTTCAAGACCAGCCTGGTTTACAGCCTGAGTTCCAGGTCAGCTTGAGCTATAGGGAGACCCTGTCTCAAAAAAAAAAAAAATTTCTAATGTCAAAATTTAGTCAAACCTGCATTTACATTAATTCTCATTAACATTGTAAAGACTGGGTTAAAGATTTTTGTTCAAACTTTACATGTTATCCAGTCATTAAAAGTACCAGACTAACTCAGGAGGCAGAGGCAGGTGGATCTTTGTGAGTTCAAGGCCAGCCTAGTCTACAGAGTGATTTCCAGGACAGCTGGGGCTACAGGGAGACCCTGTCTCTAAAAGACCAAAAAAAAAAAAAAAAAAAAAAAGTACCAGACTAGTGTTACTAACCTTTTAGGATGTTTAATTACCATACTTAGTGGCCTATACTAATCCTATCAGAAGGACTTAAAACAATCCTTTCCCTCCAAGGTTAACTAAGTCCCAGGAGATTATGGAACATCTCAAAATGTCCTATAACTGTATTAGCCTGTACTCTGAGAATTATATAGTGTGCCTGCACAGAGCTTGTCTCTCATCAACCTGACCTGCCCTAGGCAGGTGAGACCATACAAGCAGCTGAGTTGCAGACCTGGGCCAATCACAAGGCGACACGATGACTGCACTAAGAGGAGAGCGGAATGTGAATAGTACATAAACCCTAACCTTGCCCCCAATAAGCGAGTCCACAATAGCTCGCCTTCTGTCTGCATTCACCCAATTCCCAGAGTCTGCGTCTTGACTCTGCGTCTCTCTCCCCCTTTTGTTCATGGTTGGACCATGAAATTCCCCAGCAGGCCTGGGGGACCGACTACATCTGGCACCCAACGTGGTTTTTTGATCCCCTGGTGCTGGTGGAGCACCCCCTTCCTTGATCGGTGAGTAGGCCCCCTTTTGTGTTCTTTGTTCTTCCGGCTGTGTGCTAGAGTGAGTGCCTGCCCCCCCCCCCAAATCCCCTCTCCTCCCTTACCATTTTCTGCCCTCATGGATAATATTCCTCCCCACATTTGGGAGCCATGGACAGCTGCCCTAAAGTCTCTTCTCCAGACCCGTGGCCTTAAAGTGAAATCCCGGGACTTGGATTCATTTGGGAGAGGCTGTTTGCATTGTCCCTCCTCGCCATAATTGCAAGCCTTAAGGGTTCCTCGGCAGAGGGTGTTCTGCATGAGCCGGGCGTGGTGGCGCACGCCTTTAATCCTAGCACTTGGGAGGCAGAGGCAGGCGGATCTTTGTGAGTTCAAGGCCAGCCTGGTCTACAGAGTGAGTTCCAGGACAGCTGGGACTACAGGGAGACCCTGTCTTGAAAATACCAAAAAAATAAAAATAAAAAAAAAGAACATGAAGAAGTTGGCCCTGCCCTGTGTCCCTGACTTTCACCAGGATGAAGAAGGATCCCCCCATCCAAACCCCCTCAAACTACCTTCAGCTGACCCTGCTAGGGATACTCATTCACCCCCCCCACCACCAATATATCCTTGGAGGGGGGCCCAGGAAGCTCTCTTCCACTGGAGGGACTAGAATCATCTCGTTCGGCTGGCTGTGTCTTTTGGGTAAGAAAGAGCTCAATTTTTTTTTTTTTCTTTTTACTTTCACTTTGGTTTTGGCTAAACTCAAGTTTCTGACCTGGGGCGCTTGGTTAGGAGAAACTGGACACAGTATTGCTCCTTGAGCCGGAGATGGGGGATGCCCCAACTCTCCACTGGTAGGGTGAGAACATGGGGTTTGCCTCAGCAATTTGGAATCCGGGCAAGAGGTCTGGATTTTTGGTTCCAGGACCAACAGGGTGTTGGCTCCAGGACCGACAGGGAGTTGACTTTTTAAGGATCCTATTTTCTAAGATGACATTTTGGTTTGTGTCTGCTTTCAAAAGGGATTGTTCTATCTCCCTGAACCACCTGCATGCAGTCCAAAAGGAGACAGTTTGGAAGAGCTTGGTAACGCTTATCAGTTTTATTCCTGTCTTCCGGTATATCTTACAACTCCTGTCTTTCTGGGAAAACTATAAATCAGGATAAGGGGTCTGAAAAAGAAAAAGATCATTCCCATTTGTAGTAATCATAGTGAACAGTTTACATTTAAAATAAGCCTGATGAAGCTGGGCGTGGTGGCGCACACCTTTAATCCTAGCACTTGGGAGGCAGAGGTAGGCAGATCTTTGTGAGTTCAAGGCCAGCCTGGTCTACAGAGTGAGTTCCAGGACAGCTGGGGCTACAGGGAGACCCTGTCTCAAAAAGACCAAAAATAAAAAATAAAAAATAAAGTAAGGCCTGTTGGGCGTGGTGGTGCACGCCTTTAATCCTAGCACTTGGGAGGCAGAGGCAGGCAGATCTCTGTGAGTTCAAGGCCAGCCTGGTCTACAGAGTGAGTTCCAGGACAGCCAGAGCTACAGGAAGACCCTGTCTCAAAAAGACCAAAAAAAAAAAAAAGCCTAAAATTGTTTAACTTGATCTTGCGGGTTATGCCTGCCTAACGTATGGTGTTAAATCCCTCCTCAGTCAGTATTATACAAGGCAGCTTGAACTTTTGTCTAAGCACTATTTGAATATTAGACAGTAAGTAACAGTATTACAACCTGGTTACTCAGTCTTTCTGGGATGGATAACCACCAGACGTAGGCCCAACCAAATTTGGCTGAAAACAAAGTTGGTTAATCGGGGATAACTGTATGGACTTAAACACCCAAAGAAAGTATACCAAAAGATCAGTTATCATTATATTTCCTTTAAAGTCCTGAGAGATTGTGTCTCCAAATACTAGATTTTAAGTCATTTAAATTCATATGAGATCTGTTGTTACTGGGTAATAAAGTTTCTTCTCTCTTTTAAGCAACTACCTAAGGGAGAACTCACACCTTGACTATTGAAAGCAGATCCTGAGTTCAGATATCATGGACAAATGAACAAAGGAGAAGCCCAATAACGGATGCTTGACCCTTCATTGAGAAATTCTAATGGGACTTTTAAGTTGGACATTTAATTCACCCTGTTCATCTCCTGGTTCCCTGTCTAGATCTTGTACCTAACTACTCCTGCTTTCGCTTTGCTTTCACAGGCACTGGTCAAGGTTTTTGTTCTCTCTGTAACTATCTTTTTGGGGTCTTTTAGATCCACTGAGCAGGGGTAACCCAGTTGCCACATCCTACACCCCTTTTCAGCATGGAAAAGTCAGAGCAGTCCGTGCCCCAATTCCCTCTTGGCAATTGGGGTAACCTACTCAGAGGGTAATGTGATAAAAGTAGGAGCTAAAAATTGGCTAGGCAGTTCAGGGTCAAGATCCCCCACAAAAGAGCCATTTTCTGGGGGCTGAGAGATGGCCCGGCGGTTGGAGACGCTGACCGCTCTTACAGAGGACCCGGTTCGTCCCAAAGCACGCACATGGCGGCTGAGAACCGTCTGAAAGCTCCAACCCAGGAGAACTCCAGTTCCGGGGAATCCTACACCCTCGTCTAACTCGCGGCATTGCAAATGAACCACACGGGTGCACAAACCTACAGGCAAGTACACTCAATACACATACAAAAAAATAATAAAATTAAATTAAAAATTAAAAAAAAAAAAAAGAGCCAGTTTTCTTTCTCAGCTGAAGAACTGGACATTTCCTGGATCTGGGCCATGACTTATCTTTCTGGTTGCTCTGACTCATGACTCATACATCCTTAATTCTCTTGTCAGATTTATTGACCAATAGGTAAATGCCATTAAAATCATGGTGCCAAGGAACCAATACAACCCCCCTAACAGAGATCATTCCAATCGTGAAACATCAACTGTGGTTGATTCTTGTGAACTGCCTTCAAGGATTTGAAGGCCATGTGAGAGGGAAAATGAGTTGTGACCCAGGTTTTCCTTATTCTGCCTGGCCCCCTACCAAATCCTCAATATTATTCATCGACATTGTGAATTTGGTGATATTATTAAAGGCCTCTGGTTTATTAACTACATTTTGACCCTTGGTTCTCAAGTTTTCTCCCTTAACTCTACCCTCCCCAAGGTCATAGCCTTTCTTTGGACTAGTTTTGTTTCTCAGGTGTGGTCTAAACTAAAGTCCATTTCTGACCCTGCAGCATTGGTCCCATGGGGCGTCCTCTGCCTCCTGGCCCTTTTCTGCCTTTTCTCTTCAGGTGTCTGTGTTGCTTTGCTCACGAGCCCAATGCCAGGTCAACAAAACAGTGGCCCAGGTCCTCTCAGCATGGTCAATAGGGACTCTGCATGTGGGCCCCCTGCCCGTGAGGTGTATGCCTGTACTGGCTCTTATCACTCACGATTCCTTGGGATGAGCTTGTCTCTCCCCTCTGAGGCACCACATCTGTTCTCTTCCCTCAGTGGCTGGCTTGTCAAAGATGGGTAAGACTCTACAAAACAAGGGCAACCTAAGATAGACACAGTCAAAACGTTGGAATGCCAGAGGTAGGGCCACCAAGTTTTGTGCATAGCACCTGAACTCCCATTTGGACCACTCCTCATACAAAATTAAATACAAGGGTGGAAATATAGTAGCCAGTACACTGAGAATTAAGCATGCACAGAGCTTGTCCCCTCATACACCTAAGACCTTTGGACCCAGGCCAAAGGCGAGACCATACACGCAGCTTAGTTGCAGACCTGGGCCAACACAAGGCCACGATGACTGCCCTAAGAGGAGAGCGGAATGCAAACAATATGTAAACCCTAACCTTGCCCCCAGTAAACGAGTCCCCTGGCAGCTTGCCTTCTGTCTGCATTCACCTGATTCCCAGGGTCTGTGTCTTGACTCGGCGTCTCTCACCCCCTTTCATTTATGGTCGGACCACAAAATTCCCCAACAGGCCTAGGGGATTGACTACAATATATAACCACCGTGATTCGCCTGGCCATACATTCTAAACCTACATATTTTGTTGATCCTCACCCATAAAGGTTGTGTATACAGGACCCACTTATAAAGTTCTTGTTAGCTCATTTAATTCTGTCCAACAAAATAACCTATATGCCATATCTCTTATCCTCAGAGACATCTGTAATCCTGTTAACATTGTTTCTAACTCAGCCTACGCAACTCATATAGTTTCATTACTGGAAATAGTAATATTGTACTTCATGACACTAAACCATTTTATAGCACTCTTTAACAGGTTAAATGTAATCCTGGGCTGGAGAGATGGCTAGTGGTTAAGAGCACAGACTGCTCTTGCAGAGGACCGGGTTCGATCCACCACACCCACATAGCAGCTGAGAACCGTCTGTAACTTCCAGTTCAGGAGAACTCCAGTTCCCCAGGGGAAACCGACAACCGCTCTTCTTACCTTCCGTGGCATTGCTGACCGGGTGCACAACCGACATGCGACATACATTCTACACATAAATAATAAATAAAATAAAAAAGTTAAAATCTAATCCCTGGGGCGGGAGAGATGGCTAGGTGGTTAAGAGTGCGGACTGCTTGCAGAGGACTCGGGTTGATCCCCAGCCCACAAATGGTGTGGAAAACCATCTTTAACTCCAGTTCCCGGGGGAATCCAACCACCCTCTTCTGACCCTCCGCTCGTGCATGACATAGGTGCAACAAACCTACATGCAGACAATACATTCAGACTCAGACAAATAAAAAAAATTAAAAAAGTAAAATCCTGTGTTTACTCCATCTGAGCATATTCATCTTACCTGGGCCATTGTCTACAAGAAACCAACAAGCTGATTCTTGGGTGGCACCTGTCCAAGTTCACTCTGAAGCCCATCAATGACATTCTATGATCCATGTGCCCACAGGGTTTTTACAGAGGCGTTTCCACATTCCACTATCTCTAATATAGGTGATGGTCTTTGATTGTGATCAATGTTCTAACTATACTTCTTCCCCTTTACCTCTAGGTGTTAACCCAAGGGGTGCTTCCCCCTTAAATATTATGGAAAATAGATGTCACTATTGTTCCTGAGTTTGGATGTCCTAAATATGTTTGTGTTACTCTGGCTACTTACTCTTTAGGCTCTTGAATGAGAACACTTTCAAAATAATAATAATAATACATGTAACTGATCATTTGTTTATAGAGATTTGCTATTTTAGATATATAAAAAGAGATTAAAACTGATGATGCATCTGCTTATCATGCACTCAACTTGTAACCCTTTTATGCTTCCTTTGGCATAGCTCATAAAACAGGTATAGATTATAATTCCATGGGACAAGGGATCATGGAATAAAAACATGCTACTTTAAGTAAAAAAAATAAATAAAATTAAATTAAAAATTAAAAAAAAAAAAAAAAGAGCCAGTTTCTTTCTCAGCTGAGAGCTGAGGACTTCCTGGATCTGCCAGTGGACTTATCCTTCTGGTTGCTCTGACTCGTGGCTCATGCATCCTTAACTCACTTGTCAGATTTATTGACCAATAGGTAAATTCCATTAAAATCATGGTGCAAAGGACCCAATACAACCCCCCTAGCAGAGATCATTCCATCTTGGAAACACCAATTGTGGTTGACTCTTGTGAACTTCCTTCAAGGATTTGAAGGCCATGTGAGAGGGAGAAATGAGTTGTGACCCCAGGTTTTCCTCATTCTGCCTGGCCCCCTACCAAGTCTTCAATATTACACACTGGCATCATGAACTTGGTGACATTATTAAAGGCCCCTGGTTGCAATAGTTTATTAACTACACCTTGACCCTTGGTCAAATTTTCTCCCTTAACTCTACCCTCCCCAAGGTCATAGCCTTTCTTTGATACTAGCTTTGTTTCACAGGTGTGGTCTAAACTAAAGTCCATTTGTGACCCTGCTACATTGGTCCCCTGGGGCGTCCTCTGCCTCCTGGCCCTTCTTTGCCTTTTTCTCTTCAGGTGTCTGTTTTGCTTTGCTCACAGCCAATGCCAGGTCAACAAAACGATGGCCCAGGTCCTCTCAGCAATGGTCAATAGGGACTCTGCATGTGCCCCTCCCGATGAGGTGATTCCTGTCTGGCTCTTATCCACTCACGATTCTTGGGAATGAGCTTGTCTCTCCCCTCTGGGTACCGCTCCTAGCCTCTTCCCTCAGTAGCTGGCTAGTCAAAGATGGGTAAGACTCTACAAAACAAGGGCAACCTAAGATAGACACAGTCAAAACGTTGGAATGCCAGAGGTGGGGCCAACAAGTTTTGGGCATAGCACCTGAACTCCCATTTGGACCACTCCTCATACAAAATTAAATACAAGGGTGGAAATATAGTAGCCTGTACACTGAGAATTACACAGCGCACCTGCGCAGAGCTTGTCCCTCATCAACCTAACCTGCCCCAGGCAGGCGAGACCATACAAGCAGCTGAGTTGCAGACCTGGGCCAATCACAAGGCAACACGATGACTGCACTAAGAGGAGAGCGGAATGCAAACAGCACATAAACCCTAACCTTGCCCCCAATAAACGAGTCTGCAGCAGCTTGCCTTCTGTCTGCATTCACCTGATTCCCAGGGTCTGTGTCTTGACTCGGCGTCTCTCACCCCCTTTCATTTATGGTCGGACCACAAAATTCCCCAGTAGGCCTGGGGGATTGACTACATATATAACCACCGTGATTCACCTGTCCAGGTACATTCTAAACCTACATATTTTGTTGATCCTCACCCATAAAGGTTGTGTATACAGGACCCACTTATAAAGTTCTTGTTAGCTCATTTAATTCTGTCCAACAAAATAACCTATATGCCATATCTCTTATCCTCAGAGACATCTGTAATCCTGTTAACATTGTTTCTAACTCAGCCTACGCAACTCATATAGTTTCATTACTGGAAATAGTAATATTGTACTTCATGACACTAAACCATTTTATAGCTCCTTTCACAGGTTAAAAATGTAATCCTGGGGCTGGAGAGATGGCCTAGTGGTTAAGAGCACCGACTGCTCTTGCAGAGGACCCGGGTTCGATCCCCAGCACCCACATAGCAGCTGAGAACCGTCTGTAACTCCAGTTCCAGGAGAACTCCAGTTCCAGGGGAATCCGACACCCTCTTCTGACCTCCGTGGCATTGCATGACACGGGTGCACAAACCGACATGCGACATACATTCTACACATAAATAATAAATAAAATAAAAAAGTTAAAATCTAATCCTGGGGCTGGAGAGATGGCCTAGGTGGTTAAGAGTGCTGACTGCTCTTGCAGGGGACTCGGGTTGATCCCCAGCCCACATGGTGTGGAAAACCATCTTTAACTCCAGTTCCAGGGGAATCCAACACCCTCTTCTGACCCTCCGCTCTGCATTGCATGACATAGGTGCACAAACCTACATGCAGACAATACATTCATACTCATACAAATAAAAAAAATTAAAAAAGTAAATCCTGTGTTACTCCATCTGAGCATATTCATCTTACCTGGGCCATTGTCTACAAGAAACCAACAAGCTGATTCTTGGGTGGCACCTGTCCAAGTTCACTCTGAAGCCCATCAATGACATTCTATGATCCATGTGCCCACAGGGTTTTTACAGAGGCGTTTCCACATTCCACTATCTCTAATATAGGTGATGGTCTTTGATTGTGATCAATGTTCTAACTATACTTCTTCCCCTTTACCTCTAGGTGTTAACCCAAGGGTGCTTCCTCCCTTAATATTATGGAAAATAGATGTCACTATTGTTCCTGAGTTTGGATGTCCTAAATATGTTTGTGTTACTTCTGGCTACTTACTCTTTAGGCTCTTGAATGAGAAACACTTTTCAAAATAAATAATAATAATACATGTAACTGATCATTTGTTTATAGAGATTTGCTATTTTAGATATATAAAAAGAGATTAAAACTGATGATGCATCTGCTTATCATGCACTCAACTTGTAACCCTTTTATGCTTCCTTTGGCATAGCTCATAAAACAGGTATAGATTATAATTCCATGGGACAAGGGATCATGGAATAAAAACATGCTACTTTAANCAGAGGACCCGGGTTCGATCCCCAGCACCCACATAGCAGCTGAGAACCGTCTGTAACTCCAGTTCCAGGAGAACTCCAGTTCCAGGGGAATCCGACACCCTCTTCTGACCTCCGTGGCATTGCATGACACGGGTGCACAAACCTACATGCAGACAATACATTCATACACATAAATAAATAAATAAAATAAAAAAAGTTAAAAAAATCTAATCCTGGGGCTGGAGAGATGGCCTAGCGTTTAAGAGTGCTGACTGCTCTTGCAGGGGACCTGGGTTTGATCCCCAGCACCCACATGGTGCGGAAAACCATCTTTAACTCCAGTTCCAGGGGAATCCAACACCCTCTTCTGACCTCCGCAGCATTGCATGACATAGGTGCACAAACCTACATGCAGACAATACATTCATACTCATACAAAATAAAAAAAATTAAAAAAGTAATCCTGTGTTACTCCATCTGAGCATATTCATCTTACCTGGGCCATTGTCTACAAGAAACCAACAAGCTGATTCTTGGGTGGCACCTGTCCAAGTTCACTCTGAAGCCCATCAATGACATTCTATGATCCATGTGCCCACAGGGTTTTTACAGAGGCGTTTCCACATTCCACTATCTCTAATATAGGTGATGGTCTTTGATTGTGATCAATGTTCTAACTATACTTCTTCCCCTTTACCTCTAGGTGTTAACCCAAGGGGTGCTTCCCCCTTAAATATTATGGAAAATAGATGTCACTATTGTTCCTGAGTTTGGATGTCCTAAATATGTTTGTGTTACTCTGGCTACTTACTCTTTAGGCTCTTGAATGAGAACACTTTCAAAATAATAATAATAATAATACATGTAACTGATCATTTGTTTATAGAGATTTGCTATTTTAGATATATAAAAAGAGATTAAAACTGATGATGCATCTGCTTATCATGCACTCAACTTGTAACCCTTTTATGCTTCCTTTGGCATAGCTCATAAAACAGGTATAGATTATAATTCCATGGGACAAGGGATCATGGAATAAAAACATGCTACTTTAAACAATAGTTACAAAAGTAAAAAAGGGGACTATTAGGCATTCTAGACACATTATGAACAGGTTATCTAGAGCTTTGTATATTTTAAATTTTGAAATTTTAGCAGAAGATGCAACCAGTGCAGTGGAATGCCACTGAGTAAAGGAACTGGAAGGTCAGCCTCCACTTCTGGTGCTGGCGTGGTATAAGCAGTCTGGCCATGATTTGTGACTACCTGGGTATGTTAAGGTATGAAGTAAAGGATATGCTTGTGTCTCTACAGAAGCAGGGACTGTCAAGTGAATTGCTTCTATCCTTTAGGGTCTGTTGTTTGGTACAAATATGGAAAAAAGGTCTTCAGTCAGACAAATGATGGTTTGGGAGGTTTGTGACAGAATGTCTCTGATCAATCAGCCAGAAATAATACTGACTTCAGTACCTTCAACATACTTTTAGAGAGTAGAAATGCTGGCATATATACATATGCTAAGATGAAGAAGGAAACTCCAGATATCACTTACAGAGCTGTTATTGTCACAATTTCCCTGGTAACACTTACTGTTTCTAAAGGGCTAGATTCCAACATGTGGTTGCATTTGACTCAAAATGTGCTGTAGAATTTTTTTTTTTTGCATGTCCAGGGGGATCCATCTATTTCTGGTCTCCTCAAGAGGAACCTAATGAGGCCAGGTTTGTCTCATCTTGTTTAGTAAAATATTGTACAGAATAGTATTAACACAATATATAAATATGTATCACAAGCCTCTGTGGATTCGGCTGTTGCCTTTACTTTTACTTTCATTGTCTTTGCTTTAATCGTACTTTGTGGACATTTTGTTGCAACACTAGTTTTAACCACACCTACTGGACTTTACCTACTAGATATGCTGGGCCTATGGACTTGGACAAATTGCCCTGATACTGCTAACTCAAAGAGATAAGATTGCCAGGTTTCTGTGCTATCTTCCATTAGGCTGCAATGATAATCTTCAATGTCTTGATCGTACTGCTATGACACTAGCCTTCCTGTTCCCTATTCCTAGACTTGTCACAGACATGCAGAAAGAAATTGTAAAAGTGGCTTGTATCTTCAGGAAGACCACCACTATCACCACTCAGATGGGGAGATCAGTCTGGTTGCTGTGCTAAATCTGGGCCACAATGGACTATCTGCCTTTTTTTTTTTTTTATGTCTTTTTTGAGACAGGGTCTCCCTGTAGCTTCAGCTGTCCTGGAACTCACCATGTGCTACCATGCCTGGCCAAAAACAATTTTTTTTAGTCTTTTGGGGGGCAGGGTCTCCCTGTAGCCCCAGCTATTTTGGAAATCACTATCTGTTTTTAAAAGAACACTTGAAGCTGGGCATGGTGGTGCACACCTTTAATCCCAGCACTCGGGAGGCAGAGGGAGCTGCATCTTTGTGAGTTCGAGGCCAGCCTGGTCTACATAGTGAGTTCCAGGACAGTTTTGGGTTACAGGGAGACCCTATCTCAAAAAGACCAAAAAATATAAATAAATAAATAAATAAATAAATAAATAAATAAATATAAAAGAGCACTTAAGCTATGAGGGATTTCCTTGTGTCATATGTTGCTTTACTATTTCTAATTATTCTAATCAACTTAAACAACAAGTATGAACTCTCAAGGATGAGATTGCTAAACTTCCTATGAGCTCTGTTCAGTGGCCTTTGTGGTATACTGGCTTGTACTTTTTCTTAACCCTATAGTGGCTATTGTCCTTTTTCTTCTTTGTGGACCTGTATTGCTTCAAATCATTATGCAGGCTATATGCCAAACATTGGCTTTGGTGTTGGCCTATGCTTCTTTTGAGAAACTAGAAAAAAAAAGGGGGGGGAGATGAAGGGACTGTGAAACAGTGTTCCTATGACTTTAAAAATATACTTGGTTAATTAAGCTGTAACCTTGAGCATGTATGTGTCTGGACAGCCTTGTCTCAAGAGAAAGTTTATGCAAGAATGCTTGCTAAGGAGATCTCCAGAATTCTGATACTCTCCTATTTTCTCAGGAGACACTTAGTCCTCCCAAGAAGGCATACTATGGTGATAATGCTATCTTGCTCCTATTTTACTAGATTACTATATTCTGGCCACTTTATTATTATTATTCGTTGTTCTATAAAAATTCAGCTGTGAATCTAAGGAGATGAGTATAAAAGCAGAGCTTTTTGTGTCTATATCACTCGTGTGGATAGAGAAATAAGAAATAAAATCACACATGTCCCCTGATTCCTTTTCAGTCCTGTGTTATCCATTCAGGTCCTGTGGCTGCCTCCCTGGTGCCCCCCCCCCAAATTCCTATCTGTGTCTCTTATAAATGGACCTGCAAGGAGAAAGCCCGTCTGTTTCTATCTACCCTGTGAGGTTGGGTTGGTCTGAGTAGGAGAGCCTACGTGAGTGATCACACATCAGAGGCTGGGGAAGCCTGTGCCCACAGGAATGCTGCGCCCACGGGAGTGCTGAGCTTGCATGTGTTCTTGGAGCTCCAAGTATAGTGGCAATGTCCCCAGCTTATGCTCAGAACCAACTGCTCCTAGGATTCCACATGGGTGCCCAAAGCCACAGGCCAGCACAGAACCTGAAATCTCCTTCCCCAGCCTGTCACTGCATAAGTCTCCCCCATCTGCCTGCCTCTTCTCTGTCTAGACCACTGCCTGAGCTGAACCAGTCTTGTCTCTCACTTGCACCAGCATCTGAGTGCTCTGCCCTCCCTTGCTTCAGTGCTCCCCAGAACTCTCAGCTCCTTCTGTCCACTCCCAAGGTCTTGGGTGATCCTCCCAGGCCCACCTTTCTGCTCTCTACCCAGCCTACTCTACCCAGCCTGTCTACTCCTAGGTCCCAGACCCTGGGACCTCACTTCTGCTGCTCCATGCTCCTCACAGGCTCCTTTGCTGTCCCCCAAGGCCTGGTCTATCAGGCTCCAGCTGAATTTCCTCTCCTCAGACCAACCAGCCCAGCTGCCCCGGGCTGCCTGGCGCAGTGCCCAGCGCACTCTTTCCTTATCAGTGTCTGGGCTTTTCTATCTCCTTCAGTCATTTCGTTTTGTCCTGCCATTAGAAAGTAAGCTCCCTAGGAACATGCCTGCCTTGTTCTCTGGGACACCCCAAACCCAGGTTAGTGTTCCTGTCACTTGTAGAGGTTCAGATCTCAGTGAGGAGTGAATAGTGCTGAGTCTGTGGGGACATCAGAGTGGTTCAGTGTGTGAGAGTGTGTGTGTATGTGTGTGTGTGTGCCATTCACAGGGGTGTGTGTGTGTGTATACACCTGGGGGAGGCCAGTTGCTGGGTGTGTGTGTGTGTACACACTTGGAAGGCCAATCCAGAGTGGGCCACAGTAACTCTGGAATTTCCTGTTTGCAGAGTAACAATCCTTCCCGGGGAACTTGAAGTGGGTTCCCTGGTTGGGACAGCGGGGGCATCTCAACTCTCTCTCTCTCTCTCTCTCTCTCTCTCTCTCTCTCTCTCTCTCTCGGGCGGTCCCTCTCTTGGCTGGCTATTGGGGGGACAGCGGGGGCATCTCAACTCTCTCTCTCTCTCTCTCTCTCTCTCTCTCTCTCTGTCTCTCGGGCGGTCCCTCTCTTGGCTGGCTATTGGGGCGGTCCCAGACTCCCCTCGTCCCGCCCCAAGGCTGGCGTGGGCTGGCGGACGTGGCGGAGGGAGGACATAGGCTTCAGAGGGAGAAAGTTTATCCCGTGGGCCGGGGCGGGCCCAGAAGCCCTGGCTCTGCTCGCCATGGGTAAGTTGGGATCACAGCACCGCTATTCAGGGGGCGGAGGGGGAGGGGGGTGCCGTCCATCCTCTATCTCATCTCGCAAAGCCAAGGAGTGTTTGGGCAGCCTGGGGCTCTGGATCCTCTTCTGACCGGGATCCAGACAGCAGTTCCAGGGAGTCAGTTCTGCAGACAGGGCTACACGCCTGGAGCAAAGCCAGAAGTCAGTGGGCAGGTCGCTAAGCACCTTAGTCTGGGGGTACTGCCGCATGCCACGGGCACTGCCCGGTTCAGATTGGACAAAAGCCCCTGGACTGGGCTTGACTCAGGAGAGAAGAGCTGGGGCCACCCTGGCACAGAGTACCACACAGGAGGGCATTTCTTTACTGCTCCAGGACATTGAGACCTCCACAGTCTTTTCTGGATTCAGAAGGTGAAAGCGGCCTGCAGCTCCCATTCTCCAGTGAAAATGCAGTTCAGGGCACACACCGGGGGTTGGGACATCCAGTGAACTGAGTAGGCTGTGCTGTCAGTCATGAAGGTGAGGTGCTGGGGGAGCAGACATCTGAGGTTGAAAGGCCAGGAGGTGGTAGGTGGCCAAGGTGGGGCTCCCACAGTAAGAGACCTTGGAGCTGGGATCTTAGAAGTGGACCTTGGAGACCTGGGTGAAGAGCATCTGGGTGGCAGGAACAGGGAGTACAAAGGCCCGAGGCAGGAATGCACTATGTGCTCCAGGCCAGTGGGTCTGGAGCCCAGGGGCCAAGGGGAAAGGGATCCAGTAGACAACAGGAAAGAGCGTGAGCCAGGGGCAGATTGTGCAAGGCTTTGTGAGCCACGGAAAGCTTGGATATTATTCCATATAACATGGGATTCTAGAGGTTTAAACTGGAGTGCTGAGGGTAGGAGTGATTTGAATTAACCCTTTAAACCCGGCTCTAGGATGTTCAGTGGAGAATCATAGTAGTGATCACTGGCTGTGAGATGGAATTATCCATTTATGGATACTGGAGGCTTAGAAAAGTTAAGTGAATTACCTGAGGTCACACAGCTATGTCACAGAATAAACATTCTCATTCCAAAAGGGAAGAACAGAAGAACAGCAAGGAAGGACAGGACCAAAGCAGGACCCAAACCTGGGAAGGCAATCACTAGTTCTCATTGATCTGTGCCTGGGATCTGGGCACATGGTGGGATGGGCTTGGACAGCCCTGCCCCTACAACCTCAGCGACTGAAGCCCACATGGCATCTGTCTGTGGTGGCTTCTCTGGGGCTTTCTTTGGCATATGGTCCACATTTCTGGCATCTCTAACTTCCTGGGGTCTCCACACCAATGTTCTGTCATCAGCTTCAGGCATGAAGAGTCCTTTGGGACCATGGATTACAGTGACCCCGGAGTTCCTGATCAACTGATCATAGTGAACTAAGTCCAAGGAAGGGTGGAGGGGGAGTACTTCATAGGTGGCCCTGTGCCAGCCCATGGGCAAGGGCTTTCTGCTCTCAAAGGAAAGCCTTTTAAATTAGCATACAGACAAAAATAAATAAATAAATTAGCATACAGCCAAAGGAGAGGTAGGTGATGGGGGTGGGGCCTTAGGAGACAGGTATTATCAAGGATGAGATGAGGAAAATGAGAGTACTTTAAATGGGGAGAGAGGAGAGAGGGATAGACAGGAGGAGAGAGACAGAGAGAAGGAGAGAGACAGAGAGAGGGAGGAGAGATAAATAATGCCTAGCTGGTATGAAAAAAAACAGAGGGAAACATACTAGTTCTTTTAAATTTAACAAACAACAGCAACAACAACAATCACAACAACAAAGCACGCAGTCTTGAGGCTGCAGTGGGTGGGATTCAGTCAATTCCTCAGGTGCCATCAAGGCATCATTCCTGTGGTCTCAATACACTATGATTAGCTTATTTTCAATCGTGCTTATCTCTTCAGAAACCTTGTTTTCCTTAGCTCCAACTTCATGTAGATTTCTTTGACCACTGTTCTCTGTTTTTTTCTTCCCAACTTTCCCTGTAAATCTGATTAACAGAAGCTAGCAATAACTATGCCATGACTGGACTGCCTTGAAGTTTCCTCAAGTGCCAGTTTAATCAGTCCATTGCTTTAAAAAAATTATTATTTGTAGCCAGGTGTGGTGGCGCATGCCTTTAATCCCAGCACTCTGGAGGCAGAGGCAGGTGGATCTCTGTGAGATCAAGGCCAGCTTGGACTACATAGTTCCAGGATAGCTGGGGCTATAAGGAGACCCTGTCTCAAAAGGACAAAAAAATTATTATTGGTGTGGCAGGGGGAGAGCAGGTGTGCCCATGGTACAGAATGCATATGGAGGTTAGAGGACAAATTTTGGGAGTTGGTTCTCTCCTTCTTCTTTGTTGATAGCTATTTCTTTTGCTGTGTATGCCAGGCTATCAGGCCCCCAAGCTTCCAGGCAGTTCTGACTCTGCCTTCCATCTTACCTTAGGAGTGTTAGGATTATAGATGCAAGCACCGAATCTAGCTTTTTGTGTTGGGATCAAACTCAGGTTGTGAGACTTGTGTATCAGAAGTCTTACCAGCCCTAGTCTGTCACTTTTAAATTGAACATCCCACAAAGTCTTCAGATGTGGACAAAAATGTACATAAATTCTTTGTCAGAATGTAACACAATGGCCATTAGTCTAACTCCCAGTAGAATTCTTGTTCATGTTTGACACTTCGTAAGCCTGGCCTTCACTGTCCCCATTCCTGCTTGCATTCTGGCTCTCATCAAGTTTCGTCCATTCAGTCCTGATTGTAGGATCCCAGGGCTTCTGTAGTCCACAGCTCTAAACTCTTCCAAAATCCTCCCATGAACTGGTTCCATAGGTTTAAGAACCACATGGTCAGGTATAGTCACAACAACAACCCCACTTTGGTACCACTTTTCTGTATTCATACATTCTATTGCTGTGATCCAAATACCCAAAGGAAAAACTGAAGGTTGGGGGGATTTATTTTGGTTTACAGTGTCAGAATGGTTGGTCCATGGTTGCTTGACCCCAAGCATACAGGCAGGTCACCTGTGGCAGAAGGATGTGGCAGAGGATCTTTACCTCATGGTGGGATAGAAGCAGAATTCAGAGAAGAGTCAGAGACCAGTGATCTACTTCCTCCAACTTGGTCCAACCTCCTAGTGTTTCCAGAACCTTCCCCAATAATACTGCTACTGAAGACCAACCCCCCCCCGCCTCCCTCCCCCCAGAGCATTCTCCTCACATAGGCAGAAACTTCCTTCTGAGAGTTACCTCCAATGACCAAGGAAAGTGAGGACAAGTGGGACCAAGTAGAATAATTTGGGGGACCGGGTGTGGTGGTACATGCCTTTAATCCTAGCACTTGGGAGGCAGAGGCAGGTGGATCTTTGTGAATTCAAGGCCAGCCTGGTCTACAGAGCAAATTCCAGGACAGCTGGGGTTACAGGGAGACCCTATCTTGAAAAGACCAAAAAAAAAAAAAAAGAATAATTTGGGGGTACTTCCTAGATTGGAAACAGGGATGATGAATGGCCAGAGAGAATGGGGTGCAGGGAAGGTTAGCAGAATGGGTGATAGTCTTCCTCCATGAACTCTTGCCTCTGCATAAGCATTGCCTCATAGCTAGGAAGAGGCAGGAGTCAGAGAACTGAGTACAACTCTACCACATAAGGGTTTATGATCAAGTGACTAGGAGTGTTGACTGCCTGGCCTTGACTTTTGGGCAAGTCACTTCCCCTTTCAAATGGCAGTAAGAAGCAAGCAGGTGTTGCTATTCTAATATCTGATAAAATAGACTTCAAGTTAAATTAACCAGAAGAGATAAAGAAGGTCACTTCATTCTGATCAAAGGTTCAGTTGACCAAGAAGAATTAACAATCGTGAACATATATGCACCAAACTCTGGCATGAATTTATTTCCTTGTAGGTATAAACTAGGTACACCTCATAGAGCTGTGGTATGAAGCCAATGCGTTATTAAGCCTGGTGCTCAAAGCGGTGCTTGGACCAGAGACTACTTTCAGTAAAAATGGCTGTCATATTACACACATTGTTCCCAGCTCTGGAGTGGGTATGGGAGTGACAGGTACTGCTGGTTCTTTCTAGATGCTTCCAGAAATATCTAAGTTATTTATTTATGTGTATGAGTGTTTTGCCTGAATGTGTATAAGTGCACTGCATGTTGTGCAATGTCCATGGAGCCCAGGGTGTTGAATCCCTTGGAACTGGAGTTGGGAACTGTGCTGGATAGCTTTAGTGTCAACTTGATACCCCTAGGTTGAGGGAGCCTCAATTGGGAAAGTGTCTCCATTGGACTGGTCTGTAGCGATGTCTGTGGGGTATATTCTTGATTGTTCAATGATATGGGAGGGACCAGCCCACTAAGGGCAGTACCACCCCTTAGGGCAGGTGGTTCTGTACTGTATAAGAAAGCAGGCTGAGGGCTGGAGAGATGGCCTAGCAGTTAAGAGTGCCGATTGCTCTTGCAGAGGACCTGGGTTGGATCCGCAGGACCCACATGGTGGCTGAGAACCGTCTTTAGTTCTAGTTCCAGGGGAATCCGATACCCTCTTCTGACCTCCGCGGCATTGCATGACACGGGTGCACAAACCTACATGCAGATAGTGCATTCATACACATAAAAAATAAATAAAATTAAAAAAAAAAGAAAGCAGGCTGAGCATGGGCCAGGGGAACAAGCCGGTAAGCAGCATTCCTCCATGACCTCTGCTTCAGCTCCTGCTTCCAGGTTCCTGCCCTGAGATCCTACCTTGGGCTCCCTGAGTGATGAACTGTGACCCAGGAGATGTAAGATGAATAAACTCTTTTCTCCCCAAGTTGGTATTGGTCAGAGTGTTTTTGTCAAGCAATGGAGAAGCAAACTACAACAGGAACAGTTGTTAGCTTCCATGTGGGTGCTGGGAATAGAACCTGGGATCTCTGGAAGAGCAGCCAGTACTCTTAACCACTGAGCCATCTCTCCAGCCCCACAGACATATCTGTTTAAATCTGCGAATTAATAACCTCTCTATATTTCACTGTCAGTGTTGTAGCGACCAAACACATGAGATTATGAGATTAATACTATTAGTATTAAAATTTTTCTCTGAAGATAATGGGCACTAAGAGACCGTTTTGTAAGCCAATTAACTGAAATAAAGCTTCAGCCCTTGTGTTACATGAGCCACCATTCATGTGCTCTGTATTACACATGGCTGGTTCCTACCACATACAACAGCACAGGGGCAGAAATTTTTTTTTCTTTTTTTGCGGGGGTGGGGGGTGGGGGTGTCTTTTTGAGCTGTAGCCTCAGCTGGCCTGGAACTTACTATGTAGACCAAACTGGCTTCAATGTCACAGAGATCTGCCTGCCTCTGCCTCTGGAATGCTGGGATTAAAGGTGTGTGCCACCATGCCTGGTTAGAAATTTCTCTGTGCTAGAACATTTCACAAGACAGTGCTGCTCTAAAATAGCAGAGAATGGGTCTCTGAGGGAAATGAGACAGAGAACTAAAACTTCACCAATCTACCAAAATTGGGAATGGAAAGAAAAAGCAGTGTGTTAAGTGCAATAACTAGAAGACAGGAGAGGGCAGAGATGATTCCCGATTAGCAGAAATTGTGATCAATGCAAATTGATCTTCAGAAAACAAAAACTCAGAGTGAATTTGAAAGCATCCAGCTCTGATCATCTGGGTCATGTGGTCTGAGAACTTAGGGATTCAGAGTGGAAAGCAAGACTTTGAAGGTGGGGACTCCCCAAATGTCTAAAGGCAGGGAGGGACCCTGTGGCCATGGGACCTTGGGGTGAGTTGGTTGGAAAGATCATTGCTGAGAAAGGTTGGTTGCTGAGCTGTGTGCTTCCATGTGTTGACAACAGCTAGATCTTTCTCCAGTGTCTCTGCCTGCAGCCCATTTCTAATTCCTTCTGCTGGTATTGCTGTCTCTTCTTTTTTCTTTTTTTTTTGTCTTTTTGAGACAGGGTCTCCCTGTAGCCCCAGCTGTCCTGGAACTCACTCTGTAGACCAGGCTGGCCTTGAACTCACAAAGATCCGCCTGCCTCTGCCTCCCAAGTGCTAGGATTAAAGGCGTGTGCCACCACGCCCGGCTGCTGTCTCTTCTTTCTAATTCCTTCTGCTGGTATTGCTGTCTCTTCTTTCTTTTTTTTTTTTATATTATTATTTGTTTATTTTTAAGGGATTCTACAATATAATAACATAGTAATTTTCAGATAACATTGATGTTACTCAGTTTGTCATACAGTTAGGTAATTGGTGCATTTTGCAAGTATCTTGTCCAAATTTTGAACAACCTAAGGTTCCCATAGTCCAGTTGGAGAAGCTTGTATGACAGGCATGTTGATCAAATGGAGTCCAGACTATATTGCTGTTGTCTCATGATTCACCCCTATCTCTCCGCAGCCCTTACATTCTACCATGCCTCCTCTTCCACAATTTGTTCCCTGGGCTTTGGGAAAGGGGCACAAGTGGGGTGAGAAAAAACAGTCTACTTTCTTTGGAGTTGTCATTTTGGACTCATCTGTTCAGGTTGTTTCCCTTCATGGGTTGACAGCTTATCGTGATACTTTTTAGTCAACTAACAAAGCACAAGCAATTGGTTACAGGCATTTAAGCAGTACTAATTATTATGTCAAGCTAAGCTGTGAGCATACACAGATGCTTGGATGGTTGCTAATCTGCAAACTGTGGTTCTCTATAAAGGGTGACAAGTTCTTATTGTGGCTTATACATCTCCTAACCACCTAGGGACATAAGCTTGTGGCATCTGCTGTGAGTTATTCCTCCTCCAAGAGAGAGGCTAATAGCTAATTAGATTTGGGTTTTTATATTATATATATATATATATATGTATACAGACACTTGGCTGCCACTGTTGCACAGTATCTCCAGCAGTTGAGGTTGTAGTGATATTGATGGAGGAGATTTGTTTGTCTCAGGGAGACCATATTTTGCTGTATTGCTTTAGCGGCCTTTGTAATGCTCTCTGGCATTTCAAGCCAGTCTGTATTAGCAATGCACTCTCAATGACATTTATCATGCTTACACCAGATCTTCGACAACAGGGACTTACTGCCTTTCTCCTTGCCATATATACCCATTTATAGGCAAAGGCCTTTCATTGGGCGGGGGGAGGGGTTTGAATCCCCTAGCCAACATCTCCTAGGGCAGAATAATTCATTGCTGATGTCGAGACTTTTCTGTACGTAATATATTTTGCTAATTACACCAGCTTATAAAGATTTACTATTATATTTGTTTCAATAGAGAATTATCCCTAGAAGATTTCCTTCACACTTCCTATGCCTATTGCGTCAATTAAAAAAGGGTAGTTACCTGTTTTATAAGAAATTACCACTATAGCCGGGGCCGGGCGTGGTGGCGCACGCCTTTAGTTCCTAGCACTTGGGAGCAGAGGCAGGCGATCTTTGTGAGACAAGGCCAGCCTGGTCTACAGAGTGAGTTCCAGGACGCTGGGGCTGCAGAGAGACCCTGTCTCAAAAGACAAAAAAAAAAAAAAAAAAAAAAAGAAATTACCACTATAACGGCTCTCATTTACAGTTAGGAATGATTTCATTACCATCATGTTTTTTTTTCCCTATAAGGGGAGAGGTAGGAAGGTTTCTCAGTTAGGAAGGTAAACTTCGTTAGGGCCCATTATAAAGTTAACCCCACCTATATTCAGAGAGATGCCAGTGTCTGTGACTCAGGCAGTCCAAGGTTCCGCTTTCTTTAATGCTCAGATGGGTCAACCTCTCTGCTGGCATTTCCTAGTCCATCCTGCCCAGCCATAAGTTGTATGTTTTTCAGGCATTTAGATTGGTGACTTTTTACCTTGTGGGAACATAAAATTCTCCTCCCTATTGTTAGTTTCAAGATCTCAAAAATTGAAAATTTATCAATAGGATTGGAAACAGAGTTTTCCCTTTGTATCCCAGAAAGGATAGTACCCCCCCCCACCTCCCTCTTTTGTTTTTGTTTTTTTAGGTTTTTATGTTTTGACCAATAGATGCCTAAGTTGTATTACACAACCCATAAACAGGAGCCAAGGCAAAGCTTTCATTAAATTTACCAAACTCTTCTCATTGACTGTATGCTACTTATTTGGGAAGGAAATTTAGCTTAGTTCCTTTAAATTGTCCTACGAGTAAAGAAAGTGTTACAATTGTGATGTTGTATAATTCAGAAAAATATGAGAGACCATTTGTGTACCTTAACCCAATACAAAATTATAAATAAAACAATTAACATTTTATATTCCCAATTAGTTCAAATGATTACCATTTTCACCAAAACCTACACCTAAATTTAACTAATCTAAACATTTCCTAAGCCTTAAAATATCCTATACTATGTGGATAAAGCCTTGGGCAGAGTTGAGTACCTGCTAAATAAATTTTACCCAATACACTTTGCTCTTTTAAGCTATATGACTGGACTATGACTTCAGAGAATCAAGTCCATACTTTATGGTTTATTTTGTATTGTGTATAAATCTCTACTGAATACCTCTCTATATAAATATATGTTATTTTTTAAGTATACCTTTTAAACTGCAAAATCTTACGAGTGGATTTTAATGACTATCTTCCTCCAAACTCTGGCCTTCTTCAGGCCTGGCAGTGAAAACTGCTTTAAGGACTTTTCAGTATCTAGCTCCTTTTTTTTTTTTTTCGTACAAGCATCCTTATATAAAACCAATTGTAAGCAGTTGTGCCCAGCCCACACAGCCCAAGCTCCCCCATCCACTGGGGGCTTGATGTTCAATCAAGTGATCAAATAAGGTCCAGATATATTGTTGTAGTTTACCGTTCACCCCAATCGCGCCCTTACATTCTACCACTCCACCTCTTCCGCAGATTGTTCCTTGGGCTTAGAAATGGGGCACAGGTGGACGAAAGCACAACAGTCTACTTTGTCTGGAATGTCATTTTTGGACTCTTGATTAGTTCTGGCTGTTTCCTTTCATGGGCTGACCGTTGTCCACAGGGATAACCTTTCAATCCTACTAATGAAACACAAGCGATTAATATATAGATATTAAACATTGCTAGTTACTATGGTAGGTTACTTTGGTATAGACACAGATGTTTGGATGGTGTGTTTGTTTATCCTGGATTACTCTTTTCCTGAGAAAGATGACAAGGTCTTACTGTGGGCTGTCTCTTCTTTCTAATTCCTTCTGCTGGTATTGCTCTCTCTTCTTTCTCCCCCTGGCCAAAGCATCATCCCACAGAGGTTTAGCGACCAACTATCCTGAGTTGTCCTTCCCTTGTTTCATTAACATCGTGTCTTAAATTCATGAATTCCATCTGCTTCTTGGGGTTATCTTCCTCACTTCTTTATTTGAAGACTTAATTGATTTTCAGGTTATTTTGAGGTTTCTGATAAATACCGTTTGATTGCCTCTTTGACCACATCGCACAGTCCTTGGCTTGTGGGCCTTCTGTTCCTAGTAGATGGTTATTTTTTTACCTTATTCCTCCTCCTCTTTTTTTTTTTTCTGTTTCAGACAGGGACTTGTTGTGTAGACCAGGCTGGCTTCAAACTCATTGCGATCCTCCTTCCTTAACCTGGGCTCATAGCCTGATTTACAGACTTACAGCAACACACAGCTTAATGTACCTTAATAATGAAGGAGCTTGGTCAGGCGTGCACCCTGATTTCTACCAACTGTTTCTTCATCATCTTTTTTTTTTTTTTCTTTTCTTTTTGGTCTTTTTGAAACAGGGTTTCCCTGTGGCCCCAGCTGGCCTGGAACTTGCTATGTAGACCAGGGTGGCTTGGAAATAACAGAGATCCATCTGCTGGGATTAAATCTCTCCTCCTCTTCCTCTTCCTCCTCCTCCTCTTCCTCCTCCTTCTTTGAGAGAGAGAGAGAGAGAAAGAGAGAGAGAGAGAGAGAGAGAGAGAGAGAGAGAGAGAGACTGAGAGACTGAGTCACTATGTAGCCCTGGCAGGCCTGGAACTAACTCTGTAGACTAGGCTGAACTTGGCCTTGAGCTCACAGAGATCCACCTATCTCTGCCTCCTTCATGCTGAGCTTAAAGGCATGTGCTTCTGTTCTTGGCTTCTCTTTCTTTCTTTTTTTTTGGTGCTGGTGCTAGGGATGGAACCCAGGGCCTCATTCATGCTAGGCAAGCACTCTACCACCAAGCCTTGTACAACTGCTTTTTATGTTCATTTGTCTCGCACTCAAAGATTCTCTCTTCAAACCAGGCAAAATGGCATATAGTCCCAGTGCCTATAGTCCCAGCTACTTGGGAAGCTGAAATGCGAAGGTCTCTGGAGCATAGGAGTTCAGAAAGCATTCCTCAGATAGGGAAGGGAGGGGAAAAAAAGAAGGAAGGAAGGAAGGAAGGAAGGAAGGAAGGAAGGAAGGAAGGAAGGAAGGAAGGAAGGAAGGAGAGAGGGCGAGAAAGAGGATAAAAGGAGGAAGGAAAGAAGGAAGGACAGATGATTGAACAGGAGACAGCTGGATGGATGGAGAGTTGACAGAGGGGAGGATGAACGCACAGGCCCTCTGGTGAGACCCGTTCTGAGCCCTGCCCCACCACTTCTCTTTTCCAGGTCGTTGCCCACCTGCTCTGCTCCTGTGTGCCTCCGTGTCTCTGCTGGGTGGCCTGACCTTTGGCTATGAGCTGGCCATCATATCTGGTGCCCTGCTGCCCTTGCAGCTGGACTTTGGGCTGAGCTGCTCTGAGCAGGAGCTCCTGGTGGGCATCCTGCTCCTGGGGGCTTTGCTTGCTTCCCTAGTGGGAGGCTTTCTCATTG
This sequence comes from Rhizomys pruinosus, assembly GCA_009823505.1. Classification (NCBI taxonomy): domain Eukaryota; kingdom Metazoa; phylum Chordata; class Mammalia; order Rodentia; family Spalacidae; genus Rhizomys; species Rhizomys pruinosus. Next base: position 303,738 of record VZQC01003169.1, read on the forward strand.
ACCACTACGGCAGGAGACGAGCCATCCTGGGGAGCAATGTGGTGCTGCTGGCTGGCAGCCTGAGCCTGGGCTTGGCCAGCTCCCTGCCCTGGCTGCTCCTGGGCCGCTCAGCGGTCGGCTTTGCCATCTCTCTCTCATCTATGGCTTGTTGTATCTATGTGTCAGAGCTGGTAGGGCCCCAGCAGCGGGGCATGCTGGTGTCGCTCTATGAGGCGGGCATCTCCGTGGGCATCTTGCTGTCTTACACTCTCAACTATGCCCTGGCCAGTTTCACCTGGGGCTGGAGGCACATGTTTGGCTGGGCAGCTGTACCTGCTCTGCTGCAGTCCCTCAGCCTCCTCTTCCTCCCTGCCAGTTCGGAGAGGATGGCAGCTCATGAGGACCTCATCCCGCTCCAGGGAGGGGAGGCCTGGAACCTGGGGCAGGCCCGGTACACCTTTCTAGACCTGTTCAAGGCCCGGGACAACATGCGAGGTCGGACTATGGTGGGGCTGGGGTTGGTGCTGTTCCTGCAGCTAACAGGGCAGCCCAATGTGCTGTGCTACGCCTCCACCATCTTTCGTTCTGTTGGCTTCCGTGGGGACTCCTCAGCCCTGCTGGCCTCTGTGGGGCTTGGTACTATAAAGGTGGTAGCCACCATGCCTGCCCTGGGTCTGGTGGACCGTGTGGGCCGCCGGGTCCTATTGCTATCTGGCTGTGCCCTCATGGCCTTGTCTGTCAGTGGCATTGGCCTGGTCAGCTTTACTGAGTCCCTCGACCTAGGCCCCAACTGCCTGGCCTCGCCCAATGCCACTCAGCCAACAAGCCTGCCTGGAGGCTCAGGCCTGCTTGAGGTCTCATCTGTACCCTCACTGGCAAGAACCAACAGGGACCAAGGGCAGCCAGTCTTCTCAATCACTGAAATAACTAAGCGCCATCCAGGAGCCCGAGAAGCCACAGCAGAACCTGGGGCAGCCCTAAATGTTGCCTCCCTAGCGCCCCCCAATCCTCGAAAGCACATCCTGCTGGGCTGGACCACTCTGATCTGCATGATGGTCTATGTGAGCGCCTTCTCCTTTGGCTTTGGACCAGGTAGGGGGCTTGTCTGGCAACTAAAGCCTTCTTCCCCGCTTGGTGGGCTTGGTGGGCTTGGTGGGCTGAGTCAGCCTGGAGACAATGCAGGTGGTGCCTGGAGCTTTTATGGTGAGCAATAAATCTTCAGGGTTCCTCATATATGTTTGGGTGTTCCTAGGGCTGAGGCCTAACCCACACTTGCAGTTTTTTGTTTATTTGTTTAGGTGTTGTTGTTTTGTCTTTTTTGAAAGAGGGTATCCCTATAGCTCCAGCTGGCCTGAAACTATGTAGACCAGGCTGGCCTTGAACTCAGAGATCTACCTGCCTCTGTCTCCCAAATGCTGGGATTAAAAAAATCAGCCATCTCGGTCTACCTAGGACTGTTCTGGTCTTGAGTCCCAGGAAACAGAACTCAGCGATTCCTACAGGGGCAAGGCACAGCTGGGAGAATCCGGGGCTGGGAGTCTGACATTGGGCTTAACTTATGTGGGTGGGCGGTGGCCTGCTTGGCCCACGATGCCCAGGAGCCCTGTTGCTCTCACCCTAGTGACCTGGCTGGTCCTCAGTGAGATCTACCCGGAGGAGATCCGAGGGAGAGCCTTCGCCTTCTGCAGCAGCTTCAGCTGGGCGGCCAACCTCTTCATCAGCCTGACCTTTCTCGACCTCATGGGTGAGTGAGTGCTCTGACCTCACCCTGGGCCACTTCTTGTGAGACCCAGGAACAGTCTCCTCCAGAGGCAAAGCTCCCGTTTGCTGGGTCACAGTGGCATAAAACCTAACACAGCCCACCTTGTGAACCGGAAGGGGATATTTCATCTCAAATCACAGAAAGGGGAGGAGCTTCAGGCAGAGCTGATCCCGAGGCTCTACCACAGCAGCTGCCCTCTGCTTCTCTCAGCCCTGCCTGCCACCCAGGGACTTCATTCCAGTCAGACCTGCCTAGTGTACAAAGGTGGCTGCTAGTTCATCTGTAGAGCGTCTTTCTCCCTGGAGGAAGCCCTCATTGGCTCACATTGGCTCACCAAGGTCACTCCCAGAGCCACTGGCTGCTGTAATTCTGAAGCCCAGGGCTTCTTCACTGTGAGCAGTTCTTAGGACTCTGCTACTTTCCTTTCCCTGCGGCCAAGTGTTTTCATGAACAGCTCATGGGGCTTTGGGGACCTTTGGGAGAAGGAGACCGCTGTGATGGCCTTCCAGCCTGGTCTTAGGGAGCCAAGGTTTCTTTTTCCGTGCTGCCCCTGTCTTCATACATTTCTCTATGGAATGGATGGGGCAAGACCAGAAAGAGGGGGAAGTGTAGGATGGGTTCTTAGAGCTGTGCCTATCATCATCCCCATTTCACAGATGGGAAAACAGGTAATGACAACCAATCAGGTGCCAGAAGACAAGCCTGGTCTTGCCAGCCTAGTCCAAAGCAGGTCCCATTGCACAGACAGCATGCTGGAGAGGCAGCCGTGTTTGCCAGAGAGAAAAGCATAAACAGAGAACCTGGCACCCCCTTCAGAGACCCTTCCTTCAAGCCTCCTTTCTCTGTCTTGGACCAGTGACTTCAGAGGACTTGGGGTCCTCTCCATCCTGGTCCTTGGCTCAGAAACCTTGGTTCCCTGCAGAGCCCTCCCTTCTGGAGGTCCCTGTCTTCCTACTCTCTGGGCTCAGGCCCAGGCCAGGCTGACCAGAGCTCAGTGTTTGCAGAGTGAGCCTTCTCCATGAGCTCTGGGACCAGCTCTGTCGTGGCTGGGTCCCTCCGGCTGGCTTTTCCTTGGCTCTGGTGTTCTGACTCAGGGAACTTGCCCTAGATAGAAGTCACTCTTTTTTTTTTTTCTTTTTCTTTTTGAGACAGGGTCTCCCTGTAGCACCAGCTGTCCTGGAACTCACTATGTAGATCAAGCTGGCCTTGAACTTGCAGAGATCTGCCTGCCTCTGCCTCCGGAGTGCTGGGATTAAAGGCATGTGCCACCACACCCAGCTACAAGTCACTCTTGTGTTGGTCTCTGTCTCAGAGATGGCCAGTTCTGTTCCTGTTTCCAGGTCCACATCTAACAATTGTTGGCCATTCTGCAAACTAGCCACCCACAGCCCTTGCATGGCTGAGGTCTCAATGTTGATCCGACAGGTGCCTGGGTCCCAGGACCAGTGTGCTTGGCTCCTGGCCCACCCACACCCTGACCTTCCTGTCCCCAGGTGCCATTGGCTTCTCCTGGACCTTCCTGCTGTATGGGCTGACCGCTGTCCTTGGCCTGGCCTTCATCTACCTATTTGTTCCTGAAACAAAAGGCCAGTCACTGGCTGAGATAGAACAGCTGTTCCAGATGAGAGGGTATGTGGTGGACCGTGGGGTGGGGCTGGGGCCTCCAGGAACTCGGGCTTTGCCGGATGCCAGCCTCTTCCCTTCCTGTCTTACTATCTGATGCCTGGAGTTCTGTCCCCTCATCATCTGAGTCATTATCCTTTAGCTGTTTTGTGTCACTGGCTTTGCACCTGACTTTAAGGCCCAGCTCAGAGGATTATTTTTATGTTGTGCTGTTCACGGCAGCCCAGAGCTCTCCATTGAGCTATGTGAGCCCTTGTGTTTTTCTGACAGGTTCCCACCACACACACACACACACACACACACACACACACACACATATGCGTGTGTGTGTGTGTGTGGGTGTGTGTGTGTGTGTGTGTCCTGTATTGACCTGGGACTTGCTGTGTAGCTCTGGCTGGCCTTGAACTTGCAAACTGTCTGCTTCAGCTTCCTGATTGCTAGGATTTCAGATGTGAGCCACGATGCAGGACTCTCATAAGGAATTTAAAATTAAATTACAAAATTATAGGAAGTCCAAGGAATGGAATCTTAGTGGCTTAATTCCTTCATTCAGAGGGTGCCTATAGTTCTGTCCCAGGCAGGGTTTAAGACCTTAGGGACGTGGCAGAGCTCAAGAATGATTGGGTGCTGTCCTTAAGGAACTTCCGTTTAAGTGGGGGAGGGGCAGAGAAAAGCCAAGAGAGCATTAAAGAAGACTGTTTTGCCAGATGTGATGGCACATGCCTTTAATCCCAGCACTCAGCTGGCAGGGGCAGGTGGATCTCTGGGAGTTCAAGGCCAGCTGGGAGGCCAGGCAGATAGAGGAACAAACAGAGGACCCGGGGTTACGGTTCAGTTTAGAGTAGGTGATCAACCAGAGGAAAGACCTCACTGAGCAGGTTAAGCATCAGTGAGGAGAAGGGAGCCATTTAAAATGGGGGAGCCACATTCTAGCAAGAGGGAGCAGCAAGTACAAGGCCCCGAGGTGGGAGCATGTCTGGCAAATGCAAAGAATGAGGGAGCCAGGAGGGCTGGAGGAGGGAGGAGGAGGAAGGATGGAAGGTCAGATCAGGCAGGTGGATAGGGGGCCAGAACGCCTCAGGTCTGGAGGTCTTATGTTCAGAGTCTCAGCACCATGGGACCTTGGGTCATGCAAATGGGAAGAGAATCAGGAGCATTGGAAGGCTTCCAGATGCTGCATCGGTCAGCGTCCCTCACAAATGTCTTCAGCTCCCTCTTGTCCCGTTCTAGTTCTAGTTCTAGAAAGTTCTAAAGGGATTTTAGTTTTTCAGTCATTGTAATACTGAGCCAGCCTATAGTCAAGAGATAGAGGTGACAGAGACAGAGACAGAGAGACAGAGACTATTTAGAGTGGTATTCTGAGAAAAGAAAAGCCAGGCTGACCTCTCAGAGACAGAATGGGTGTGGGTGTGGTGGCTGGGCTTGTGTGCAGTCATGCCGCAAATTCTCTATGTGTGCAGTGACACTGAGGGTCTGTCACATTCACTTGTTCCTGGGGCTTGGAACAGTGCCAGGCACATCTGGGCCATCAGAGACATAGCTCCGTCGATGAGTGAAGTGGTGCTCAGGGGCAGTGGAGCAGCTAAGAAGATGCTGGAGTGAAAAGAAAAGGCCAACAGCTTTAGGCTAGGAGAGAATGTTTTGGGCAGAGGGAAGCTGGAGAGCAAAGGCCCTGGGGTATAAAATCATTTAGGTATTGAAGAGAGAGACACTGGACCAACATAGCTGGAGATGATGGCAGATGGGAGAAGGGGTGGGGACTCGGCCCTGGGTGTTAGGCTGAGGGTTATGCTGGTTCTCACTTGGGGTATGAGAGCATCTGGCTTTGTTGGTATTTAGAAAGGTCACTCTGGCTGGGATGGGGATACAGCAAACCTGGAGGAGCTGTTGGGTAGTTAACGGAAGAGAACAGAAGAATGAGTTTTGGGAAGGAAGAGGGAAGGGTGTGAGGAAAAGGGGAATCTCATCCGCTGCTGGTGCAACCATGACGGAGATCAGTGTGGAGAACACTTCAGAAAATAAAAATAGATCTATCATATTTAAGATAATTCTATCTTATTTATATTTATTTATTTTTTGTTGAGACATGGTATTCCTATAGTCCAAGCTGGCCTGAACTCACTCTGTAGACTAGGCTGGCCTTGAACTCACAGAGATCCACCTGCCTCTGCCTCCCAAGTGCTAGGATTAAAAGTGTGCGCCACCACACCCAGCTTAAAGACTGTTCTTAACCATCATGTGGGTGCTGGAAATCGAGCCCAGGTCTTCTGCAAGAGCAGTCGGTGCTCTTAACTGCTAAGCCATGTCTCCAGCCCCAGTTCTATCATATTTAAAATGTTCATGCTGGGCATGGTGATATACACCAGAGGCAGGCAGATCTCTGTGAGACTGAAGCCAGCCTGGTCTACATTAGCTCCAGGCCAGCTGCAGCTACAGGGAGAGCCCTGTCTCAAGGAGAAAAAAAAGGAAGCAGGAAGGGGTGGGGCAGGCAGGGCACATTCCAGGGCACCCACTGCCTCCTGCCCTGGGAAAGGCCTCAGTCCTGCTGCCCTCTGATGCTCTCCTGGTCTTGACAGGTCCCAGAGGAGGGCTGGTCACAGGCAGAACTCTGCTGGCTTCCAGTACCACCGCCTGGGGGGTCTCTGAGGCCTCCTAAGGAGTCTGTCTGCCTGGAAGATGCTGGGACATTGGTTTCAACAACCCATCTCCAGTTCCCTGCCTGCTGGGTCCAGAGTCCACGATCCAGGTTTCCTTCCAGAGTCAACCCAAGCCCCAGAAGAGGCCTCTTGCTGGGGTGAGATGAGCCCCAAATTCCACAATTTGAGGACGTAGCTTCATGCCTCAGTTTCCCCAGGACTTGGTGCATGCCTGCAACATTTTATAATGTGGGTGTCCTTCGAGCTCTGTTTTTGTGCCTTCACCTGGGATATTTATCAAGTACTGGGATCTGATGCAAGGAAGGCTACAACAAATGCTCAGCGAGTGTGCCTTCAAGTAGCTCTGGGGACATCCAGTACCTCGATTCCAGATGCCAGGCCCAGCCCTGCACGGGGAGCTGAGCAGTTTCCGGGGTGGGGAAGGACGCTTTGAAGGAGGGGACTTGGAGGGACACACTTGGATGATAAAAGGTATGGTCTCCATTCTGTGTGTGATTTGTTATATGTGCGATTACATTATATGAAAAATCAAAGGCAATTTTAATAGTCAAATCATTGCCTCTCAGCCAGGAATGGTAGCATGTGCTTGTGATATCCGCACTTGAGGCTGAAAGAACACAACCAAGGTTCTAGGCTAGTCTGAGCTATGTAGTGAAGTTCTGTCTTGATAAATAAATTAAGCAAAATAAATTAAAACAAATAGGTAGATTAGGAAAATACCAAACCCCGTTGCTGGTTCCTGATTCACTGCCTTGTTCTGCTCTCCTCTCTGTTTCTGGGCTGTGCTCATGCTTAGGTCTGATGGATGTGGAGGGAGACAGGAGCATTTCCGCACTCAGTGTCTTTGCCTTGGCTGCTTAAACTGCTCCTGGGAGTGTTTTGCACCCGGGAGGTTAGGGAACACTATAGACCAGGGCTTCAGTTATTGTTTGGTTGGTTTTCAAGAGTTGAGAACAAGGGCTGGAGAGATGACTCAGCAGTTAAGAGCACTGATTGCTCTTACAGAGGACCAGGGTTCGATTCCCAGTGCCCAGATAGTGGCTAACTCCAGTTCCAGGGGATCCAATGTCTTCTTCTGACCTCAGGTATTGTACAACATGGGAGCACTTACACATACGGAGGCATAACACTCATACACATAAAATAAAAATAATAAAATTTTTTTTTTTTAAATTGAGAACTGCTGATTCAAGGATTAGAATGCAAATTAAGTTCAAGTGCATGTGACTGATAGACTGTGAGTAGCACAGAAAATGCTGGGATATCCACACTATAGATCAACTCAATAGACACTCCCTCCTGTCCTTGATAGAGGAGTTCTGAACTAGATCTTAACTGTTTTACTTTTGTCTCAATGGGCCTTTCTGGGATGTATGCCTGTCTCTTAGCACCAAACTGTACATTGACTGTTTACAGACTGCTTTTTCTTTGGATGAATTTGCCTTTCCACACAAATAACTTTTTAAATTATATTTTGAAATAAATTATTTTGAACATAGATGTATGTAGTAATTTATATTTTCCTTCAAATGTATATTATCTATTAAGTATCAGTTATTGTTCTAGACCCTGGAGGCCAAGTGGTGAACCAGACAAGATCTCTTTCCTCCTTCTGGGATGATATATTAGAAATAGAGCCGGGTGTGGTGGCACACGCCTTTAATCCCAGCACTTGAAAGGCAGAGGCAGGCAGATCTCTGTGAGTTCAAGGCCAACCTGGTCTACATAGCGAGCTCCAGGCAAGATGGGACTAAAGGGAGACCCTGTTTCAAAAAGACCAAAAAAAAAAAAAAGAAAGAAATAGAAAAAGAAGGACTGGGTATGATGGTACACAGCTTTAGTGTCAACACTTGGGAGACAGAGGCAGGCAGATCTCTGTGAGTTTGAGGCCAGCCTGGTCTACATAGCAAGTTCTAGGGTAGTTGGAACTACATAGTGAGAACTTGTCTGACAAAAGAAATAAATAAATAAGGAAGAGGGAGCAAAGAGGGTTGTAGGGACAGATAGAAGAAGAGGGGAAGAAAAATCAGTCGATTGGTGGATCTTGAACAGATAGACGATAAGTAGACAGATGACAGACTGAGAGATGATAGAGACATGGTGGATAGATAGATAGTAGTTATAGATCAGAGATAAATCATTATAGATACAAGGATAATGTATACATTATCCGTGATACATCTATACAATGATAGATGATAGATATAAATAGATGGCAGACAGTTATAGATGGATGACAGGTAGATGATAGATAGATAGATAGATAGATAGATAGATAGATAGATAGATAGACTAGATGAAGGAGATCCTTCATGAAGAATAAAGAATCAGACAAGGGCTGAGGAGACCACCTGGGTCAGCTGCAGGTACAGAGCGCTGCAGGTGGTCAAGGAGCCTCTTTGAGGTGGTGGCATCTGAGCAGGGCCTTTGTGAAGAGCTGCAGTGGGCTGTGCAGAGATCTGGGAAGAGCATCCTAAGCGGCTGGCCTGGGTTATGCAAAGGTCCTGAGGTCAGACTGAGTGGCAGGTGAGAGGACTAGCAGGGAGGCAGGAGTGAAGAAGAGCAGATGATGAAGAGGAGGGAGAGGTTGGTGTGGGGTATGATTCATCATCAGACCAGGCCACAGAAAGCATTCAGCTGGAAGATAGTAAGCCAGGGATGGATACGATCTGTGAAATCCTCACTGGATGCTGATGAATGCAGAAAGTGAATGTCCACAAGAACCAGGGATGCTGGAAGAGACTGTTAGATACAGTGGGAGAAGCTCAGATTCATTGACTTCTGGAGTGTTCTGGGCCTGTGATCTGGGACTACAGTCTGTGTAATGTTAGAGGAGCAGGTGTGTCAAAGAAGAACAGCAATGAGATTCAATGTATTTATATAATGTGTGACCCCTGAAAACCACTCTGCACACTCCTGCAAGGGGTTGCCCACTCTGTGGTAGACATGGCTCCAAGGGTGCTCACAGGGACACCACAACATCAAAAGAGACAGAGGTGACTGCTGTCACCATGTCATGTCGGGTGCTGACGGCACTGAAGTGGAACTAGTATGGGGAGGCCAGGTTCTTGCAGCCACTGTCCTGAGCAAGGAGTGAAGGCCCAGAAGGGGACAATGGCCGTGCAAAGCAGCTCCACTTTCCTGCCTTCCTGAGGGGACAGGTAACTCTTCCCTGCCCTAGTCCAGCAAGCCTGGGGCGGGTCTCTCCTGTTGCCATACTTGAGGCTGAAGATGACCCTAAATTCTTCTCCTACAGCCTCCTTGGGACCTGGTGTCTTCACAGATGGGTTATGCCCAGACTCAGTTTCTGTATTTGCTAATTTTCCTTCCAGGACTTTTGAGAGGAGACTGTTCCTAGAGCCATTTCTGAAACACCCCTCCAGGGCCATGCTGAGACACAAAGCCTCCTAGAACCACCCTTTCACATGCTTTTAGAGTTTTTCCTCCCTGTGAAATTTTGAAGTGGAAAAACAGACATTCTTTTAGACAGATTATCCCTGTAGCCTCAGCTGTCCCAGAACTCCTGGAACTTGCTACAAAGACCAGGTTGGCCTTGATCTCACAGAGATGCCAGTGCTTTTAAGGACCACACCATCCCTCCAGTTCCCCCAAAACATTTTTAATCATGTATGCATGTGTGTGTGCAAAGGTGTGTGTGTGTGTGTGTGTGTGTGTGTGTGTGTGTGTGTCTGT
>VZQC01003171.1:0-82069 GCA_009823505.1 Rhizomys pruinosus
ACTTTGAACTTGAAGGGATGCTGGATTGTCAAAGGCTTTCTCCCATCAATTGAGATGATGGTGTGGTTTTTGTCCTTTAGTCCATTTATGTTTATGATATTTTTGATTTTCGTATGTTGAACCATCCCTGCATCTCTGGTATGAACCAACTTGGTCATGGTGGATGATTTCTTGATGTGGGTCTGTATGCGATTTGCCAGAATCCTGTTTAGAATTTTGCTATCTGTGTTCATTAGGGAAGATGGTCTATAGTTCTCCTTTTTGGTTGTATCTTCCCTGGTTTGGTAGTAGCATGATGCTAGCTTCATAGAAGGAATCTGGGAGAAGTCCCTCTGTTTTGTTCCTTCTAAACAATTTAAGTAGTAATGTTGTAAGTCTTTCGAATATTTTATAGAATTCTGCCATGAAACCATCTGCCCTGGCATTCTTTTGTTGGGAGGCTACTATTTACATTTCAATTTCTTTTGTATATTGGTCTATTTAGGCTGTCATCTCTTCTTGGTTGAGCTTTGGTGATTCCCAGGATTTCAGATATTCATCCATTTCCTTCTAGGTTTTCAAACTTAGTAGAGTATGTTTTTGAAGTAGCCCCATATGATTGTCTGGATCTTTTCATTGTCTTGTGATATTTCCCCTTTCATCACAGATTCTATTGATTTGAGTTTCCCTCTTTCTTTGGTTAACTGGGTAGCGAGGTCGTCTATCTTGTTTATTCTCTCAAAGAACCAACTTTTGGATTCATTGATTTTTTTTTTTGTTGTTTCTTTGTTTCTATTTCATTGATCTGCTCTGATTTTTGTTATTTTTCTTGTCTGCTCCATTTAGGGTTCATTGTTTTGTCTCTCAAGTTTTTTAACTGCAGTGTTAGACCATTCACTTGTGCTCTTTCTGTTTTTTTATGTAGGCACTCAGAGCTATAAACTTCCCTCTTAGGACTGCTTTTAAAGTGTCCATAGTTTTGCTGTGTTGTTTTATCATTGTCCATCATTCCAGGAATGTTTTTATTCTTATTTCTTCCTTGACCCACTCATATTCAGGATTGATTGTTTTAGTCCCCATGTGTTCTGTAGGTTTGTAGGGTTTATCCTGGTTTGTGATACTGAGTTTATTGCACTTTGGTCTGATAGAATGCATGAGATTATTTCAATCTTTTTATATTTGTGAGTTTTTCCTGTGTCCCAGTATATGCTTATTTTGGAGAATGTTCCATGAGGTGCTGAGTGAAAGTGATTCTCTGGTGTTTGGGTGGAAATATTCGATAGATGTCTGTTGAGGTCATTTGGCGTATTGTGTATTTAGTTCGGATGTCTCTTGTTTATCCTTTGTCTGTGATCTGTCTAGGGGATTAATGGGTATTGAAGTCCCTGATTAGTGTGCTGGGTTAATCTGTGCTTGAGATCCTAAGAATTGTCTTTATAAAGTTGGTGCACCGGGTTTGGTGCATATTTATTTATGATTGTGAAATCTTCATTGTCTTGTTCCTTTAATAAAGAGTAATGGCCCTCTTTGTCTCTTTTGATTTCCTTCGCTTTGAAGTCTATTTTGTCTGATATTAGAATAGCCACACCCACTTTCTTTTTGGTACCATTGCTTGGAATACTTTCTTCCATCCTTCACCTTAAGTTGGTGCCTATCCTTGAAATTGAGATGGGTTTCTTGTAGACAGCATATAGATGGTTTTGTTTCCTAATCCATTCTCCAAGTCTATGCTTTTGATTGGGGGTTTAGCCCCTTATATTTAAGGTTATATTGGAAAGATGGATGTTGCTCCTTTCACTTTTATCCATTTGGGACTTCTAGCCTCTGATTTTGCTCCTATGGTTATGTTTTTATACTTCTTTTCTAGGTGTTTGAGGATAGTTGCTCCTCTCTTCTGGCCTTTGAATTGTTCAAGTATTTTATGAAGAGTTGGTTTTTCCAGACATGTATTCCATCATCTTGTTTATGTCATGGAAGATTTTTCTCTCTCCAAGTACAGTCGACATTTTTGCTGGGACTAAATGGAGACCCTGTTTCAAAAATGAGAGAGAGAGAGAGAGAGAGAGAGAGAGAGAGAGGAGAGAGAGAGAGAGAGAGAAGAGATGTTTCCTACATTTAAGCATTTTTTTTTTCAGTAAAGCCTTCCTGAAACATTTTGGGGCTATTTAGTGTTAGATGTTCCATCACAGACAGAGGTCAGAGTTTCTCTCAATGACAGGTGTCTGGGAATGTCAAGCATGGTAAGACAACTGAACACTTTCAGTAGCTGAGGTTAGCCTCTGCATTCTGGATCTGTAATTAGTTTAGCAGCAAAACTCTCTTGACTTAAGTTCTAAGAATGGAGGGAGAGAGGTTTTTTGTTGTGTCTTTTTCAGATATACAATCTTATATAGCTCAGGCTAGCCTCCAACTGACTATATAGCTTCACCTGGCCTTGAACTCCTGGTCTTCCCCCCTCCCGGGTACTGAAATTATAGTGTACCACAACACATGACCTTTTTTACTTTTATGTTTGTCTCTTAACATAGTTATGTCACCTCTTTGTAGTGTCTGTCTTCACATTAACTGTTTTATTACACTAGTTTATAAGAAAATATAAGATGGAGACAGAAAGAAGGAAAGGAAGTTGTGGTATCCTCCACTCATTCCTCTGGGTTTTCTCTCGTGCAGCAGCAGGGGGTGCGGATCTTCATAATGCTGTACAAAGAAGTGGAACTTGCTCTGGGGATCAACAGTGAGTACAGCAAGAGGACTTTAACGCGTCTGCATCCCAACATCAAGGTATTCACGCTGAGTGGGTACCAATGCTTAGTATTCTTCCAGATCTTTTAATGTTTGTTTTTTTGGAGGGGGTGCAGGATTGGTATAGATGTTTATTTTGTTTATTTTGAACTGAATGTTTATTTTGAATGAACAGGATTGAGTTTTCAGAAATAAACAAATATTATACTTTGTTTTTTAAACTTACTTTCATAGCGGTGTTTCATATGACATTTTCATCATACCTTGTTCCCTACTCCCCTGTCTCAGCCTCCTGTTCACGACCCCCCATGTGTCCATTTCATCCCCCAGTAGCCTTTATTTTGCTTTCATGTCACATATGTTCTGTTACACTCTTTTTCCCCTCCCCGTTCTCCTATCAGAATCTCCCTTCTAGATTCATGACCTGTCCTCACATCTCCCATATATATGCACATATATATATACACATATATATCAAAATTTAAGGTTCATACATGAGGGGATGGAGAGATGGCTCAGCAGTCAGAAGCACTGACTGCTCTTTCAGAAGACCCCATTTGGGTTCCCAGCACTGACATGGCGGCTAACAACCATCTGTAATTTGAGTTCCAAGGGGATCCATTACATTCTTCTGGCCTCTTCAGACATTGCATGACATAAGTCCACTTACATGCAGGCAAAACACTCATACACATAGAATAAGAATAAATAAATTAAAAAATTTAAAAAACCCACACATAATAGAAAACATTTGGTATTTGTCTTTCTGGATCTGGGTTACTTTACCTAATAAAGTAGTTTCCCATTCCATCAATTTTCCTGAAATGTCATTATTTCTGTTTATTTGAACTGCAAAATAAAATTCTCTTCTATCATATTATCTAGATATAATATAATATATAATCTATACACATATTCTTTTGATGGACATCTAGATTGGTTCCATTTGTTAGCTATTATGAGTAGTGCAGCAATAAACATGTATACACAAATATCTTTGTGGTATAACTTAGCCCTTTCTATGCCCAGAAGTGGTATAGCTGGACCATATGGTAGTTCTGTTTTTAGTTTTCTTGAGAACTCTGTACCCTGATGTCTAGTCTGTCCTGGATTGTATTCCCACTGACAATAAACAAGGGTTCCTCATTCCTTACATCTCTCCAACATTTGTTAATGTTTGTTTATATTAAATTTTTACAGATTTCATAATCTAATCATAGTTAGATTCCCTTCCCTGTCTGCACCCTCTCCGTAACCCCCTTTTCTTTCCACTGGATTTCATGCATTCTGTGATATATGTTAAGGCCTGTCTCCCCAGGCATATTTTGGTATGAGCTAATTCACTGGGGTCCGGTCAGCCTCTCCAAAGCCACTCCCCTATAGAAGATCAGCTCTCCCTCACCCATGCCCTGATCAGCTGCATTTGGGGTTTCCTGCTCATTTCCTCCAGTTTATGCTGGGGTTTTGCCTGATTGAGTTTCTTTGGTCTTGTGCATGCTGTCACCATCGCTACGTGTTCTTATAAGCAAGTTTTCAGAAGTGTGCAAAACCACAGTTCCTTGTGGTCATGCACTACCCCTAGCTCTTATCTTTCCAACTCTCCCCCCACCCCCTGCAATGGTTCCTGAGCCCTGAGTGGGCAAGGTTTATTATAGGAGTCCTAACCAGGACCATGAACCCTGAGCCCTGGGTAGATGAGGTTTATTATAGAGTCCTATCCAGGGACATGAAGTCTACAGTCTCTTGGTCTCTATATTTTGATCAGTTGTGGCTTTCTGTGTTAATCTCCCTCTGTTGCATGAAGAAGCTTCACTGGTGAGAGTTGAGAGATCCATTAATAGTCTCTGTGCCCCACTATTCCACTATGTTCCATGATCCCTAGGTGTAGAGACAGGTGTTTGAGACAGGGTCTTCCTATTGCCTATGGAGAACAGGTTGGCCTCCAGCTCATGGAGATCTGCTTGCCTCTGCTTCCCCAGGGCTGAGATTAAAGGCATGTGCCACAACACCTGGCTGTTGTTTGTTTTAATGATAGCTGTTCTGACTGGAGTGAAATGGAATCTTAAAGCAATTTTGATTTGCATTTTTCTGATGGCTCAGGATGTTGAACACTCTTAAAAATATTTATTGGCCATTTGTGTTTCTTCTTTTGAGACCTGTCTATTCAGCTAAAATACTTTAGTTGATGAGGCCAGTATATCTTATATTTCTCAACTCTAACCTTGATAACTGAAAGTGAAAGTTTAAACAAGAACGTGTTTCTTACAGTCATTTTAATATTCAGTAGATCTGTCAAATCTTCACACTTCTCATTAAGATAATCCCAGATCCATTTGGATGCAAGGTCACCATGGAACTCGCCAATTACTGGCAGAAGTAAATTACAGAAGTAAAGTACATAACTCTAGGATTTGAAATGTTGTAGATTTAAAAATCAGTAGTACCTAGTATGAAATACGGATGATGTAAATAAAATGCTGAGAAATTTGAAGAAGCTCCTTGAAATCTCACCAGACCTAAAACCTATCAAGAAATAACCCCCAGTCATTGAGTCACACCAAGACATCAGGCACTGACTGACAAATCTCCTGCAGGCTTAGAATAGATAACAGTTGTGTATTTCATTTGATTATGAATCTGCCTGGAGGATGTTGCATCACCTCTGAGCACCCAGGTTTATATCTAGCACCTGCTAGGGGTGTAATTTTGTGACATTAATCCCTGGAAAGAGTGTGACAAAGGATACCATCAAGAAAGAGAAAAGATAAACCACAGGAAAGGAGAAAATATTTTAAAATCATAGATCGGATAAAGGACATATGTCTAGACAATGTAGAGTCCTCACACAACCTCAGCCATTAAAAGACGAACCAGTTTAAAAATGAGCAAAGGTTCTGAATGGTCACTTCTCCATAGAAGATATTCGAGTGGAAAGAAACACAAAGAGGCATTTAACATTATTAATGATCAGGAAAATGCAAATAGGACCTCAAGTGAGACAATGCTCAGTAGAGTAGCTATAATAAAGGGTCAGATAATATCAAGTATTGGTGAGACTCTAGAGCTCCGTTACATGGTGATGGAAAAGAAAATAGTACAGCCACTTTCAGAAACAATCTGACAGTTTCTCAGCAAGTTAGAGTGGCCATGTGACTAATCTTGGTTGTCTGTTAGACGTACTTGGGAAGAGGGAACCCACACTGCAGAATTCCCTTCACCAGATTGGTTTGTGGGCGTGTCTGGAAGATGGTAAACTGATAGAGGAAGGGCCAAGCCACTGTGGGGGGCGCCACCCATGGGCAGGTGGGCCTGGGCTGTCTAAGGCAGGAAGGGGAGGAACGGGAGTCAGGCCTGAAGGAGAGCTGGTCCATGGTCTCTGCTTCAGTTTCTGCTCCTGCCTTAGCTTTTTCCCTCAGGGATGCACCGTAACCTGTTAAGCTAAACAAACCATTTTCCTCCCTCATATTGCTTTTGGTCAGTGTTTTCTTACAGCAACAGAAAACCAAACTACAGTACACCACTAGGTCTATGCGTAAAAGAAATGAGAACATACATCTATAAAAACACTTGCAAAGAAATGTTCCGAGTAGCATTGTTATAACAGTTAACAGAGATCCACAGCTAAGTCATGATCAAATGTAATTGGTTGGTGTATCTCTACAATGGAATATTGTTCAGTCATAGAAATGAATGAGATACTGACAGGTACTCCAACAGGGTTGAACTTCTAAGACATTACACTAAAGAAGCCAGTTGTTGCACCTTTCAAGATACTTCTCACATCTGTAATCTCAGCACTTGGGAGGTGGAAGCAGGCAGGACAACAGCCACAAGATCAAGATCAGCTTTGGCTAAGTAGTGAATTCGAGGTCAGCTAGAGCTGTACAGTGAAATCCTCTCTGAAAAAGTAAAAAAACAAAAACAAACAAACAAACAAAAAACAAGCCAGGTGTGGTGGTTCACACCTTTAATTCCAGCACTCAGGAGGCAGAGGCAAGAGGATCTCTGTGAGTTCAAGTCCAACCTGGTCTACATAGTGAGTTCCAGGCGAACTGGCGAGACCCTGTCTCAAAATACCAAANTGACTGACAAATCTCCTGCAGGCTTAAAATAGATAACAGTTGTGTATTTCATTTGATTATGAATCTGCCTGGAGGATGTTGCATCACCTCTAAGCACCCAGGTTTCTATCTAGCACCTGCTAGGGGTGTAATTTTGTGATGTTAACCCCTGGAAAGAGTGTGACAAAGGATACCATCAAGAAAGAGAAAAGATAAACCACAGGAAAGGAGAAAATATTTTAAAATCATAGATCGGATAAAGGACATATGTCTAGACAATGTAGAGTCCTCACACAACCTCAGCCATTAAAAGACGAACCAGTTTAAAAATGAGCAAAGGTTCTGAATGGTCACTTCTCCATAGAAGATATTCGAATGGAAATAAACACAAAGAGGCATTTAACATTATTAATGATCAGGAAAATGCAAATAGGACCTCAAGTGAGACAATGCTCAGTAGAGTAACTATAATAAAGGGTCAGATAATATCAAGTATTGGTGAGACTCTAGAGCTCCGTTACATGGTGATGGAAAAGAAAATAGTACAGCCACTTTCAGAAACAATCTGACAGTTTCTCAGCAAGTTAGAGTGGCCATGTGACCCAGGAATTCCAGCTCGTGACTAATCTTGGTTGTCTGTTATACATACTTGGGAAGAGGGAACCCACACTGCAGAATTCCCTTCACCAGATTGGTTTGTGGGCCTGGGCTGTCTAAGGCAGGAAGGGGAGGAACAGGGGAGGCAGGCCTGAAGGAGAGCTGGTCCATGGTCTCTGCTTCAGTTTCTGCTCCTGCCTTAGCTTCTTCCCTCAGGGATGCACCGTAACCTGTTAAGCTAAACAAACCATTTTCTTCCCCCATATTGCTTTTGGTCAGTGTTTTTTTACAGCAACAGAAAACCAAACTACAGTACACCACTAGGTCTATGTGTAAAAGAAATGAGAACATACATCTATAAAAACACTTGCAAAGAAATGTTCCGAGTAGCATTGTTATAACAGTTAACAGAGATCCACGGCTAAGTCATGATCAAATGTAATTGGTTGGTGTATCTCTACAATGAAATATTGTTCAGTCATTAGAAATGAATGAGATACTGACAGATACTCCAACAGGGTTGAACTTCTAAGACATTACACTAAAGAAGCCAGTTGTAGCACCTTTCAAGATACTTCTCACGTCTGTAATCTCAGCACTTGGGAGGTGGAAGCAGGCAGGAGAACAGCCACAAGATCAAGATCAGCTTTGGCTAAGTAGTGAATTCGAGGTCAGCTAGAGCTATACAGTGAGATCCTCTCTGAAAAAGTAAAAAAACAAAAACAAACAAACAAAAAAAACAAGCCAGGTGTGGTGGTTCACACCTTTAATTCCAGCACTCAGGAGGCAGAGGCAAGTGGATCTCTGTGAGTTCAGGTCCAACCTGGTCTACATAGTGAGTTCCAGGTGAACTGGCGAGACCCTGTCTCAAAATACCAAAAAAAGGAAAAAAAAAAAAAGAGGAAAAAACAGAGAAGAGGATAGAGGGGAGGGAGAAATGGAATATAAATCACAGAAGTTGAAGGGGGGTCCATTTGGGATGAGGAAGAGGAGAGGAAGAGGGGTAGGAACAAAATTTATTGGCACATATATGAAATATCATCTTGAAACCTAGCACTTTGTATTCGGTCTTAAAAAATAAATTTTAAAAAGTTTTTAAGAAATTGGGCCAGGGGTGGTAGTTCACTGATTTAATCCCAGAACTCTGGAGACAGAGGTAAGCAGATCTCTGTGAGTTCAAGGCCAGTCTGGTATATGTACATAGTGATTTCTGGGCCAGCCAGAATTATACAACGAGACCCTGTCACAAAACGAAGCAAAACAAAACAAAACAAGCAAAAAACAGAAGACCAAGTTAGAGGCATTTGTTCTTAGAGTCAAATAAAAATAAGACGATGTATCAGATCTAATAGGACAGAGCAAAAGCAGTACAAAGAGGGATGTTTCTAACTATAAACCATCAGTTAGAAAAGGGCTAAGGTTTCCAAGTATACACTGAACACACAGCTTAAGGGTCCAGACAAAAGAGTAAAAACTAAACCCAATGATAGCAAGAGGAAGGAAGCAGATCTCAGACAAGGCCGACAGAGAACAGCAGGTGCCGAAAACAATGAGACCCAAAGCTGATTCTTGGAAGGATCAACCAAATGGAGAAACCTTTAGTTAGATGCAAAAGGAAGAGACTACAGTCAGAAATAAAAGCGCTGTCTATTAACAAAGGATTCTAAGAGACCGTGATGGACACGTGCATAGTCAGGAGAGTGCCTAGTAGTGGAAAATCTTCCCCCAAAGAAAAGCCCTTCACCCTTTCCATAGCTTCACTATGAATTCTACCAAACATTAAATGAAAAGCTAACACCAGCCCTTTGCAAAAATGTCCAAACTGCAAAGAGGAAGGGAAAAAAAAAGGACCCTGGTACCACTGACCACACAGCAAAATTGGTCATGTGGTTTCATGTGGCATGCATTAGTATTTCAACTCAGAGGCTGCCAAAATATCAGTATAATTTAGCAACATCTTTCCATGGATATACTTTGGTTAAATCTTTTTGGAGTTTCTATTTTATTTAAATACCAAGTCTAACCATTATGGAGGGAACTGAGAGTCTGAACTATTAAACTGAGGCAGCTTTAGTAGTCATGAAACTGTAAGCCAAATGGCAGTTTCCTGAAAATATCACATGTGGACTGAGGACTTAAAACATAGGCGGAAATCATACATGGTGCCTGAACCTGGAATCCCAGCACTTAGGAACCTGAGACAGGAGGATCTCAAGGTCAGGGTGAGCCTGGGCACTGATACAATGTCTCAAAGCAACAATAACCAGGCATGTTGGTGGCACACCTTTAATCCCAGTGCTCAGGAGGCAGAGGCAGCAGTTTCTCTGTGAGTTCAGGGGAAGCCTGGTCTACATAGCAATTTCTTTTTTTTTTTTGGTCTTTTAGACACAGGGTCTCCCTGTTGCCCCAGCTATCCTGGAACTCACTCTGTAGACCAGGCTGGCCTTGAACTCACAAAGATCTGCCTGCCTCTGCCTCCCAAGTGCTAGGATTAAAGGTGTGCACCACCACTCCTGGCCTATACGTAGCAATTTCTAGGCCAGCTGGGGCTACAGGGACATCCTGTCTCAAAAACAAAAAAAACAAAACAAAAACAACAAAACAAATAAAGAAATCAGAAGAAAGAAAAATCTACTTGAATGTCTCTCTCTAATATTAAAAATAAAATTAGAAGTTCGAGAGACTTGCTTTGGTGTATTTAGGGTTTATTTAGAATACATTTTGCTATTTGAATTATTAAAAAATATTATCAAGAAGAAATAAGACCTATTTTATTGTGACATGAAAGGTACTTATAAAAGCGCATTCCCTGTGGATCTCTCCCCTCTGAAGGTGATGAGGCACCCAGACCATGTGTCATCCAGCGTCTACCTGTGGGCTCATCATGAGAAACTTGTCATCATCGACCAGTCGGTGGCCTTCCTGGGTGGGATTGACCTGGCCTATGGAAGATGGGATGATAGCGAACACAGGCTCACAGATGTGGGCAGTGTGAAGCGGGTCACCTCAGGACCTTCGATGAGCTCTCTCACTGTAAGTGCCTGTCACTTTTGTGGCATTGCGCTAAATGGCCATGGCTTTGCCAATACCTACTCACAGCATGGAGCAGTCCAGAGGGGCCTCTCCTCAGAGGCATGGTGGACATGAGTCTGACAGCACGCACAGGTGCCCTGTGCCAGCCTCACCACCTACTGGCCTATTCTGTCATAAAGGAGAAAGCAGATTTAGGGGAGAGGAGACTATCTCACGGTCAGTTTTCTCGGTTTCCATTCAAATTAAGGATTTAATTTTTTATCTGGGAACAAAGTTCCTGAGTAAAAAAAAAAAAAAAAAGAAAAAGAAAAAAGGTCTTAAGTTCATATGACAGTCAGGACTTAGATTAGTCTGTAATGTGCAGGCTGGGACATTAGCTCAGCAGGCACGAGCCCTGCTCTTCAAAAGGTCACAAGTTCAGTTCCCAGCCTGCAACTCCAATTCCAGGAGGTCCAACAGCCCTGACTTCCAGGGTACCTGTATTCACATACACATACCCCCATGTACACATAATTTTAAAAATAATAAAAATATTAGGGGCTGGAGAGATGCCTCAGTAGCTGAGAACAATTGCTGTTTTTGTAGAGGACCCGGGTTTGGTTCCGAGCGCCTACATGGTGGCTCACAAGCATCCGTAACTCCAGTCCCAGGAGACCCAGTGCCCTCTCTCATCTTCTGTGGGCACCAGGCACATGCATAGCGCACATACACACATGCAGGCAAACGCTCATACACATAAAATAAAAGTAAACAAATCTTTAACCAGAGCTAGTGGATCTGGGAATGTCGCTCAATAACAGGATGTGTGCTCTGCTGAGGATTTTAGCATTTTCTGATTCATAAACAAAAAAAAAAAATAGGTCAGTCTAGGGGTTATTTAGAGGGAATTTGATCAGGAAGTTAAGCAGTAACGTCTCAAAGTACTTGTCAAATCAGGAGCTGCCAAAAGTCGATATTACTATCTATCTGCCCTGTATTTCAGTTCAGCTCTGCCAAAATACCAATACATTCATTACAAACTTGGGGTCTTCACATGCTGCTGGCACATTAATGGCATTTCTGGGGAAAGGACAGCAATTCAGTGACTAAGTATACAGTTAGCTTTTCTCATTGCTGTGAGCTGACAAGAGGCAAACTGAGAAGTAGGGTTTACTGGGGCTTAGAATTTGGGAAGGGATACAGTGCCTCATGCTGGAAAGGCATGGTAGCATGACTGGAAGTCTAGTGGGCTCCATTGCATTCGCAGGCAGGAAGGGGAGAGATGACAGGCTGTCAAACCTGAGGGCCCACCCCCAGTGATAACAGCAAGGCTCCACAACCTTCCAAAATACTCATAAGCCTATGTGTGTGGGGTGAGGGATTTAGGAGGTGGGGAGGGGGGAATGGAAAGTGGGGGGTCAGGAGGAATAGGGGATAGGAGGGCTGGAGGGGGTAGAGTGGAAGGTGGAGAGGTAGTCGCATTCAGATCGCAGCACTAGGTAACAAGGAAGAGACACAGCTGCTTGGTATTAAAAGAAGCTGGGTACCTCAACAGTGAATGTAATTAGTGTAATTGTATGTGAGGTAAAGGGTTAATGGGAATGAAATTTCAAATTCTGGGGCTCTGAAGAGGAAGCCTCAGCAGAGATGATTCATTTAAAGAGCTCACAGGAATCTGCCATCATCCCCCTCCTCGCATGGCCAACTTCAGGCTCTGCAGACTATTCGCCATTTGTAAGCTGCATCTCAGCTGTCGCTGAATTAAAGTCCACCTCAGCACATTCCATGCATGGTCTTCTTTCTTTTTAAAATAACTTTCTCAGGCAGCAGTGACAGACTCTATGGAATCCTTACACCTCAAGAATAAAAACGAATCTCATAAAAATGAGCCTATCCTGAAGAGTGCTGATGATACAGACATGAAACGGAAAGGAATAGGAAAGTCCCGGAAGTTCTCCAAGTTTAGCCTCTACCGGCAGCTGCACCGACACCATCTGCACAACACTGACAGCATCAGCAGCATCGACAGTGCATCCAGTGAGTACTCGCCCTCTCTCAGAAGTTCTATGATTGTGCCCCTCCCATCATCCACAGTCAGTCCCTGCATACCTGCTTCAAAAAAATCTGTGGTGTTATTAAAATACAGAGATTACCACATATCTGTGACTTTGTGGGACATTATGGCCGTAATTTGTTTTGTTGAGACAGAGTCTCGTGTTACAGGCCAGACTAGTCCAGAACTTACTATGTGGCCGTGGCTGACCTTGAACTTATGATCCTTCCAAGATCACAGGCATGTATCACCATGCCTCTTTTATGAGGTGCTGGGGGTTGAATTTGGGGCTCCCTCCATGTAAGCAAGCACCCTACCAACTGAGCTACATAGCCAGTCTCCTTACCTCATTTTTTAACAGATTTATTAAGCTTAGTCATAGAAAGTAGTCATAGCAACCACTATTCATGATTTAAATGGTCACATAGTGACTACAACTTTCTAAAATATGGCCAAAAGTAAAAAAGCAAGACGTTAGCTGTACTTTATAAACTTTTCTTAGAAAAACTTATATTTCTCTTCCCATCTGGAAATATATCAGCCAACATCAGATATCCTGTATCCTATGAATTTACTGGTTTTTGTCGGTCTATCTTAAAACACTACAATTTTCTGTTGCACTGAATCTTATGATTGATTTTATAACCCCTGCTTATATCAACAATGAATAAACTTGCCTTCCAGCTTATAAGATTTGATATATTATAAATACGTTTCTCTGTAAAACAAAAAGAACTCTCAACTTTCTCCAGGTTATTTTAACCACTATAGAAGTCATCAGAATTTAATCCATGGTTTAAAGCCCCACTTCAAACTCTTTCGCCCTTCTACTGAGTCTGAGCAGGGACGCACTAGGCACGGTGCTGGTAAGTGACCTTGAGTGGCAGAACCCCACGGGCTTCAGCTTTTGTCGCATCGTCTGCTGCATGAGCATAGTGAGTGTGTGTTCACACCACCTGTCTGCTCAGTCTTCGTGCCCTGTCTGTTCAGCAGCACCTGATCCGGGCAAAGTGCAAGCTCAGTATTTTGAGAACTACACTCTAGCAGTAAAGAAAAACAGTGAACAGCCCTGTAGGACCAGGCACATGCCTCTGTGCTGACCCAGAGAGGCTTTTTGAATAGGGAGTTGATCAGTTACGGCTGCTAGTAATTTAGTTGTCATAGGTGAGCACAGGAAGCATTGCTGGTGAGGTGAATGAGCCCAGAAAAGGCCCTGCAGTGGGAAAGACCAACATCTTCACTGTTCAGAGAAAATGTACGGGGCTGGAGAGATGGCCTAATGGTTAAGAGCGCCGACTGCTCTTGCAGAGGACCCGGGTTCTATTCCCAGCACCCACATGGCGGCTGAGAACTGTCTGTAACTCCAGTTCCAGGGGAATCCAACACCCTCTTCTGACCTCCGTGGCATTGCACAACATGGGTGCACAAACCTTCATGCAGACAGTACATTCATACACATAAATAAATAAATAAAATTAAAAAAAAATGTTTCTTTCAGTTAAGATGTAGTAGTTGGTGCTAGGTTGGGAGACTATAGACAGAGTCACAGAGTCCCAAACAGAGTTAGAAAGATGCAACTTTATTTGCTTTAAAAATCTTGAAGGCTTTTGAAAATGTCATGGGAATGTTCAGAAATTGTTGTCTGATGCCTTTTGTGTAGTTTGCCTTCAATTTCTGTGACAAAACTGTAACCAATACCAACTAGGGGAAGAAAGGGTTTGTTCTTCTTACATCTCCTGTGTCACAGTTCATCACTTAGGGAGCCCAAGGTAGGAACTCAGGGCAGGAACCTGAAGGCAGGAGGTGAAACACAGGCCATGGAGAAATGCTGCTTACTGGCTTGCTCCCCTGGCCCATGCCCAGCCTGCTTTCTCACACATACAACGCAACCTGTCTAAGGGTGGCCTTCCCGTAGCTCTCAGCAATCAAGAAAATATCCCACAGACACAGCCAGAGGCCAGTCCAATGGAGGTGATTCTCCAACTGAAGTTCTCTCAACCAGATGTGTCAAGCTGACAACTAAGCTATCCAGCACACCTTTCCTGGGAAGAATCACATACTCACGTAATGAATTAATGAGGGCCTAAATTATGGTGAAGGGAATAAAAAAGGATTTGGTGACTGACAGGATACAGGAGTGAGCAATCAGCATAATAAAGCAGAGTAAAATCACCAGCCAAGCTTTACTGTATGCAGCCAGACTCACACTGCCCCAGTGTTTTAAGTGCTCAAAAGGAATATTGGTATCTCCTTTTCACAGATAAGGAAACTTGATTAGGATTAGCTGGATGCAGAAATGCAAACTCCACATTGAAACCTTGGGGTCCCAAGGTCATGGTTCTGTTACACTAGATTAGGGAGTCAGAGCCCTGCTGACAAGCAGGGTGAATCACCATTGAGCCTGAGGAGTTAGGCTGCAACTTGAACATTAGTTTCCAGAATTCTTTATGGATCCATCGTTAAAAAATTATTACATTTATTTATTTATTCATTTGGGTGTGTGCATGTGTGTGCACATTTGTGTGTGTGTGTGTGTGTGTGTGTAGTGGCATGCATGTGGAGGTCAGGAGACAACTTACAAGAGTTGGTCCTTTTCTTCTATCATGTGGCCCTGAGGATTGCATCAGGTAATCAGGCTGGATGGCAAGTGACTTTATCTGCTAAATCATCTCCCTAGGCTAGAGCCAGCATTTTGAATACATTAACTATGTTAATGAACCAAACAAAGCTCACTGTAACTGATGCATTTATATTTTGTAAATCCTAACAAGTTTGATATACATTTAAAAAAAGGAAAACACATATAGAAGGTGTCTTAGTTATTTAGCATAAGGCTAGTACTTGATGAACCTGTGGATTGTAAGACTTCTGTCAGGTGCCTGAGTCTCAATGTCCTGAAGATCTGAAGCCTCCGAAGAACGCAGAGGACCAAGCAGAACTCAGGGGCAAAAGCAGCTATAAACATTAAGAGCCAAGAGCTGTTTGGTCCTTCTAGCGTGCTTGTTGCTTAAGAGCTGAAAATGAGGGGAGGAATGAGATTGCTGAACTGTGAAAGGGTCTGAATTAAGGTTGTTCACAACAGAAGCCATTGGGAATAAGACAAATAGGTACCTAGTATATTAAGTGACTCTGGCTAACCCTGCTAAGGGTGTAGGATCCCCAGTGGGGATCTGAGGACATGACGCATCTGGTTTTTCTGTTGTTGATAGAAGGTATCCTTTGTATCCATTCATAACCCCTCCACTCATTGTTTAAACTTGGAAGAGACAGACAGAAAGTAAACAACCCAAATTTTAGACTGGAGGAATGATAAGGAACCTGGTGAATGAACGGATCATCCCTTAATGGAATTGTGCAGCCATTAAAACCTTAGGTCCTCTCAGTTATTAAAGGTGTTCATTTGACTTGGGTTTTTAGAGGCCTATTCTTCAGCCAAAACCAAGTAGCACTAATGATAGGGCAGGTGATTAATTAGTTCCTTTTCTTAGTTCTATGGCAGAGGCATGTTAAGGAAGGAAGAGTTTATTCTGCCTCTCACTTTGATGGGACAGTCAGTCCATCATAGCTGAGAAGGCTCAGTGGTGAGTGCCTAAGGCAGCTGCTCACCTCCCCGTGCAGCCAGGAAGCAGAGAGAAGCGAATGCTGGTGCCCAGCTCCCTTTCTCCTTTTTTTTCAGTCCGAGATCCCAATCCACAGGATGGTGGGTTTTCCTGCCTCTGTTAGACACCACTGGAAACAACCTCCTGGACGCATGCAGAGTTAGTTGTGTCTGCTAGGTGACTCTAAATTCAGTTAAGTTAGTAGAAATTCACTGTCACCAACAGATGGGTGCTGGGTATATTTGCCTGTGTCTTGGACATGGGATATGAGAACTGGACAGGACTCCAGCCCCTCTGTGCAGCACAGGTACAAGAACTTAGAATGAGTAACCCCCCAAAGGGGACTCCATTTCATGGGATGCTGGCAATTTTCACGTTAAATTTGATTCTAAGGGTTTTCTTGAAGATGTATTTTGTTTTTAACTAGCATATATGTGTGCCTGTGTGGGGTTATGTGCATGTGAGTACAGGGGCCCAGGCAGCCAGAGGAATCAGATCTCTTGGAGCTGACATGTCAGGTGGGTGTGAGCCATACAATGTAAGTACTAGAGATGGAATTTGGGTCCTCTATAAAAGCAGTACAAGCTTTTAATAGCTGAGCTGTCTCTTTAGCCTGACTTCAAAGTTTAAAAGGCAAACAGTGCGAGATGAGGCACTGGAAGTGACTGTGGACGCTTTACTCAAAAGAGACGCCAGGCCCAGCGCAGTACAGGGAGGGTCATATGAAGGACAGGAAAAGTTGGGGAGACTGGTGGGGAGCAGGGGCCGAGAAGAACCCCGAGCTGGATAGGTGGGAGGCACAGTGCTTTGAAAGCTCAGAGATGGGACCAGGAGGATGACGTGGAGGCCTGGGGACACTGGACACCAGCAGGAAGAAGCCCTTGCTGTATTGGCTGCCAATTGGCAAGGGATGCAGGAAATTGGCATGAAATCTGTGCGCTTGAGGCAGACGTGGTTATGAAGTCCTCTGCAATCCAAGCATGGCCCCTGAGATTCCCCAGCCCAGCATTGCTGATGTTCACAGATGTCTAAGCAATACTTGGGGCCAGCACAGACCTGGCCTATGTCACGTGCTGTGAGATAGGGCTGCCGTGGGTAGTTGAGGCCTTAGCTAGAAACAAAAACAAATTTGAATTGTGAGCAATTGAATTCAGTTACTTCCAAGATCATTTTCTGAGACCAGGAATTTACTTTTGTTTTTCAGATTACAACCTATTCTGGTAATTTTTCAAGAAGTTTGTGAGTGTCTGTGTTAAAACCTTAGCTTTATGAAAGTAAAATTTATATATGCATATGTATGCAATTACCACACACAACTGATACTGTATCCCAAACTTAATTACATGTCTCTGTTTAAAATTTTTATTACATTTTTGGTGTGTGTGTGTGTGTGTGTGTGTGTGTATCTGTGTCTGTGGGTCTATGGGTCTGTGGGTCTGTGGGTGCATGTGTGTGGTGGGCTTACGGGGTCAAAGCACAACTTGTGGGAGCCAGTTCTCCCTTTCTGTCTTATGAGGCCCAGGGACTGAGCTGTCTCACCGGCTCTGTGTTTTTTACCTTTGGAATTTGACCCACCATCTATTTCATTTTTTCTGTCTGTCCTTCCTCCCCACCCCCATTTCTCCAACACACACACACATACACACACACACACACACACACACACACACACACACACACACACCAATGTACAGTGATTACTCTGAGCAAACAGTTCGCCTCCCAGGCCTATCCAGCAGGAAAGTTGATTGCTGGGAGAAGTCAATAGGAGTCAATTTTTTTTGTGTGTGTATGAATGTACTGTCTGCATGCAGGTCTGTGCACCCGTGTCATGCAATGCCGCGGAGGTCAGAAGAGGGCGTCGGATTCCCTGGAACTGGAGTTTCTCCTGGAATTGGAGTTCTGGACGGTCTCAGCCGCCATGTGGGTGCTGGGGATCGAACCCGGGTCTCTGCAAGAGCGGTGCGGTGCTGCGTAAACTCGTATAGGCCATCTCTCCAGCCCAAGGAGTTATAAATTTTTAACATTAGTTGATTTTGTTAACTTTGACAGTTTAAACCATTTTTCTTTCATAGACTATTCAATAACCTTTGGAAAATTAATTATTAAGTTTGAGATAGAATATTGTGTGTGGTGACTGAATAAAAATATTTGTTTTACAAATATTTCTTAGTTGCCTCCTGGATTACACCAGGTGGTGAGGCCATTCGATGGCCACTCTGAGGAGTTGATGGACTCTTGGGGAGGGATGGCGAAGTCCATGTCCTTATACAACTGTGTAGAAGGGTCAGAAGCCTTGGAGCACAATTCCGACTAGGACAACAGAAGTGTGAATTGTGTCTCCCTGGGGATCTTCAAGGCGTCTCCCTAGGGCAAGCAACTGCTGATAAGGCTCAGGAAGAATGAACAAGGAGATCAGGCCAAAGGGCCGGAAGAGCAATCCGAGCAGAACAGGTGCCCTGCAAATTGCCTGGAGGTCCGAAAGTCCAGCCTGCCAGAATACAATGAAATATGAGGCTTGCCGAGGCTGGGGCTGGGCGAAGGGAGAGCCCGCAGGAGCACGCAGACTGTGTCCCTTGGGAGAGCCGGCTAGGGGCACGCAGACTGTGTCCCTTGGGAGAGCCAGCAGGGGCACGCAGACTGTGTCCTTTGGGAGAGCCAGCAGGGGCACGTAGACTGTGTCCCTTGGGAAAGCATCTTTTTTTTTCTTCACATAAATTTATTTATTTATTTATTTTACAAAATCTAGACCCGTGTTCCCCTCATTCCCCCTACCCTGCCAGAGCTCATGCATTCTGCCAAACCTGCTTTAATCTCTTAGTCATTCTCAATATTTTCCATGGGGAAGTTGACTGTTTTGAGCAGAAGTTCACTGTTTCAGTCAGTTCTTTGATGCAGTCTTTTCTTGTTGTTGTTGTTGTTCCAAAATGCGTTATGCCAACTGCTTTGGACAAAAGCTCAGGGGGCCTTATACAAAAATACTTACAATTGGGTAATTGGCACTAGCATCCACAGTGAGGGATATCATTCGTCGTTTGTTTTTCTGGGACTGTGTTCTTACACTCAGCATGATGTCCTCTAGCTCAGCATTCCCTGCAAAGCTCGTGATGTCTTTTCTTACTGCTGCATGAACCCCATTGTGTAGAGATACCACATTTTCTCTATCACTCGTCAGTTGAGGGCATTTGGGTTGGTTCCAGCTCCTTGCATTGTGAAGAGAGCTGCAATAAACATGGCCTGCATGTATCTCTGTGGTGGCGTAGTCTTGAGGGTACATGCCTAGGAGTGGTATGGCTGGGTCGGGTGGCAAGTTCATTCCAAGTCTTCCAGGTTCTCCACATGCTTTCCCATAGTGGCTGTACGAGTTTACATTTCCCACCAGCAATGGATGAGTGTTCCCCTTCCCCACAACCTCTCCAGACTTGGTATCATTTGTTTTCTTGATCTCAGCCCAGTTTATTGGAGTAAGATTATATCTTAAGTGGTTTTCATTCATTTCCTTAATGATTAGTGATGTTGCAGAGTTCTTGAGGTGTTCTCAGACATCTTATTCCTCGCTTGTGAAGTCTCTGTTCAGTTCTTTGCTCATCTATTGAGGGGTCATTTGTTTTCTTTCTTTGTTTTTGAGTAGTAGTTTATATATTCTGGAAATCAATGCTTTGTCAGATGTTATCTGCTGTGAAGGTTTCCTCCCACTCTGTGGGATTTCTCGTGGGAAAGCATCTTTTATGCACACGAAATCTTTAAGATTTGTAGCACTTGTAGGCACCCATGATTCTAAAAAGTTGTTTTTTTTTTTTATTTTTAAGGGATTCTACAATACAATGACACAGTTGTTTGCAGATAACATTGATGTTACTCAGTATGTCATACAATTAAGTAATTGGTGCATTTTGCAAGTATCTATGTCCAAATTTTGAACAACCCAAGGTTCCCATAGTCCAGTTGGAGAATGAGACTACAGGAATATAGTCTGGACACCTGAGTGATCAACATGCCTGTGCATAAAAAGGTTTTAAGCAAGAAGTTTTCATTTTACAAAGATAGTTCTGGGGTGATGTGGTAATAGTAATGGTAGACTGGCCAGTCTACACTTCTTACTGGCTACTTCAAATGGTATCATTTATTGATTCAGCATTCTTGTACCGCACACCCATCTGTCAAGTGCCTCTTTTGTACCATTCTTGTCCTCCTGCTCAGATGTACTTATGGGTGACACATAGCTCCTAAACTTACAGACTGTGTCCCCTTTAAGGTATGAACCGTTAAGTAGAATGGTCTTGTTTGGTCTTTGTGAAATGCTGCTATAAGCTGCTAACTTTTGTGCCTTGATTGTAAGCTTCTCTCTGTGGCTGCTATATTTTTGTGGAAGATGTTTGTGATTCTTAGGGATGCAGATGGTGGAGACCAAAAGATCTTAACTGTCTCTAGACTAAATCATACCTTTCATATAGAAGGATTTATGACCCAAATGTGAAGTTTAGTGTCACTCTAGGGCTAGA
Source organism: Rhizomys pruinosus (assembly GCA_009823505.1). NCBI lineage: Eukaryota > Metazoa > Chordata > Mammalia > Rodentia > Spalacidae > Rhizomys > Rhizomys pruinosus. Next base: position 20,546 of record VZQC01003171.1, read on the forward strand.
ACATGGGCTGCTGGTAAAAAATGCCTGTGAGTTTGAGGTCCCTTATTTTTGAGATAGAAGAAGCAAGGGTTACTGATGAATCTTATATCACCATATCAGGAGGGAAGCGGTGGCCTGGCTTCCGTAGCAGCCGCCTGGTCTATCCCCATCATCACCCAGCTTTAATCCTCCCAGAATCGTACCTCAGGAGTTCCTTCTTTATAAAGAAGGCTACCTATAGTTATACCAGTTCTGCCTCTGACTTGGCAGATGTTGAGAAAAGCTCGTGAAGGCTGAATTCCACAGCCTAAGGATGATTCTAGGTAGGGCCTCCATTGCCAACTAAAGATAATCTTGTGAGGGTGGGAATTCCTTGTCAGCCCCCAGCCTCTAAGCAAATGGACACACACTGTCCTAGGGGCAAGGTTCAGGAAGAAAAGTGAAGATGTGTCTAGGGTCAGTAAGGGGACCTCCCTTTGCAGGCCCTCCTGACCCTGGGTCTCTGAGTGGATCTTGCTGCATTCACAGACACCAGCTCCATCCGCAGCGTGCAGACAGGTGTGGGTGAACTTCAGGGGGAGACCAGATTTTGGCATGGAAAAGATTACTGCAACTTTGTCTTCAAAGACTGGGTTCAACTGGACAAGCCTTTTGCTGGTGAGTATCAGGAGAGTATACTGTGGTTGTGGTTTGTCTTTTACTTTTGGGCATCTCAACAGATAGGCATGTGCATATCTAAGGGCCTTTTGTTTGCTTTCTTTTCATGCTTTTATTAGTGTTAATTATATGTGATGATGGTTTCATTATGACATCTTTATATATATTGGTCATATTCCTCCTCTCGTTACTCCGTCTTGTCCCTACTTCTACTCCTGATGATCCTTCCTTCTTCCCAGCTAGTCTCCCTTGTACTTTGGTGTGTGGTATGTGTGTGTGTGTGTGTGTGTGTGTGTGTGTGTGAGAGAGAGAGAGAGAGAGAGAGAGAGAGAGAGAGAGAGAGATATCCAGTGAGTTAAGTCAGGGTGGCTTACAGGAGCGTGGATGAGGGGTTATTTTCAGAAGCATAGGCAACCTCACATGGGTACACCCATGAAGAAAACACTTCTTTCCTCTTCTAACAACAAGATCCTCAAGGACTGCCCAGGCATCGTGGTGGTTTTATTTTTGTCTTTGAAAATTGGGTTAAATTTTGGAGACTTGATTTGGTCCTACACTACAAACTTCCTTGTAGTGGCGACAAGAAAACATGAACTGGAACTGGTCTGGCTTAAAGTCCCAAGTTTCCTACAGGCTATCTTTTGGGGTAATAAGCTAATTTTCCAAGACAGGGTAGCCTTCTAAAACATTTTATGTATGTATGTATGTATGTATGTATGTATGTATGTATGCATATATGTATGTCTATGTAAGTGTATGCATATGTTTGTGGCACACACGCAGAGACAAGAAGAGGATGTCGGATCCCTTGGAGCTGGAGTTACAGGCATTTGTGAGCTGCCTGGCATGTGTGCTGGGACTCAAATTCCAGTCCTCAGTGGGGTGATTGTGCCTTTTGATCTATGCTTCCCTTGACCCTTAATGTATCTTTCTAGCCAAGTCAAGAAATACGCACTCAGTGGACACTAATTCGTGTCCTTTAGTGCATTCTAGATGGGGTCGGAGTTCTGTCCCTGGCACAGAAATTAGTGATGGGCCCTTGCCTGTACCCGGGCAGATTTCATCGACAGGTACTCCACTCCCCGGATGCCCTGGCATGATATTGGCTCTGTGGTCCATGGGAAGGCAGCTCGTGATGTGGCCCGTCACTTCATCCAACGCTGGAACTTCACAAAGGTACTGACGTTGTCTGGACAGCTCTCATAAAGAGGTGAAGAGAAGAGGTAGAGTTGAAACCCAGAGGGTTGGTGAGAGAGGGCTGCTGTGTACAACTGTGACCCCATTTACTGTGGGGACATCATTGGCAGAATGCCAGGACTTTGGGTCATTACAGAAAAGGAAAGCGTTCTTGAACTTTTAAGGCACAGACAAGTCAGTCTATGGAGAGGTAGACACAGATGTCAGAGCCTGTGGAGCCAATCTTTTGAACCCTATAGACACCAGTATTTATTAAGCATTTACCGAGATGGGCCCAGTAGGCATGTGGAGGGCTCCTGTAGGGTCTGGGAGAGACGTGTTTAGATGAGAGGTTCCAACTGTAAAGTCCTTCCGGTGCTGGGCTGCCTGGGCTCATGCTGTCAGGACTTTGGGAGACCTCCCTGAGAAGCATGGGTGAGTTTCTCTTCCACAGATAGAATCATCTTAGGACCCTTCTTTGCATGTAGAACTGGCCCCAACTCTCTGAAGTTCACTGTGTCTCAGTGTGCTGGTGAGGGGCTACTGTGCTCACTGCTGTGTGATAATTTGGACAGTGGACTTATTAGGTTCACAGACAAATTAGAGTCTCATCTCTCCTGTCATTTGAATATACATTATAAAAACGTAGCTGAAGACCTAGTGGAAATATTTTAAACACAAATTTAAAAGGGAAAGATGAATAAACAAAGCAATACTGGTTTCGATCCACCAAAGACTAAAAACACTGCTAATATCAACAGTTGGACACTTTTATACTCCTAAGCCCTGATACTGAGAGACTAAATTAATACAACACTAAAGGTGGTTTTTTTTAGGTGGGGTCTTTTTGAGATAGGGTCTCCCTGCAGCCCCAGCTGGCCTGGAACTCAAAGAGATCTGCCTGCCTTTGCTTCCCTTGTTTCAGGATTAAAGGTATGTGTCATCACACCTAGCTAATAGGAATCAAATCATAATTTGTCATGCTACTTTATAGTAAAGTTATTAAAAATGAAATAGTACTATATAGTATTGTGGTGAGATTTTTTTGATAGGAAAAATTAGTTTACAAATAATAATTCTAATTTTGCAATTATTTTCCTTACAGCTGGAACTTACATTTAAGTTTTTGGTTTTTTATTTTAGGTATATGAGTGTATTGTCTGCATGTATGTGAGCGTATCTGTGTGGTGCAGTGCTCACAGAGGTCCCTGGAACTGGAGTTAAGGACAGTTGTTAGCTGCCATCATGGTGCTAGGAATCAAGCCCAGGTCCTCTGCAAGAGCAGTCAGTGCTCTGACTTGCTGAGCCACCTCTCTAAGCCCCAATTTTTTTTTTTTTTTTTTTTTTGAGACAGAGTCTCGCTATAGTCCCGGCTGACCTAGAACTTACTATGTAGACCAAGCTGGCCTTTAACTCACAGAGATCCGCCTACCTCTACCTTCGGAGTGCTGAGCTTAAAGGCATGCACAACTAGGATTTTTAAATTTATTTTATGCATTTAATTTTTTACAAACTTAAAAGAATGTGCTTGCTACAAAAGCCAAAAGAAGAAAATGTGGGAAATAAAAACATATCTAATCTCCAGCTTATCACTTAGAAATGTCTGTTCATATTTTTTCTAGTTTTAATGAAACTATATATTTTTATCATTCTAAAGTCAGGAAGAATGGACTTCTTTTCTCGATCAAATCATTTTTATCTGCATTTTCTGTTGTAGATTATGAAGCCAAAGTACCGCTCCCTGTCCTATCCTTTCCTCCTCCCAAAGTCTCAAAGCACAGCCCATGAGCTGAGGTATCAGGTACCTGGCTCTGTCCACGCCAAAGTGCAGGTAAGCTTGGCTTGTCTCCTTTGCAAGTGCTGCCGGGTAATGTTGCTGTGATTGGACGAGGTGTCTACTACATTAGCTTCAGGTTTTCCAATAAGCTCTTTCTGAAACAAGTCTAAGTGACTCTTTTGAAGTTTAGGATTGCATTTCCTGTGTTAATGGATTCAGTTCTTTCCAAAACTCATATGTCTAATAAAATGCATATCTTCATAGAAACCAGCATCAAGGTGCAGCTGTTCCCAGGATCCTTTGAGAAGTGAGCCTAGCAACGTGGTACACACACAGTAAACCTGGGCCAGTTTTGCTCAGGCACCAGAAATGGGCCTGTAAACTGTGCATCTGGGAAGGGAGTTATTGTTCAATCTCATTTGAAAGCTTAATAAGCCAAATGCCTTTTAGAGTCTCTTTTAAAGGAATAGGAAGTTGTTTAATAGAGTCGCAAAATTTTACAACCTCCAGTCTAACCACCTCAAATTACAGACAAGAGAACTCAGATCCAGTAGGCTTCTGGGCCTTATCCAGGGCCACCCAGTAGTTCTGGATAGAGGCAGAGCTTGAAATCTAGTCTAGTTCAGCATTCTTGTCTGTTCCCTTCACCAACGGCAGCTCAAATATGTTGACTTAAGCAAGGACAGAATAAGGATGGGCAGGCCTCCTTTGGCATTGCCTTATAGACATCAAAGGTATCACTCAGGTAAAAGCCCAGCCCACTCTTACTCATGCCACCAATGTGGACTTACACCATTCAGATGAGGATCCTGGAGAATTTTATAAATGAAGTGTCTAAACCCATTACTTTACACTTTACTCACCAGGCGTGAGTCTCTAAGAAATAAGGGTGTGCTACAACCTAAGCAAAATAATAGGATAATAAAAATAATAAACCACGCTGGGCATGGTGGCGCATGCCTTTAATCCTAGCACTTGGGAGGCAGAGGCAGGTGGATCTTTGTGCGTTCAAGGCCAGTCTGGTCTACAGAGTGAGTTCCAGGACAGCTGGGACTACAGGGAGACCCTGTCTCAAAAAGACCAAAATAATAATAATGATAATAATAATAATCATCCAGGACTAAGAAGACCAATCAGTCAATAAACTACCTGCTATGAAAGCATGAAGCTGTGTGAGTCTCAGAACCCATAAAGAAGCCAGACATGATTAACATTCCCAGCATGGAGGAGGCAGAGAGAGCAAGATCCCTAAGTCTCTCTCATTGGCCGGCCAGCCCAGTGGAATCAGTGAGGCCCAAGCCAATGACGGACCCTCAAAGAATAAGGTAGATGGATCAGGGGGAAAAACACAACACTGAGGGCTGTCCTGTGGTCTCCACATGTTTGTATACACATGTGTATGTGCACCTGTCCACTCATGGGCAACACCCTCAACACATGCATAAGAGTGTTGAGAAAAGTGCCTATAGCCAAAGTATAGTCATCCCAGTTTTAGAAGATAAATAACTTAAACTTGGAGACACAGATAGCTATGCATTTATACATAAGCTGATGAATATTTTATGAACCTGTTTAATTTATTCTATTGGAAAAGAAGAAATTAGACAATCTAGAAGATAAAATAAGAACATTGTTAGTAGGAAAAACACAGAATATAAGATTTGAACTTGCTTTAAAATTGGTGTGGTGGTCAACTTATCAAAGCAGCTGATGTTAAGCATTTACCAAAAATGTAATTGCTGGCTCAGTAGTTAAGAGCACTGGCTGCTCTTCCAGAGGACCCGAGTTTGATTTCCAGCATCCTCCTAGTGGCTAATAGCTGTCCATAACTCCAGTTCCAAGGGATCCAACACCCCCTTCTGGCCTCCATGGGCTTTGCACAGCACAGGTGCACTTACATACAGTCAAACAAAAACAGTCATATACATAAAAAATTTTAAGGAGCTGGAGAGATGGCTCAGCAGTTAAGAGCACCGACTGCTCTTGCAGAGGACCCAGCACCCACATGACAGCTAAGAACCGTCTTTAACTCCAGTTCCAGAGGAATCCAACGCCCTCTTCTGACCACAGCATTGCATGACATGGGTGCACCAACCTACAAGCAGACAGTACACTCATAAACATAAAAAATAAATAAATTTTTAAAATTACATTAAAAAATTTAAAAAAATTTTAAAGAAAATAAAAAGAAAAATAAATAAATAAAAAAAAAAATAAAATAAAAAAGTAATTGGGGATGGGCTGGCAAGATAGATGGCTCAGCAGGTAAAGATACTTGCTGCCTAGCCTGACAACATGAGTTTGATTCACAGAGCCAACATGGTAGGAGGAGGGAACTGACTCAGTGTCCTTCACATATGCACTGTGGCAAGTGTGTGTCTGGATGTGAACATATAAAAAATAAAAAATTAAAAAATAAATAAGTAGATAAAAAATTTTAATGTATTGCTGAAATGTTTTAGCCTAGTTCTGATTATACCAAGACTCATTCACTGTTCACTAATTTGACCAGCATGTTTAAGCACCATTTGTTTACACCAGCATATCCTCCGGTACTTCCGTTTGTACTACGTACCCATTGGAAAATACCTGGGTCTTGCCGGGGGCAGATGACAAGAGATTTTGCTGCCTCTGGAAACTTAGTTTTCTGTGAAGAGAAAGCAGTGATGTTGGATAAGTTCATTTAGCAATGCAGAGTGTTCTCTGAAAATATGTCCCAGAATGCTCCGTGGATTTGCTAAGCAGGAGACACCGAGCTGGGACTCTTCTGTGAAGACCGTGGGGCCAGCTGCTGAACTGAAGCTCGGGTAAAGCCGTGGAGGAGGGGCCTGGAGGCTGGGCCTGGAAGCCCAGGACCCATGGGACTTTTTCTTCACCTGTGCAGACACACGGCACATGGATGTTTTATGAAGGTGAAACTAGGGCAGCATTTCTTAAGCTGGTTTTGCCTGTGAAATGTTGCTAACTATTCCACAAAAAGGCTTCCAAGGACAGACAAGGGTTCGCAGATTTCTTTAATATAGAATGGCACAGAGCTTTGTTATGCTAATGTGTTTAGGAGGCCACTAAGAGGCATGAGGTAGGAGCATTTCCAGGAGTTTGACAGAAGATTTCTCATTTTGTTTCTTCTCATCTGTTTGTGTCTGAATAAATATGTTAAGGCTTAAAGTTCATACATAGGAAGAACTTACTAGAGGAGAGAGAATGGAAGCCAGGGACAAGGAAGGTCTGCCACCACGTTAATAACACGAAATGGGAATCCAGAGAAGGGACAAATAGGGAATCGTTTGAATGATGCAGTGATGAGACACTCACTGAAAACAAAGGGTAGAGACCTGAAATTAAAGAACATTAGTTCGGTGTCATCAGTGGAATCTCCAGAGAGAAATGGGATGTGCGTTGTGACTGGCGGGTCAGGGCACAGCTGAGGTCACTGGGGATTGCTCGGCAGCTCCATTAGGGCTGTCTGTGTGATCCAAGTGTTTTATCATAGCAGTGACTATAAAGAAGTGAAAAGTCTTACAGTACAGCACTTCTGGGAACACAGGAAATTTGTCCAGCTGGGTACAGTCAAATGCATTTGAAAGCTACCAGGTCAGGAGAGCACAGTTCAGCTCCCCGTGCAGATCCACGATGCTGGGAACCTTCTCAAACCATTCCCTGCACGCAGCTTCTCATTCCTCCTCGTCCAGAGGCTTTGTGATGTTTGTGAATTAGATCTGCACTCCCTTCAGATGCAAAAGGCAAGCTTTCGCTGGGCGTGGTGGTGCACGCCTTTAATCCTAGCACTTGGGAGGCAGAGGCAGGCGGATCTTTGTGAGTTCAAGGCCAGCCTGGTCTACAGAGTGAGTTCCAGGACAGCTGGAGCTACAGGGAGACCCTGTCTCAAAAAGACCAAAAAAGGCAAGCTTTCATTCTACATACTTAATAAAAGGAGTGTCATCAGAACTATATTATCTTTTGTTTATTCCACATCTTGCTTTTTAAGATATTTTGTTATTTTTATTTTATGTGTATGAGTATATTCTTATATGTATGTAAGTGCACCTATGTCATGCAATAACCTCAGAGGTCAGAAGAGGGTATTGGATGCCCGAGAACCAGAGTTAAGGATGGTTGTTAGCCACCATGCGGGTGCTGGGAACCAAACCCAGGTCCTCTGTAGGAGCAGCCAAGTCTTACACTTTTTTTTTTTGGTCTTTTTGAGACAGGGTCTCCCTGTAGCCCCAGCTGCCCTGGAACTCACTGTGTAGACCAGGCTGGTCTTGAACTCACAAAGATCCATCTGCCTCTCCCTCCCAAGTGCTAGGATTAAAGGCATGCACCACCACGCCCGGCAGTCTTACACTTTTTAAATTAAGGGAAGGGCCTTATAAGAAAAACAGTACAAAATTTACAAATACAAAAATTAAGAAGTTTAATTAAATTCTGAACAGTGGCTGCTGTTTAGTAATAAATGTAGTTTTAACTAAAAAAAAAATCAAGATGTGGGGGCTGGAGAGATGGCTCAGTGGTTAAGAGCACTGGTTGCTCTTGAAGAGAACCTGGTTCAGTTCCCAGCACCCTCCTGGCTGACAACTGTCTGTAACTCCAGTTTCAGGACATCCACACCCTCTTCTGGCCTCTACAGGTTTTGCACAACAGGAGTGCACTTACATACATACAGGCAAACACACATACAAGTAAAATAAAACTAAAATAAATAACTTTTTTTTCAAAAGGTAAGATCTAACAAAATCTGGAATGTTGCCAGTTTTCATACACATCTTTTCATAAATGCTGAAATAGCTGAATAGCTCAAAGCCTCAGAGCTCCTGCCTCCTGCACTTCTCTCGTATTCAGTTCTGAGTGCCCGTTCTTGCACCTTTTTGTGTGTTATTCATTCACTCTACACGTTTTCTCATTCTAGACATTAATTATTCAAGGCAATGCTGTACAGTACCTAAAGGCCTAGATTAGGACCAGTCTCGATAGTTTTGTTTGCTTGCCTGTTTTCATGTAGCTCTGGAGACTGAACCGAGGAGACTGCCTCCCATCCCTCTAGGATCCAGTCCCCTGCCTTTCATGTTAAGGTCACCCCAGGTAGTTCTTAGCTATCATAGGACAGTGGCAAAATGACTCCTACATGGTCTCTTGGGAAACTTAGTAAAATTTACCCTGTTTATTGGATTTTTGTTGCTGTTGTTTGAGACAGGGTTTCATATACCCAGGCTGGCTTTGAATTTGCTATGCAGTTGAGGATGACTTTGAACTTGTGATCCTCCTGCCCTTTCCTCCAGATGTTGGGTGCAGATGTGTGCCGTCACTTCCAGTTTGTTATGCTAGGGAAGATCAAACCCAGGGCTCCATGCGTACACTGCAAGCCCTTTACAACTGAGTTACATTCTTGCCCACTTAATCATTTAATTCAGTTTTTAAGTATAGTTTATTTAATAACACAGAGGCCATAAACTTACTTAATTGTAAATTAACATTATGATGTTAAAGATAAGACACAGATTCAAGAATTAAGCTCTGCCACATACTAACTGAGTAACCTTGGGGAAATTGCTTTATTTGTATGTGTTTGTTTTATTTATCTGTAAATCAAGGCTAATAAATGATATCTGCTCCAGAGGACTAATGAAGGGTGATTATGGATAGAAAAACTAATTAATGCATGCAAAGTCCTCAGAAGAGTGCCGTAGGGCTGGGATCTAGTTAGGTTGGTAGAGTGATTGCCTGGGCATGCAGGAAGCCCTAGATGTGATCTACCACTAGCTTGGTGATGCATGTGTTTAATCCCAGCACTAGGGAAATAGAGGTCAAAGGATCAGAAGTTCAATGTCATCCTTGACTACACAGTACAGCCTGTGCTACAAGAAACTCTGTCTCAAAACAGAAACCAAACAACAACAAAAGCAATTAAAACAAACCAACCAACCAGGAGAACCGTAGTCTGTGTTCAGTATCTGCTCCTTCATGTCTTCTCTAGTGTTTCAAAGGTTTACAACAAAGAACCAACATTTTTCCACATGGGTCACTAGATAGGGTCTAGGTAAAAGTCTTTATATCTCTGGGTGTGGTGGCACACGCTTTTAATCCAAGCACTCGGGAGGCGGAGGCACCCAATCTAAGGCCAGCCTTGTCTACATAGTGAGTTCCAGGGTAGCTGGAGCTAAAGGGAGACCCTGTCTCAAAAAGACCAAAAAAAAAAGTCTTTATATCATGCATTTATGGAAATTGAGAAAAAGAATATTTGGCATAGTAAAGTAAATCACTGAGAAAATGTCATGTCATTCTTTCATTTGCAGAAGGGAACTCAAGTATTTCATTTGTTAATACAAAAGCATTGGGCCCACCCTTCCACAGAAGGGTGGCAGCCATGGAGAGGGAGCTGCATCACATAGACTGTGCTGGCCCCAACCAGCTCAGTCACTGCTTCTGAGATCACCCAGACACGAGAGCTGACACTAGCAGGGTCCACAAACACTTAATCTTGTGGGTTGGAGATAAAGAGATTGCTTAGCAGTTAAGAGCAGTCGCTGGTCTTGCAGAGGACCTGGGTTTGGTTCCCAGCACCCACAAGGTTGCTGACAACCATCTATAACTGTCATTCTGGGGGATCCAGTGCCCTCTTCTGACCTTTTCAGGAATTGCACCCATGGGTGCATGTACATACATGCAGCAAAACACTCATGCATATAAAATAAAAATAAATACCCTATACAAATTAAAAAAATAATAGTAATCTTGGGTGGTTCTCCTTAGTGATAGACATTCAAGAAGACTTCCTAGAATGTTCAAGAAGACACATGAGGAAATGGTACACGGATATGGAAATAAGTGGCATAGGTGTGCCTGGACTGCTTGACCACAGAAGGTGGAAACTAATGTGCTTTCTCTCTAGTAACAATGGGCAAGTTCTTGTCACCATCTGCGATGCACTGAGATAGAGGATGTCTGACATCTTTAAGGTTAAAGAAAATGTCCAGTGCGTGTCACAATTAGCATGGGCTTTATTTTTTTTTAATTTTTATTTGTGCATATGTAAGTTTATGAGTACCACCCATATGTAAGAGCCCCCACAGGGGCTAGAAATAAGGACTTCTTGTTCTCTGGAACTGGAGTTACAGATGATTGTGAGTTGCCATAAGATGGTTAGACTCTGAGAAGTCAACCCAGGTCCTTTGCAAAAGCAGTAAGGACTCATCCGCTCAACCATCTCTTCAGCCCCTGGAATCAATACTTTTTTTTATTAAACTGAGCAGCTTATCTTAGAAGCCATCCCTTAGACAATCTTGCTCAAAATCACTACCTAGATGAAGACACATATCTCCCATTTCAATGTAAGGAAGGGAACAGGGTAGAGGAGGGTAGAAAGAAGAGAAAAAAAAATAGAAAAGAAAATTTATAGGCAAGTAAATGACATCCAAATTATATTACTGGAATATTCATTCCTATAATCCAAAAGAGGTATTTAGAGACCAGGAAAGTGTTTCATATTACAGACTGGTAAAAGAGAGCGAAGCAGGAAGGAAGGTGTGACAGTCTGACCTGTCCCCCACAGGTTCATGTGCCGAACACTCGGTCCCCGGCTCCTGTTTAGGAAGGTGCTGGGAACTTTGGGTGGCAGGGCCTTGCTGGAGGAAGAGGTTTGCAGAGGGCACACCTAGGAAGACGACACCTGCTCCGTGGCTCCTTCCTCTCTCTGCATTCTGGCTCTCAGGGGGCAAGGAGCTTCTCCCCTCCAAACCTCTGTCCCCCATGCTCTACCCCACCAGGGCCCGGAAACACTGTGCCAGTCCATCATGGGCTAGAACCTGAAGTCAGGAACCAAAGTACATGTCTCCTCCTTTCTCTTGGTAAGAGCTAAACAAAAGCTAACTATGACAGATTGGTGGGAGGAAGCTGCTGTATGTGCGTCCATGAAGTTTGCTAATCATGGAGCGGTTTTCCATTTATAGACCAGGCTTTCATGCATCACCCCATATGTGATTGTGATCACAGGTCCTGGGCAGCAGAAGCTGTTACCCATCAAGGTGGCTTTACCCCAGGCCCAGAACCTGGTTAGACTTTGTAGATTTCTCATTTATTTTCACCAGTTCATAAGTAGCATTCCTATTCAAATCCCTCTTTATGGATGAGGAAGCTAAAGTTTTGAAAGCTTAAAATAAGGGTAAATGGGAGCTGGAGGGGTGGCCAGCCTCCATGGTTAATGGTTAAGAGCACTGGCTGCTGTTGTAGAGGACCCGGAATCAGTTCCCAGCACCCACATGGTACCTAACAACTGTCCATAACTCTAGCTCTAAGGGATCCAATGTCCTGTTCTGGCCTCTGTGGGCCTTGTACACACAGGTGCACATATATGCAGGTAAAACACTTGTACACTTAAAAATAAATGTAAAATACATTTTTTTTATGAACGAATGGTTAAGATGTGGGATTTGATCATGCTCGCCTGTGATCCCCGCACTTGGGAGGTGCACACAGGAGGGTGGCACACCAGTTTAAGGCCAGCCTGGGCTACGGAGTGAGGCCCTGTCTCAATAAAAACAAAACAACCAACCTAACAGTGAGTAAGTGGTGGAAATGGGACTCAGTTGTGAGGAGTCTGGCTTCAGCCCTGGGTCATAGCTGGTGAAGGTTGACACTATTTCTATTCAGACCCAGGGTGGTTGTGACCATGGAGGCCCTAGCAAGGTGAAGCATCTTCTCCTCTCGCCCAATATTTCTGGATCCTTCGAGGTCCTAACCTACCGTTCCCCCTAGGACTTCTCTCCCTTTGAGTCTTGTTCTTTATTTCTTTTTGTTGTTGTTTTAAATTTGTTTTTATTTTGTGTATATGAGCACTTTGCCTGCAAGTCTGTAATGTTGTTCTTTATTTCAAAGAGAAATTCATCCTTTTTTAGTGTGTGTGTGTGTGTGTGTATGTGTGTATGTGTGTGTGTGTGCCAAATGCTTTTGTCCTAAGCAGTCTTTTCTCCATGACTAACTTGGAAGCTTAGGGAAGAAAAGGAAATAAGGTTTACACTGAGTTTACGGGGAATAGAGCATTCTGGTGAGAAAAAAGGGAAGAAACTTGGGACAAGAAGTAGGGAAGTTTGAAGGTTTTCTTTCAAGAAAACATTTCCATTCTTTATGTGTTCCTCTTAAGCCTCCATTATATGGAAGAGGATTAGGATTGTGGTTAAAGAGAAGGCTATTTTTAGTCTAAAAAAATGGAACACCATACAGAGGAAAATTACTGGTCCTGGTTACAGTTTTGATCCTAAACCATAAAATCAGATGCATGCCATTTCCATGTACTTTCAAATTGTGTGTTCAAAGTTGAGGTTTGAAAAGTGTGGGTTCAATTTGATTCCCAGCACACTTGGGACACATTCCTGCCTGTGAGGTTCTGAGGTGTGTTTCAGTTACTCTGGCTTCTGAGCAGGAACAGAAGGGGAAACTACTCAGTCAATGAAACAAAGAGGAGAATGACTCTTAAATTTAAAACTAAAGGAAATCAGTCAAAACATGTTCGACCTACTTGACTGTTGATGAAACATTCTAGATCATCAAATATGTAAAGCAGTGGGCATGGATGACTTTACATAACCTCAGGGATCCACAGTAAAGGATTCAGGTAGAGCCAAAAGGAAATTTATTAATTTCCGTTTATCTGTGGTGACAGGCAAACCTTGAGTATTGGAAGAGAAATAAATGTCTAATAATCCCAAATAGGTTTTTTCCTCTATTGTTTAAAATTTAACTTTGAGGTTTACCCCCAAATGATGGCTTTTCAGTTAAATTACTTTTTTGTAAAATTTTTGAAAAATTCAGTTGCTGTTATGGATATGAGTATTTTGCTTGTATGTGCATGAGTATACCATGTGTGTGCAGTGCCTGCAGAGGCCAGAAGAGGGCGTTGGATCCCCTGGAATTGGAATCATGGACAGTTGTTAGCTGCCATGTGGGTGCTAGAACTGAACCCAGGTCCTCTACAAGAGCACCCAGTGCCCTTAACTGCTGAGCCATCTCTCTAGCCCCTTAAATGACTTTTTATTGTGAGAAAAAGGTATGAGTTTGGACTTAGGCAATGAGATTCCGAACAATGACAGGGACAGGAGGTAGGGACTTCCTGTATCTGGGGTTATAAGCATTTGGGGCTCTCCACTTTTCCATATGGTCTATGCCAGGCTGATGCAAGGGCTGGTCTTTGACTGTACAGCATTACCTACCTGAAGCATTTCAATGCATCTGGGAAGGGAGCTATTGCTCTTCATGGAAAATAACAGCTATGCGGCCCCCTGCCTTCCTTTCTGGGAGCCATAGCTAATCAGAGCTCTGCTCCAAGCATCTTCTCATCATCACAGCTGATTAGACATGACATACCAGTTGATCCCTACCTGATGCTGCTGATTTTTATCTTTCATGAATGACTTTCTTAAGACTGAATCAGAGCAGGTTTTGAGGATAGAAAAGAAAGGAAGTGTTAGATTTCCGGGTTTGAGGGGAAGATCAAGATGTTTCCATCAGGGGTGGCTTACACTCACCACACCTTTACGGACTGATGTCTAGAATATCTATTACTAAGTGCCACATATAGTTACTAACACTTTTCATTTAATTTTTTTAGATTAAAATACAAAGTAATGCATTTTGCTGTAGTAGATACATTTGTTCTGTTAGTCTTCACAGCAGTTGAGGAAGAGAAAGAAGGGGTGAGAGGGAGGAGACAGAGACAGAGACAAGGAGACACAGGGAGAGACAAGGAGACACAGAGAGAGACAAGCAGAGGAGACAGAGATAAAGAGGCAGAGAGACACAGACAGATAAGGGAGACAGAGATGAAGAGAGACAAAGAGACACTGTGAGACACTGATTAGGGAGATAGAGATAAAGAGAGATAAAGAGACAGAGACATAGGCAAAATGAGAGAGAGGAGAGAGAGAGAGAGAGAGAGAGAATGCTCAGCTGTACAGTGGAGAGACTAGAGCCTCCATGACATCAGGCTGATCCGTCCAGGTGAAGGAGCTAAGCTAAGCCCAGGCTGGAGGACACATCTTCCCAGTGCATGCTACGAGAACACCTCCACAGTCACACGGACTTACATGAGGACGTGCGCTCCAAAAGCTTCACAACCTGGTCTGCGCTTTCAGGATCGTGCTGTTTACAACAGCATGGAACATTGACTTTAGGAGACTAATCATTGAAACTTTTGTGAATCTTTGCAGTTCCTATGTGGTGAAAATTATGCAGTTTCTTGGAGATGATGGAAAAGACAGGTTATTTTGTGGATGCTTATAACTTGTTTTCTTTATTTTCTTCTGTGACATTTGGTTCATGTTAATCGATATATTTTTCTCCTCACTGCACACACTTACCTGATAAAATTGAAATAGAATACATGGGGAAATGGTGTATAATAAGGACTCATATTAGATGAAGATAATACAACCAATGATTTTTAGCAAGTAGTAATTCCTAGTTCAGTAAGTAAATATTATTTTTTATGATGATTTATCCTCTTTTAATGTCATGTGCTCATTGGATGAAGGAGCCTATGATAAATTATTTTCTATCCATATTCATTTCAAGATATATAGCATGTCTCCCTGTTCCTTACATTATCACTTTCAGTTCAAACAATGCCATTGTGTAGACAAGCATCACGATCAAATACCCCAGTATGAATGGCAGCTGTGTGTGCAACATGCTCTTGATCATTTGGGTATGTCCTTGTCAGACTTGGCATCAACTCATGCAAGTGAGCTGTTTGCTCCTGTGTCAGGACTCCCTGTAAAGCACAAATCTATCTGACTGGGGATCAAAACATGGCTTTCTTCTTCTTTTTTAATATATTTTTATTGTTATTAAACTTTTTCATACATCCTACATCATTTCTCAATCCAATTTAGACTCACTTCCCTTTCAATGCCCCCCACCCCACCAGAGTTCATGCATTCTGCCATACATGTCTTACATATTTTTCTGAGCCTTTCCAGGAGTAGATATTTTTAAAAATATTAACTAGAGGAATAATTTTACCAGGTTTTCCATGCAATAGATATAAGACTGGTTGGGGCTGAAGAGATGGCTCGACAGTTAAGAGCACTGACCTCTCTTGCAGAGGACCCGGGTTCAATTCTCAGCACCTACATGGTGGCTAACAACCATCCCAAACTCCAGTTCCAAGATCCAACACCACATTCTGACTTCTGTGGGCATTGCACATGAGTGCACTTACACAGATACAGCCAATACACTCATACACATAAAATAAAAATAAATAATAGCTTTAAAAAAGACTGGTTATGTATTGGATTATTTTATAGTCCTAATAAGTGGGCAGTCCTTTTTTTTTCATTTTATTTTAAATTCTCGTTGACTTTGTGAGGGACAATGTCAATATTCATTTAAAATCAGAAATAACAAATATCTTTTTACACTTCCTCTTCCTCATTTTCCGCCTCTCCTTCACCCCAGTGGTGATATAAAATTGCTTAAGAAAATCAAGAAGTACTTACTATGTGCAGGTGTCGTACTGTGAAACCAGTTAAAATACTGGAAAGAATCTCAAGCAAAGGTCATTTGGCTTTGAGAAAGCCGTGGGAAGCCCCCAGCATCCCCCGGTCTACCCTGCCATGTATAAGCACAGTCTGCCCTGCAGATAACTGATGTCACCAGCACCCTTAGTACCATTTACTAGGCTTTATAGTCACTTTACAGACTCTGCCCTGCATCAGTGTCTTAACCTATGTACAGGAGCAGGACTGTCATAGGACCTGAGTACAAACAGCAATGTTACCTGAATAAATCTTCAAAATACTCCTTACAGAAACCACAACTTAGGGCTTCAGGTTTTGAATGAACGCAATGCCAGGTGGAAGAGGGTAGACTGGAGAATATACTTCAGTGCCGCCCGTGGACCATGTGTAACCTGAGCCTCTGTAGTTACTGGTTTAGAAGAAACAGGAGGGGCTTCATTGCCACATCTACCTGCTGTCTTCTCTGCTGTCTGATGTTCGCTCATTGCTGGTTGCTGTTTTGCAGTTGCTGCGCTCCGCTGCTGACTGGTCTGCTGGTATAAAGTACCATGAAGAGTCCATCCACTCGGCTTACATCCACGTGATAGAGAACAGCAAGCACTACATCTACATTGAAGTAAGTCAGCCAGTGATGTGGGAACCTACCTTCCCCAGTATCACACAGAGATCGTAGGGTCCCCAGCCTGGGGTTCCACACCAATAAGTGTGTGCTGAGAGACAGGGTGTGCTGGGAAAGTGCTGATTCAGGTCATCTGCATTTTGATCTCCTCAAAGTGCCTGAAATTCTCTGTACACTGCCTTTAACTCAAAGTCTCTAAGAGCAGTCTTGTAAGTCCTTGCATACTAGCTTACTGGCTTACTATAACATTGCTTGCTGGAAACAACCCCAGTGTGGATTTGTAAGCTTTCACTGGGCTTTGGTCAGAGGCTCTAGCACGAGGCATGTGCTGTATCAAGAGAACATACACAGACATACACAGGGTGACAGACAGCGCTGCTCTGGAAGTGTTGGAGAATGGAGAAATCAGGGAAGAGAACATAGAGAAGGAAGACGCAAGCAAGCATGCCGATGCTGCGTGTTGGCATTCATGATAAAGTCTTTTCAGATCCCAGACTGCGTTCAGAGGACTCTGGAGAATCTGGGAGCACCAAGTTTCGTGTGGGAACTTTAACTTCACTTGAAGTAAATGCAAAAATAGGACAGAACATTTGAAACTCCTGAGAAAAATAATCACAATAACGGGGGGGGGGCAAACCAAAACACATCTCTCTCCTTTATCCTAGTTTTTTTTTTTCCACATTGCATAAAAATAAAATGTTTAGCAGGAGGTCAACTATGAGAAAGCCATTGTAGCCCCATCCTCCTTCCCCTTGAGTATTGCCTCTCTCTCCCTTCATGTCAGTTGATTAAAGACAAGTGGCAAAGAATTGCAGCTCTACTTGTTTCTCAGTCCCAGGGAAAGAGAAGACTAATTAGAAACACTGGAAGGTTAAGTGCAGTGCAGCGGTGTATTCCAAATGCAAGAGATAAAGAGCAAAAGCGTTAGTGGAGAAATTAGTGAGCTCTGCTCAAATCTACAGTTTAGTAGTATGTTTGGTACTATTAACTTTGAGAATTATACTATAGTTACATAAGATGTGAAAGCTGACCCATCCATCACCCAGCCATTTTGTTCCATCTTTTTAAAACATTTTATTGTTCTTATCTTATGTATATGAGTGTGTTGGATGCATATATTTAAATGTACTCATGCCATGCAGTGCCCATGGAAGTCAGAAGAGGTTGTAGGATCCTCTTAAATTGGAGTTACAGATGGTTATTTGCCATCATGTGAATGCTAGTAATCAAACCCTGTCCTCTGCAAGAGCAGCCAGTGCTCTTAACTGCTGAGCCATCTCTCCAGTCCCTTGTTTCATCTTTTTTTCTTTTTCTTTTTGAGGTATGATCTCTCTGTAGCCCCACCTGGACTGGAGCTCGCTATATAGACCAGGCTGCCCTTGAACACAGAGATCCACCTGCTTCTGCCTCCCAAGTGCTGGGGTTAAAGGTGTATACCACCACCACACCCAGCTTGTTTCATCCTTTAAAACAAAAATCATTAATGGGGGCTGGAGAGATGGCCTAGCGGTTAAGAGCGCCGACCGCTCTTACAGAGGACCCGGGTTCGATCCCCAGCACCCACATGGCGGCTGAGAACCGTCTGAAACTCCAATTCCAGGAGAACTCCAGTTCCAGGGGAGTTCGACACCCTCTTCTGACCTCCGCGGCATTGCACAACATGGGTGCACAGAACAAAAAAAAAAAAAAAAAATAAAAAAAAAAAAAAAAAAAAAAAAAAAAATTAAAAAAATAAATAAAAAAAAAAAATCATGAATGCAAATGCATTAGTTTTCTCTTGCTGTGATAAAGTATCTGACCAAAGCAACCTAAGGAAGAAAGGGTTCGTTCTGGCCACAGCTGGAGGGTACAGTGAATCACAGCAGGAAAGTCATGGTGGTTGGGGCAGGAGGTCGCGTGAGGAAGCAGAGTGTGATGAATGCTGGTGCTCAGCTTGCTTTCTCCTTTTTAATTGCGTCTGGCATCCCAACCTATGGAACGTTACTGTTCCCATTTAGGATGGGTCTTCAAGCCACCTTAATTAACCTAATCTAGATAATCTCTTACACACATGCTGAAAGATTGGTCCCATGGTGGTTCTAAATTCAATCAAGTTGACAAGATTAACTATTGAAACCAGCTTTTCTCTCATGCTGGCATTAGATAAGTTAGCAGTGCCATGTGGGCACACATGGCTGTGGGAGCCTGGAGATACTCATTTAGCCAGAGGAAACATCAGTGTTTACCATACTCTTCCCATACTCTTCCCAGGCAGCAGTCTGCACTTATGGCTGCTGAAGAGGGTTAGCATCTTTGTAAAAAGAAAACAAAACAACCAAATCCGTAGTTTGATTACCACTGAGATTTCAGTTGTTTGAATCCTATTCTCAAATGAGTTCCTGTACAATGCCTTCCCATTAGTTTGTTTTCTGGAGGCATCTTGTATATTCGTGAACTGATACATAAAAAACGTATGCACTCATACAAATGGTATGATACAAAAGTGTGAAAATCATATTTGAGTTATTACCCATGTATATTCCTTGAGATGATTAGCAAATATTACTTTGAGGTGGTTGTCTTTAGAAATTATGATTGTATTATAACCATCTGTATTTTGAATAGGCAAATAATCACAATATTTATATATTACTTTTAATGTACTTTCATGCAACAATAAAATCTTCTACAGCATTAGGATAATAATGTAGCTATTTCATAATAACAGTTTTAAGAGAATTTTTTTTTTCCTTTGGTCTTTTTGAGACAGGGTCTTCCTGTAGCTCTGGCTGTCCTGGAACTCACTCTGTAGACCAGGCTGGCCTCAAACTCACAGAGATCCGCATGCCTCTGCCTCCCAAGTGCTAGGATTAAAGGTGTGCGGCACCACGCCCGGCATTTATTTATTTCTGTATGTGTATCAATGTACTGTCTGCATGCAAGTTTGTGCACCCATGTTGTGCAATGCCACGGAGGTCAGAAGAGGGTGTCAGATTCCCCTGGAACTGGAGTTCTCCTGGAATTGGAGTTTCAGATGGTTCTCGACTGCCATGTGGGTGCTGGGGATCGAACCCGGGTCCTCTGTAAGAGCTGTCAGCGCTCTTAACCGCTAGGCCATCTCTCCAGCCCGAGAATGTTTTATAGCTAAATGAATAACAGAAGCATTTAAAGAAAAGAAATAAAAACATTTCTCCTTCCATTTTATTAGTTCATTTTTATTTATGCGTATACTTGCAAAGGAGATTTGTCAGTGGAAAAAAAAACACTTACCATGCAAACTTGAGGATCAGAGTTTGGATCCCAAGCACCCAGATAAACACTAGGTGGGCCAGGTAGCCTCCCTGTTATCCCTATGCTCAGAGGTGCAGACCTGGGATCCTGAGAGGAAGCTGATCCTCTAGACTAGTCATATCAGCAAGCTCTGGGTTCGACTGAGAGACCTGACCTCAATGAATAAAGTGGAAGACTCAAGATGTCCACCTCAGGCACCCCCACATACACATGTGCACATGTTCATGCATGCTTACACACACATGCCCTTCACATGTGACCATGCATTCACACATGTCTGCATGCAACACACACAGAAAAAAAGAAAAACTAACGCAATTCAAAACTACTTGAAATAGAAGTTTGGGAGACCCAAAGAAAGAAGACAAGGTGGAAGTCAGTGCTGGAAAATACTGGCGGGAGCCTGACTGGAATTAGAGCAGGAGTCTGCCGTATGTCGTATGCCGTGCTACATAGGACACTTGCCAATGTCGTTTTTTTAAAGATTTATTTTTATAGCTGGTGTGGTGGTGCACGCCTTTCATCCTAGCACTTGGGAGGCAGAGGCAGGTGAATCGCATCCCCTGACCCTGCAGTTGTCATGTGAATGCTGGGAACTGAACCTGGGTCCTGAGCAGTAAGTGCTCTTAACCACCGAGCCATCCCTCCAGCTCCAAAAATAGAATCTTTAATAATAAGAATTTACACAGTGTGAGAATCTAACTGGGGAATGGTCTTAATAGTCTAAGAATGTAATATTAACATTTGTGTGAGGAAAGTCACATAGCCTTCTACTTGACTAAGATGCAATAAGTCTAGATAGACATGTATCATGTTCTGGGCCATTTGCTTTCCTTGCAGGATTCAGTGGTCAGAACATGTATCTTGTATGAACCATTTTTTTGTGATCACTACAGCTTTTGTTTCTTGTCCCATTCTCTGTATGTTGTGTATGAGCCTCACAGGATTGTTCCATTCTTTTGTAGAACCAATTTTTCATAAGCTGTGCTGACGATAAAGTTGTGTTCAACAAGGTGGGTGATGCTATCACCCAAAGGATCCTCAAAGCTCACAGGTATGGTTTATGGCTCTTGAGTAAAATTTCAGATGAAGTTGATGCTCTTGGGTGTGCTGCTGAGGTGACTACAGAGCTTATGTTTAGAGTGCTGTCCCTTCCTAGGCTCCTACCGGCCAAGGTCCAACCAGTAGGTTACTGGTTCCTCTAATTTGAGTCAATTGCTGAGAAATTTTCAGTCCATTTTGATGGGAATCTGGTCTTCCGGGACCTAGTCAGGGCTTCCTGTCCAGCCTTTTCCCATGCATGGGGTGTGTGTTTGATTTATTTAATGGCAGGCAGTGAACTATGTTCACATAAACAAAGCAAAATGGAAAGAAAATTTTGCCACAGGTTATATCTAAATTCTTGCTTCCATCTATCTTATTTGTTAGCTCATGGAATTATTTCTCAGAAGTTTTATTGAGATCATATGTGGTTAAGTGCAGTGCTCCCACTTACATTGAACAGTCCAGTAATATAAGAAAGTAACCATCACCTAATTTTTATTATGTTGATTTACTTTATTTTTATTATATTGTGTGTAGGTGTATGTGCACATGTGTACACACATACCATGACACACATATGTGAGGGGTCACAAAAACTTTCAAAAGTTAGTTCTCTCATCTCACCATATAGGGTCCAGAGATTGAACTCAGGTTGTCAGGCTTCAGAGGAAGCTCTTCTACCCATTGAGCTATCTCAGCCCATTATGCCTATTTTCTTCTATGAATTATTTTATTTTTTTAACAGTACATAATAAGTAATGAATACAAGCATCCTTCATGTAAAACCAATTTGCAAGCAGCTATGCCCAAACCCACACAGCCCATCTATGAATTGTTTTTAAAAAATATTTTATACCAGGTGGGTGAGACATGCCCTTAATCCCAGCACTCGGGAGGCAGAGGCAGGTAGATCTGTGTGATTAAAGCCAACCTGGTCTACTCAAGGTGGGCTGGGGTTAGGGAGACCCTGTCAAAAACAACAACAAAATTTTTCTTTTCTTTTTTCTTTCTTATCTCTCTCTCTGTGTGTGTGTGTGTGTGTGTGTGTGTGTACAATTGCACACATGCCCATCAAGCCAACTCACTGGCTTAAGAATTTTTTAGATTTGGCTCTTTTCGCTTTTGTAATTAAAAACCTCCCAACTAAAAAAAAGCCCGGGTCCAGATGGTTCCATGGCAGAATCTATAAAACATTTAAAGAGGTCCTACAACCATTGCTACTCAAACTGTTCAGAAGGATACAGAGGGAATTCTCCTAAACTCCTTCTATGAAGCCAGCATAACTCTTAATACCAAAACCAGACAAAGATACAACCAAAAAAGAAAGCTATAGACCCAGCTCACTAATGAACATAGATGCAAAACTTCTCAACAAAATACTTGCAAATTGCATACAGACCCACATCAAAAAGATCATCCATCATGATGAAGTTAGATTCATACTAGAAATGCAGGGATGGTTCTACATATTTAAATCAATAAATATCATAAAACACACAAATGGACTGAAAGACAAAAACCACACAATCATCTCAATTGATACAGAAAAAGCCTTTGACAAGATCCAGCATCCCTTCATGTTTAAAGTCCTAGAGGGAATTGGACTGAAGGGAACATTCCTCAACATGATCAAAGCCATATATAGCAAACCCACTGCCAACATCATCCTAAATAGAGAAAAATTGGAACCATTTCCCTTAAAGGTGGGAACCCGGCAAGGCTGCCCCTTATCGCCACTCCTCTTCAACATAGAGCTTGAAACACTTGCTAGGGCAATAAGACAAGAGAAGGAAATTAAAGGAATACTAATCAGAAAAGAAGTTAAGCTATCCCTTCTTACAAACGATATGCTTTTATTTTAATATTTAATTAATTAATTAACTTTATGTGTGTTTTGCCCACATGTGAGTAAATGCCCCATGTGCATGCAATACCCACAGAGACCAGAAGAAGGAGTCTGGAGTTATAGATGGTTGTTAGCTGCCATGTGGGTACTAGAAACTGAACCCAGGTTCTCTGCAAGAGCAGCCAGTGCTCTTAGCTGCCAGGCCATCTCTCTAGCCCTGGGTTTAGTTCTTATATCTCTGACTCTTTTTTTTTTTTAATTTATTTATGTGTACGAATGTATTGTCTGCATGTAGGTTTGTGCACCCGTGTCGTGCAATGCCGTGGAGGTTAGAAGAGGGTGTCGGATTCCCCTGGAACTGGAGCTCTCCTGGAATTGGAGTTATGGATGGTTCTCAGCTGCCATGTGGGTGCTGGGGATCAAACCTGGGTCCTATGCAAGAGCAGTCGGTGCTCTTAACTGCTAGGCCATCTCTCCAGCCCCTATCTCTGACTCTCTTATTTTGTGTCAGGTCGGGGTCCATGTTCATTGTTTGGCATGTGGATATAGAATTATCCCAGCACTGTTTGTTGAAAGGACTGTTCATCCCTAGCTGAGTTGTTTTGGCTTGAGGGACTATTATTCTTATGGATGATTTGAGCTCCATGTAAAAGTACCAAAATAAACAGAACCATCACATCTCACTATTTTAAGTCATTGACTGCTACCAGTGTGGAATGTTTATACACATTTGGGGACAAAACCATTTTCAGATCTTGCTTTTGTGTAATATGTGGGGATTTAAACTGACTGATATCTTAATGGTAGCTATCAGTGTTTTATCTGCTTCATGGTTTATGTCTGCATCATCTTATTGAATCTTCACAACTACTTGTGAACGTGGGTTGTGAGGCCTATGGAGGCCAGCAGCCAGCCCTCCAAGCAGCTGAAGATGGCTGTCTCCATCTCATGCTGAAGGGGCTGGCAACACTGCATCCTCCACACCCATGGACTGCACAATAGATCCCATGCTTAGCTGTTTATTAGAATCACCATCGGGCTTTTATGAAACTGCAGTTTCACTTAGCTTCAGTTTTTATTAAACTGCAGTTTGACTCTACTTCAGGGTTGGTGGATTACCATTTCCTAGAGTGAGTCCCACTGAGTTTTATACTGCTCCAAAGATGACCCCAGGACACAGCTGAGATTGTGTGGCCCTCATCTGGAACAGCAAGGACAGCCATAGATAGTAATGGTGCCCAGTGCTTTTTCAAGCAACTTTTATTCTTTATCTTCTCAGATATTTTTTAAAGTCAACAAAGCATCTATTGTTGAAAAGACTTACAAACATCCTTGCTTGAAACTGAGCATGCATGAGTACTCAGAGATGTCTTTCCTCCTTCCCAGTCTCCCATGTCTATAGAGTAATTGATGTCTAATTTGCAAAATTGCATTATCTTTCTGCCAGCTGTGATGTTTCATTGATGCAGAGGTGTCTGCTTTATTTAGGGAGCACATTTTGCAAAAGATATGTTTTTCTAATTTATTATTTTTTAATTTTATGTGTATGAGTATATCGCCTGCATGTATATAAGTGCACCCATGTGGTGGAACGCCCAAGCCCATGGAGGTCAGAAGAAGGCATTGGATCCCCTGGAACTGGAGTTATGGATGGCTGTTATCACCATATGAATGCTAGGAATCAAACCCAGATCCTCTGCAAGAGCAACCAGTGCTCTTAACTGCTCAGCCATCTCTCTAGCCCCCTAAAAATAATGTCATTATGACTAGAAACAAGTCACAGAAAGTTGGCAAATGAGTTCCTTGGTTTGAGTGATGAATCATTTAAAAAAATTTTTTTTATTTAATTTTTTATTTATTTCTGTATGTGTATGAATGTACTGTCTGCATGCAGGTTTGTGCACCTGTGTTGTGCAATGCCGCGGAGGTCAGAAGAGGGTGTCAAACTCCCCTGTAACTGGAGTTCTCCTGGAATTGGAGTTTCAGACCGTTCTCGGCCACCATGTGGGTGCTGGGGATCGAACCCGGGTCCTCTGTAAGAGCGGTCGGCGCTCTTAACTGCTAGGCCATCTCTCCAGCCCCATGATGAATCATTTTGAACTGTGATCAGCTACCAAGAACTGACTGAACTTGAACTTCACTCATCTCCATTAGTAGTTCCCTATAGTACATACTGTCTGTAAGATTTGTTTTGGAGTGTTTGGGAGCCTGAAAGAATATTTTTTGTATGTATGTGTACATGTGTGTGCAGGGGTGCATGTGTGAATGTATGTGTACATGTGTGTGCAGGGGTGCATGTATGAATGTATGTGAGCCAGGGAACAGCCTGAGCTTCCACTTTTCAAGTGCTGTCTACTTTCTTGTTGTTTCTGTCTACTTTCTTCAAGTGTTTCTCACTTGAAGAGAAGATTAGATAAGTGGTAAAAATTCATAAAAGTATTTTATTTATTTGTTTGTTTGTTTTTATGTGTATGAATGTACTGTCTGCATGTAGGTTTGTGCACCCATGTCGTGCAATGCTGTGGAGGTCAGAAGAGGGTGTCGGATTCCCCTGGAACTGGAGTTAAAGACGGTTCTCAGCCACCATGTGGGTGCTGGGGATCGAACCTGGGTCCTCTGCAAGAGCAGTCGGTGCTCTTAACCGCTAGGCCATCTCTCCAGCCCAAAGTATTTAAATCATAAATGAGAATGTGTACCATAAAATCGATGCTTTTCCCCGAGTAGGAATGTAAAAAGACTTCATCAGTTAAAAAAAAAAAGTGTGGTTGGGGCTGGAGAGATACAGCTCAGTGGTTAAGAGCATCAGCTACTCTTGCAAAAGACCCAGGTTCAGGGTTCAGTTCCCAGCACCCATACAGTGGCTAACATCTGTCCATAACTGTAGTTCCAGGGGATCCAATGGCCCTCTTCTCACCTCCACGGGCATTGCACAACACTGGTGCACTCATATACATGCAGGCAGTACACATATATACATAAAATAAAAATAATAAAATATTTTTAAATAAATAAATAAATAGAAGTACAAGAAAGAGATTAAGAAAAATCAGGTCAGCTGTTTTAAAATTTCCACATCAACATTTTTTTCTTTTTAGGCAAAGGTATTTCAGCTGTCCGCAGTAAGCTGTCATCCAGTTATCATTTTCTTTTTGGGGGACAGTCTGTCACTGGCCTAGAACTCACGAAAGAGATGAGGCTGGTTGGCCAGTGAGCCCCAGGGCTCCACCTGATTCCACCTTCCCAGTCTCGAGCTTAAAATTGTGTACCCCACACCCAACCAACGTGGGTTCTAGAGGATTAAACTCAGGTCTTCATCCTGCAAGCTAGCACTTCACTAATTCATTACCCAGCCAAGAATGTTTTTCTTTATCATTTCTATTTGTATGTAAAAATAAAAATTGGAATTTTCCAAAAATTCTAGCATTTTAGAGCAGGAAGGAACTTTATGATAATTTCTTATTAAACACTTTCCCAGTGATCCTCTGAGCAGTTTCCAAAAGTGAAAAGGATAGCATGAAAGAGAGCAGAGAGGCAGCATCTGTCGCAGACTGTCCCTCACACCCAGAAGTTACCGTGTACATGGAAATCTGGCAACTTCAAGCTTACTTTGTAGAAAATGGGAAACCAGTCTGAGGAATTTCACACTAACTTTACCTCTGGTCTCTTTCCTTGAGGGTCTTGCTGTCTCTGATAGTCATATATCACAAGGGCCGTACATCGATGCTCTCTGTAAATACACACACATTCTGGAAATTATTTCATGGTTTTCTTTATCTCTGCATCCCCACACCCTCGTTCCTCTATGTCAATTACAACTGTAAAATATTTTTTCACGTACTAACTTGAAATCAGTGGTCTCATTTTCTTAGGCAACATCAAGGAAGAATTCAAAAGCCTGTCTTATAGGCTGCCTGAAGTGGGGGCGCCTTCTGTTGCCCAGTAGGGTCATCAGTCTTGCCCTTCATATGCTTCTCTTCCTTCATAGGTTTCTCTATTCTCTGCTCTCTGGAACTCAGAACTTTTCCTTACCAAAGGCACATTCTTTTTGTTGTTTTGTTTTGCTTTGTTTTTTATGAGACAGGGTCTCCCTGTAGCCCCAGCTGTCCTGGAACTCACTCTGTAGACCAGGCTGGCCTTGAACTCACAAAGATCCACCTACCTCTGCCTCCCAAGTGTTGGGATTAAAGGCGTGCACCACCACACCTGGCCTAAGATGGTTCTTAGCCGCCATGTGGGTGCTGGGAATTGAACTCAGGTCTTCTGCAAGAGCAGTCAGTGCTCTTAACTACTGAGCCATCTCTCCAGGCCCAAAAAGGCACATTCTTTTTTTTTTTAATTTTATTTATTTTTGTATGTGTATGAGTGTACTGTCTGCATGTAGGTCTGTGCACCCGTGTCGTGCAATGCCAAGGAGGTTAGAAGAGGGTCTCAGATTCCCCTGGAACTGAAGTTCTCCTGGAATTGGAGTTACAGATGGTTCTTAGCCACCATGTGGGTGCTGGGGATTGAACCCAGGTCATCTGCAAGAGCAGACAGTGCTCTTAACGGCTAGGCTATCTCTCCAGCCCCTAAAGGCACATACTTTTTTTTTTTTTTTTAATTCATTTTATATTTATTTTTTTTTATCTCTTTTTTGTGGGGGGTGTTAACTTTTTTTTTTTTTATTGGTGCTTTATACATTTCATACATCATTTTCCAATTCAGATCAGGCATATTTCCCTTTCCCTCCCCCCTCCCCACCCCATCCCAGATCATGCATTTTGCCATAACTGTCCTGCATCTTTCTCTCAGTTTTTTTTTCATTTTTTAGCTATAAGTGATGATCCATGAGTACAAGCATCCTTCATATGAAACCAATTTGCAGGCTGTTGTGCCCAAACCCCCACAGCCCCACCATCCAGCAGGGGGTGAGGGGTTGTATGTTCAATCAAGTTGATCAAAGTCCAAGACAACAGCTCCAGAGAGAGTGGACTGTTAAAGGCACATTCTTAACAACAAGTCTGATTTAACTGCTGGAAAAGGACTAGAACAGAGGACAAGGCAGATGGGAAAAATGACATTTGGCAGGCAGCAGGGCCTAACCAAGGAGCCCGGGCCTGGGCCAGGTCCCTCCTGCCCTGGGGAGACGGAGTCTCTGAATTGCCAACTCCCTCTACTGGGCTGTCTTTATTTTCTGCCGGGGTTGTAGCGGAGCCTCACCCCAGTTCCCCAAAGCAACTTCTCCGCTGCTTTCACTTCCTTCTCAACAGCCATTGCTCTTTATAAAAACGGGTTTTTTTCAAGGGCCCCATGTTCAGTTCTATGACCTAGCATCTCAGACTCATGTTCACTCAGCACTGAAAGAAGAGCGGTCAGGGGAACTGCTGCAGAAAACATGTCTTCTCTAATCAGTAGACCTGTCTCAGATTTGAGATCAGCTCCCAGCCCACTTGAAACTTGACTTTGACAACTCAAATGTGTCTGGAGACCAGGCAAGAGAAATCATGACCCTTTGTCTCAAATCAGTCTTTCATCCCATGGTTGAGTAACCCAAGGGAAAGAATACGACCTAGCCAGAGCAGCTTTAAAGCACTGTGTGTTGTGAATGAGTGGTGTCTGTGGCACTATTATTGAACAACATTGAAAAATATGTCATTAAACTGCACTAAGTTATGTAGTTTTAAACACTGGTTAATCTCCTCATGGTTCTCATAACTGTGGAAGAGTTACAGTTTACACGTAATCAGGTGATTTGAGTGGTTCCCAGAGGTGAACTCTGATATTCTTGGGGGTCAGATGTCTGGGGACCTGGGGCTCTTTCCAGCTGTGTTATCTACAGGCATTTGAGCCTTTGAGTCCACTGATTTGCTTTTCCTTCCCCAACAAAGAGAACAATAACACCATATATGTGAATATGTATGAAAGCAATAACACCATATATGTGAATGTACATGAAAGCAGTTAGGGTATGAAAGTGACAACACCATATATGTGAATGTATATGAAAGCAGTTAGGGTATGAAAGCACCAGTTAATCTGAAAAACTATTACAGAATTTCCAGGCTAGTCATCATCTGGAAGTGCACTGTGCACTCTAGATATAGGAGAGTATAAAGAATCCCAAGAGACAGGGATGGAGAGATGGCTCAGGGATTAAGAGCACTGGTTGATCTTGCAGAAGACCTGGGTTCAAATCCCAGCACCCACATGCCAGCTAACCAATCATCTGTAACTGCAGTTTCAGGAGAGCCTGGACCCTATTCTGTCCTTCATGGGCACTGTATGACAAAGGTGCACTCATATACATCCAGACATAACACTCCTATGCATAAAATGAAAATAAGTAAAAGAATCCCAACAGTTGACTCAAAATTCATGTTTATGCTAGAAACAGAAATGCTGCCACTAAACAGGTGTTTAGACATCCCGTGTCTGAAATCATGAGGTGGATATTGTGGAATAAAGCTTGCTTTGGTGCTGTGGTGGTACATGACTTTAAGACCAGCACTCAGTAGGCAGACACGCAGATCTCTCTGAGATCCAGGCCAGCCTAGTGTACAATACATAGCAAGTTTCCAGGCCAGGTGGGGCTACAGGAAGAGCCTGTCTCAAAAAACAAAAAAAACAACAAAAACAAAAAACAAACAAACAACTGCAGAGAGATGTCTCAGCAGTTAAGAGCACCTGCTGCTCTTCTCAAGGACCTGAGTTCAATTGTAGCAACCATGTCAGGTGGCTCACCACCACCTGTAACTCCAGTTCCAGGGATCCAACACACCTTCAGCTTCTGTGGGCACCTGCACTCAGACACATACACATACATACAAATTCTAAAAACAAATAAAAATTTTAAAATATTTTTAACCTGTTTTGACTAATAATAGCTGTTAAGTTCAGTTCTAATGAATCTGATGCCATCTTCTGGTCTCTGGGGGAATTGCGTCCACGTGATGCGCACACATTCAGGCAAAACACATTAAAAAATTAATTTTTTTTAAAGGAAAATAAAAATTTGGTTTCCTTCCACTGGCCCTTGTGCAAGTATAGACACGCAAATGAAGCCCTGCACCTGGGTGGCTGCCAGAACTATAGCACTGTTCTCGTTTGCTTTCTATCATTGTGATAAAACACTCTGACCAAAGCCGAGTTGACAAGAAGAGGGTTTATTTCATCTTGCATAGCCCAGGAACAGTTCATCACTGATGGAAGTCAAGCATGGACTCAGAGCAAGAACCTGAGGGCAGGAACTGGAGCATAGACCATGGAGGATTGCCACTTACTGGCTTGTTTCTCTGGCCTGTGCTCAGCCTGCTTTCTTGTACAACCCAGGACCATCTGTGGGGGTTAGGGGGGTTGCACCACCCAGAGTGGGCTGGGCCCTTCCACATCCCTCCGCAGTCAAGAAAATGCTTCACAGACTGGACACAGGCCAGTCTGATGGAGGAAATTCCCTAACTGACGTTTCTGCTGTTATTCAAGTTGACACTGAAGCTCTCTGGCATAACTGGATTCCTCCTTCCAATTGATTTTGGACCGCTCTTTTTGAGAGATTTGTTCTTATTTCTTTTGTATGCATATGTAAGTGCACTGCATTCTTGCCTGGAGTCTGAGGAGGCCAGAAGAAGGCCCTGGATCCCCTGAAACTAGAGTTGCAGATGATTGTGAGCCACCCTGTGGGTGCTGAGAACCAAACCCAAGTCCTTTGCAAGAGCACCGAGTACTCTTAACTGCCGAGTCAGGCCTCCAGCCCTGAGTCTTTCCAACTAAGAAGTGCCTTTCATGGCTTACTTTGTTCTGTCTTTAACCTAGTGGGGCTGGAGGCACAAAGCTCCTGGATTAGAGCGAAGGCAGCTGGCACCAGGTGACTCACAGGCGCCCTCTGGCTACTGATGGGAGAACTGAGACTCAAACAAGTCCAGGTGCTATGATCTGAACATGAATCATCTTCCATAGGTGTGAGCAGGCAGACCCCAGCAGGTGGTGGTATTTTAGAAGGTCGTGGGATCCTGTAAGAGATGGAGTCTCTCTGGAGGAAGCAGGTCATTGTGGGGAGGCCTTATGGTTATTATTGTTGTTTAGACAGTGTTTCATGTAACCGTGGGCTACCCTGGATATCACTGTGTACCTGAGGACAACCTTCAGTTTCTGATCTTCTCGCCTCTGCGTCTCCGGTCCTGGGATTATAGGCCTGGTTTATGCAGTGACAGGAATTGAACCTAGGGCTTTGTGCAGGCGTCTGCCAACCGAGAGCTCCAGCCCCAACTGTGGCCTTGAGGTTTATAGCCTGACCTTACTTCCTGTCCACTCTGCTTCGTTGAGGAGGCAATGTGACCAGCTTCCTTAGATTCCTGCACCATGATGATGGCGTGTGTGTGCCCTCATACTGTGAGCAGTGATAAGACATTCCCTTAAGTAGCTTTTTGTCAAGTGTTCAGCCACAGGAGTGAGAAAAGTAAATAACTCACCAGGACTTGAGCTTCTGACCTTCATCACCAAGCGTCAAAGCTTCCCTTGAGTCGGAGGAAATAGACATGTTTTGTTAAGCTTCTAAGAAAGCTATGAGAGCTATTTTATTTAAAATCATACAAATATTTTACTTCTTAAGGTGATTATTTGGTGGATAAACTTTCTGATGGTTAAACAATATCTATATCCTATAATTTATATATCCTATACTTCATACCATGAAAAGACATGCTGGGCTGGTCAAAAAAGTACTGTATTAAAGGATTTCAATCTGCACGTATTAGAAAAAGAAGGAAAAACATTTTAAGCATGACAGTTGTTAGCTTTGCTTTTTTTTTTTTCCTCCTGAGCTATCATTCAAGCTCTATCAAATTCCTAGAGAAGAGGTTACATTGGGACCCAGATGACAACCAATCCTGGCAGGAGAACTTTTGTTTTAGATCATTTAATTGCTTTTATTTGATTCCAAAAAATTTATAAATGGTCATCTCAGCAGACAGATGTAAAGGGATCACAGGGCAGGAGCCAGCAATGATTGTGAGCCTGAACTTGGGAGAGGGCTGGAGAGGTGGGGGTAAGGGAGAGGGAAGAACAGGGAAAGGGAGAGAGAGGAGAGGGAGAGGGAGGAAAGGAGGGAGGGAGGAGGGAGGGAGGGAGAGAGGGAGGGAGGACATAAAAATATGAATGAGAACAGTTGGGCCAAACTGAGAACCCTTTAATAATGAATTTTGTGGAATCTTATTTGGGGATGGGACTTGCCAAAGCTTATCAAGCCCAGGGTAAAGTGGAAGTCAGGCATGCTGGGCTAACCAAAAGATAAACAGTGAAAATGCTCCTGTGTGCTTGGGTGCAACATATGTCACAGTCTAGAAAGCCCATGCATAGCAGGTACTGGTCAGTCAGTGTTAAATCAAGTGGACATTTCTAGTATACTAGTACACTGCTAGGTTTTAGCCAATTCTCCCATCTGCAAATGAAAAGGGGAAAGGCCAGAAAGAATTACTGCATCTTAAAAGATTTGCCAAACACAAAGTTAAAAGGGTTATGTCTCAAACCAAGAAGCTTCAGATCAGGGTCCAACATAACTGATCCACTAGCATAGAATTCCCTCTCTACAAAGAAAAACACCCCAGAAGCCCCGACTGCAATTATTCTCATTTCTGACAGTATTTATCATTGCTGCACAAATTTTAACTTCAGTCTCTTCAGGTTCACAGTAATGAAATACAGCCAGTGTGTCTCATCAGCAGAGAGGTACGATAAGCATCCTTGTGGTTTTTTCACAGATCCTGAGGCCCAATTGCGAGCTGACCCTTCATGCTGTAAAGGGGCTCAAGCATGAAGGAGTCTCAGGGGTAAAAGAGAAGAGAGCTTCATAGCAGAAGATAGGAAGGGAGACTGTCACCTGCTCGGGGGCAGTTGCTACTGACGTGGCTTTACAGCAATCACAAATGTTAAAATATTCATTTTCAAAAACCCACATCCATGGGCTTGGGGGACAGCTCAGTCAGTACAGCACATGCCTTGCAGGCACGAGTGACAGTTCGAGCGCTATAACTTACATTTTAAAAGCTGAGTGTAGCCGGGCGTGGTGGCGCACACCTTTAATCCTAGCACTTGGGAGGCAGAGGCAGGTGGATCTTTGTGAGTTCAAGGCCAGCCTGGTCTACAGAGTGAGTTCCAGGACAGCTGGGACTATAGGGAGACCCTGTCTCAAAAAGACAAAAAATAAATAAATAAATAAATAAATAAATAAATAAATAAAAGCTGAGTGTGGCAGTGCAAGTTTGTAATCCCAGAGGTGGGGAGGCAGAGTCAGACAGGTGATCCCTGAAACTGTCAGCTGGCCCAGCAGAGTGACAGGATCCAGGTCTGAGAGAGACCCTGGCTCGAAAAACAAGGTGGGCAAAGTCCTAAGAAGTAACACCTGAGGTTGCCCTCTAGCTTCCATACACACATGCAAACACATGCACATTCCCACACACCTGAATACTTGCACAAAAAAATGAATGTAAAAAGTAATATATAATAAAAAGGAGTCATCTGAGATTCAGCTTGGGATAGAAGTCTCTATATTAGCTCACACTTCATTAAGAATTTTTTTATTTTTATTTAAGTGTATGTGTGTGTGTGTGTGTGTGTGTGTACACATGAGTACATGTGCCCATGGAGGCCAGAAGAGGACATCACATCCTCTGGAGCTGGAGTCACAGGTGGCTGTGCTGAGCTACCCAAAGTATGTTCTGGGAACCAAACTTGGGTCCTTTGGAAGAGCATCAAGTGTTCTTTACCACTGGGCCACATATAACCTGCCCCTTTAAAAAATTTTAAAAGTCAACTGGGTGTGGTGGCGCACACCTTTAATCCCAGCACTTGGGAGGCAGAGGCAGGTGGATCTCTGTGAGTTCAAGGCCCGCCTGGTCTACAAAGTGAGCTCTAGGCCAGCTGGGACTAAAGGGAGACCCTGTCTCAAAAAGACAAAAAAAATTTTTTTTAAGGTTTATTTTATGTATATGTATATGTATATGTATATGTATATGTATATGTATATGTATATGTATATGTGTATGTCTATGTGGGTACATGCACAGGAGTCCAGGGTTTGTGGAGGCCAGAAGAGGGCATTGGATTCCCTAGAGGTGGAGTTACAGCAAGTGGTAAGCTGCCTGGTGCGGACTCTGGGAACAGAACTCAGGTCCTTTGGAAGAACATTACGTGCTCTTAACTGCTGAGTCATCTCTCTAGCCCCCATTCTTTGTTAGACTCTGCTCAGCTCTCAGAGTCTCTGTCTGGCTCCTTCATCTGAAAGTGGACATCTTTGTGCACTGTTCCTTTCTGAGTTCCCCCCAGGAGCAATGCCCATTTCAGAGTTCCAGGTACCAAACAGAAGTCTGCACGTAACAAGGAGAGATGCCTGGACCATTTCATGGTCAGTTGCCTTGTTGTGCTGTCTTCCTACTCTGAACATTTTTTAACAAGGCACCTGAGGCATTTTACTGCTGAGCTGTCCTAGTGGCTAGGACATAATTTAATTGTTTTTCTGTTATTGGACATTTATTACCATTGCCATAAGAGTTAGTGAATTTGCAGGCTTGGGAAATGGCTCAGTGTGTAAGAGCATTGGCTGCTTTTGTAGAGGGCTCAAGTTTCATTTCCAGTACCCACATGAAAGCTAACAACCATCCATAATTCCAGTTCCAGGGGCTCTAACGCCCTCTTCTGGCCTCTATGGGCACTGCATGGATGTGGTTCACTTACATACATGTAGGCAAAACACCCATATATGTAAGATAAAGATAAATAATTTTTAAAAAGAGCTACTGAGTGGCTGGAGAAATGGCTCAGTGGAGAAGAGCCTTGGCTGCTTTTGCAGAGGACCTGAATTCAGTTCCCAGCACCCACATGGTGGCTAACAACAATTGGGAACTCTAGTTCCAGGGATTCTGACGCCCTCTTCTGACCTCCATTGGCTTTGCACAACGCGGGTACACTGATATACATGTAGGCAATGTACTCATACTCATAAAAATTTTTTAAATTAAAAATAAAAAGAGCTAATGAATGTTGAAAGAAAATTTTAACAAGGAGCCTAAGAATATGATTTTGTAAAATTGTTCTGAACTCTTGTAGATAAAGCGACTGCCTGCCTGCTGCTGTGTTGCTCCAGGCATCTTGCCTCACATAAACTGATGCACTGAGGCTACGTGGTTTCCAGGGATTAGAACCTCAGTGTCTGGGATTCCTTGGGATTCCATGGACAGATGGAGGAGGCAGGCTGGACAAACTGACGCACAGGATTTGCTCTTCCTTGGCTTCCAATCAAACCTCAGTTTTATGGTAGAAATTCCACAGCCCCTTTTTCAACAGCAGTGAGATCTAAGTTGTTTCTGCTGGTTTTCTAAATACAGTTTAATATTGTCATCATTTGGGAAGTTGAAGAATTGCCGCATTGAAAAACAGCCAATGGTCTCCTAGAAACAAGATAATGTGTATATTGTGAGTCTCACAACACACAGATCTGAAGGATGTTTTATAAAATTTTTATGGGCTATCTGGGCCTGGGAGCTGAGAAGCCAAGCTTCATTAGCAGGGAGGACTGTCCTCCATCACTAGGATGAGTGTAGGGGAATTTCTCTGGAACATGAGTCTAGAAAGGCAGTGGAGGCCAACAGGTGTAAGTCCTCAGATGTCCACTTGAGTTCATCTGGACCTTGGGAAAGTAGCTTGAGTCTGCCTCCTGTTCTCCTCTGTCCTGTTTACCATTTAAAGACTGGGCCTTCTCTCCTTATCAAGCAGCTAGTTTGGACTGTTTATGTTGTCTTTGTTTTCTTCCCAACTCAAACTACGTTTGCCATCTAGTGAGTAGACTCTGACATTACAACACCCTACTTCAAATAAATACCTTGTTCTCAACCCCATCACCAAGCCAACTGGGCTTCACACTCAAGCCTGTTGAAGGTCACTTCTATCACGAGACCTCATGTGTACCCTAACATTCAAACATCACCAGTCAAATCTGGCCCTTCAGAGGAGTAATAATTACCA
This sequence comes from Rhizomys pruinosus, assembly GCA_009823505.1. Classification (NCBI taxonomy): domain Eukaryota; kingdom Metazoa; phylum Chordata; class Mammalia; order Rodentia; family Spalacidae; genus Rhizomys; species Rhizomys pruinosus. The sequence continues at coordinate 56,416 of VZQC01003171.1, forward strand.
TATGGAAGGAGCACTGTAGTTGTTTAGAAAAAAAGGAGCCTTGAAAATTAAATATTATGAAAACTTTTAAGTAGGATGAGACCTGAGTGCACACAGGTAAACTGTCGTGACTGCCTGTTTGCTGACTATAAGGGACATCACATTCATTTCCAGGCCTTCTTTTCTTCCATATATCTTATAAATTTAGACACCGGGGGCTAGAGAGATGGCTCAGCAGTTAGCACTAGCTGTTCTTGCAGAAGACCCAAGTTTGAGCCCAGACCCACATGGTGGCTGACAACAGACTGTAACTAGTTCTAGGGGATCTGAGGCCCTCTTCTGTCCTCCACAGGTACTGCACCATATGGGTGCACTTACACACGTTCAGGCATAACACTCATACATATAAAAACAAAAAATAGCTGGGCGTGGTGGTGCACACCTTTAATCCTAGCACTTGGGAGGCAGAGACAGTCGGATCTTTGTGAGTTCAAGGCCAGCCTGGTCTACAGAGTGAGTTCCAGGACAGCCAGAGCTACAGGGAGACCCTGCCTTGAAAAGACTAAATAAATAAATAAAAATGTTAAAATTAATACGGACACGGCTTTAACAATTTGGGGCTGTTAAGTGTCTACCAATGCAACCCAACTCAAAACTGTAAAGTTACATAAAGCTTTAGGAGGGTTTTTGTAACTCTGTTGTGCGGTTCTGAAGTAGGACCTTTGTAGATGACAGTGTCCTGCCTCAATGTCGAAGGATAATTTGACTTTATGAATACATGTCAACAGAGAGTTCATTTTCTTCTTTTGTGACATTCACCTTCCAAAGATACAGCCAAAATACTGTGTTACATATGCTGGAGTTTAAAAATAAACTCTATTTGGGGCTGTCTTGGAGGTTACGGAAAGGTGCTTGCCATAGAAGCCTGCTGACCTTAATTCAGTCCCTGGAACCCATGTAAAGGTGGAAGGACAGACCTGTCCTCTGCTTCCACACATAGGCTGTGGCACGTATGCATCCATACAGTAATAATAAATAATTTTAAACAATAAATGACGGCCAATGAGATGGCTCAACAGGTGAAGGTGCTTGCTGCTCAGCTGGACAAACAGGTGAAGGTGCTTGCTGCTCAGCTGGACAAACAGGTGAAGGTGCTTGCTGCTCAGGAAGACAAATTGAATTTCATTTCCAGGACCCACTAGGTGGAAGGAGAGAATGTACCCACACACCTACATATACAAACAGATACATAAATGTAAAAAAAAGTCAATGAAAAAGAAATAAACACTAGTCACATAGAATTCTTTTTGTTTTGTTTTTTTGTTTTTTTTGGTTTTTTTGGTGTTTTTGAGATAGGGTCTCCCTGTAGCCCCAGCTGGCCTGGAGCTTACTCTGTAGACCAGGTTGGCCTTGAACTCACAAAGATCCACCTGCCTCTGCCTCCCAAGTGCTAGAATTAAAGGCGTGCACCTCCACACCTGGCAACATTTTGCAAATGGAAACTTAGGATTTCTAAACAGTGATGACTTCTGTTTTAGAAAATACACTGAATCCTGTGATTTGCACCTAAGACTTGGCAGTGGAACTCCACAGTTATAAATGGAATACCTACAAATAATTGCTAAGCTCTGTCTGTCTGTCTAGCCATCTATCTATCCATCCACCCACCCATCTATCCATCTGTACATCCATCTGGATTCATGTATATTTATTATTTATTAATATATTATTTGAATTTATATATTTATATATTTGTATTAAATATGAATGAAATTTATTATTTAAAATTGAAATATAAGCTATCCATGGTGGCACTCAAGAGGCAGAGGCAGGTAGATCTCTGCAAATTTGAGCCCATCTTGGTCTACATAGTGAGTTTCAAGCCAATTAATACTACATAGTTCAACCTTGTCTAAAAAACAAATCATCAAAATATAAAACTATTGTGATGACACCTTTTTGTAAACTTTGTCTATATTGTTTCCACAAGTTCCAAGGAAGGCTTTTTCTCACTGAATTCTGTTCTGCAAAGGATTATGGTATAGAAGAGAACATGCCAATCTGTGCTTACTCTTCAGTGCAAAGGGCCAGGGTCGAGCAGCACTTCCAGCTCTGAAGTGTGGAGAGCACTGTGTGAAGAGCCATTCGCTCAGTCTCTAAAACCCCAGGAACTGTCTAGCTGTCATTTTAACCGGTGCTTTATCTTCTTTTTTGGTGAATTTCTGTGCATGTGGCTTTTGCAGGGAAGGCCAGCGATACCGGGTGTACGTTGTGATTCCGCTGCTGCCAGGCTTCGAAGGAGACATTTCAACAGGCGGAGGGAACGCTCTCCAGGCAATAATGCACTTCAACTACAGGTGCCCCAAATCCAGAGCCTCTCTTCTGATCTTCCCATCAGTCATGCATGGAAGCGGTTGAAGAGAACACACAGGGTTTCTGTGCATCCCTTCCGTGAAACAAATGAACACAGCTCTTTATTTTACTTTCAGATCTTGGTCTTTACTGGGTGATAAAGTCTGAATGGCTCTTTCAGCCATACGTCCTGGCCTTAGGGCCCACTGCAAATATAAAAGCACTAAGATATCAGTGCCTCTCTATGTTTGTGATTTGCATATATAATATTGATGAAAATTTACATTTGTACCACTAAATAGTTATTGAAACTTCTTTATTCTTTGCATCAAGTAGAAAAAAACACCAAGAAAAGTAAATGCTTAAAAATGATGCAGACTCTGCTCTTGGCAGTAGGCCTCCCAGGTTAGGAAACCAAACTTCCTGTCTCTTAGAGTTTCACTCTATTTTTTCTCTACTATATCTTGTTACAATTGTAGGGAGATGGTGAGTCGCAGGCTTGATATTTGAAAAACTGAAGTTTCCGTATTTCCTCAGAAAGGCCCACTTGGCTTTCCTTGGCTTCAGTCCTGGCCAGTGGAGCTGTGGGAGGGTCGGGAGGGGTCAGTGCAGAAGGCTGGGACCTCATTCAGACTGGATCGGGGTTTAGATGTCCCCTTCTTGGCCCTAGAGGGTCCGAACTGATTCTGAAGGCACAAGCTGCACCACTAGGGTGAAATTTTATTGTTGTTTGAAACAGGATCTCCCGCAGTCCAGGCTGGCTTTGAACTCCACCTCCCAGGTGTGTACCACCATGCCTGGTTAGCCGTTGTTCGCATGCACCCAGGGCTTTGTGCACACACACAAGGCAAGCTTTCTACTAACCAGGCTACATCCTAACTCTGCGGTTCATGCTTTGTTTTGTTTTGTTTTGTTTTGTTTGAGACAGGGTCTTAACACTGTAGACCAGGCTAGCCTGGACCTCTGGAGATCCACCTGCCTCTACCTCCCAACAGCTGGGATTAAAGGCATGCACAATCAATCATACCAGGTCTGCTGATGTTCTCTCTCTCTCTCTCTCTCTCTCTCTCTCTCTCTCTCTCTCTCTCTCTCTCTCTCTTTGGTCTTTTTGAGACAGGGTCTCCCTGTAGCTCCAGATGGCCTGGAACTCACTCTGTAGACCAGGCTGGCCTTGAACTCACAGAGATCCACCTGCCTCTGCCTCCCGAGTGCTGGGATTAAAGGCGTGCGCCACCACTTGTTTTCTCTTTTAATCCTCTTATTGTCACTGACATTTCAAACCTGGGTCAAGGTTTCAAGTAAAGATTTGTCTTGTTGCTGTTTTCCTGGCGTAAATTCTCCCGGTTATGGTAGCTGTGCTTTGGCTGTGGTACTTGGATTGAAGATCGGGTTCGTTTCTAATGTCATCTGACTTATTACATGACCAACAAAACTTTTTGCCTGTGTGTCCCAGGCATGATGCTTAATTGGATTTTATCTGCTTCACTGACCAGTCTAGTATTGCTTTTGGAATCTTGCCACTAGTAATTATTTCCTGTAACTGTTTTATTGAGTTCGAACCAGCTGAATGAAGTAACACTTAGCTGTAGTTCACCAACCCAAACTACAACCTTTCATTATGCAAAAAAATGTCTATTTACTGACATCATCTTGAATAACAGCCTTTCCAGGCATAGATATATTTTTAATTACTTTCATGGAACATAGAATTTTTGTCTTTTTGTTTTCTCTTTTTAAAATATATTCCATTTTTATTATCATCCAGGTCAAATACTTTCTTTTTTAATTTTTAAAGTTTTTATTAGTCTATATTAACTATACATAATAATGGGTTTCATTCTGCTATTTTTCATACATATTTGTAATGTGTTTGGGTCATAGTCATCCTCCACTACCCCCTCTTGTCCCCTCCCACACCTGCTGAGTCCCTTCCTCTTCCCAATTAGTCCCTCTTCTGCTTGTCTTTTTATTGGTTGGGGAGGTTTGGGTTTCTTGAGACAGACTCTCTCTGTAGCTCCAGCTGGCCAGGAACTTGCTATGTAGACCAGGCTGGGCTTGATCTCACAGAGACCCAACTGTCTCTGCATCCCTCATACTGTGATTGAAGGCCTGTGCCACAGTGTCTGACATGTCTTTTTATTTTAACCCAATGGGTTTAAATAGGGCTGATTATAGAAGCATAGGCCCCTTACTACAGAAGAAAATGTCTCTCCCTCCCCAAACAAGCACTGTAGACCCTCGGGGAGGGGATGGCTGTGGGAGCCTCTTGTTAGTCCATTGAGAGTCTTCAACATTTGCCAGTCGTGAGAAACAAAATCATTAACAGAATCAGTTATTTAAATCTTTATTTTTCACATTGACAGGGTTTTGCTGACTTGATAGAAATAACCCAGTATAATGGTTAAATTCCTATAGCTCTGCCAAGAGTCTACTCTTTCACCTCAGACTGCAATGTAACTTTGTAAAATTCTCTTATCTACAAAGACATTCTAAATTTATCTTTGCTGTCACCAAATTTTGGAAGGGAAAGTTCATTCATAGCCCATTTTTTAAAATTTTTATTTATCTTTTTATTATTTTTTATGTGTATGAGTGTACTGTCTGCATGTAGGTAGGTGCACCCATATCCTGAAATGCTGCGGAGGTCAGAAGAGGGTGTTGGATTCCCTTGGAACTGGAGTTAAAGACGGTTCTTAGCTGCCATGTGGGTGCTGGGAATTGAAATCGGGTCCTCTGCAAGAGCAGTCGATGCTCTTAACCACTGAGCCATCTCTCCAGCCCCCATAGCCCATCTTTTAAAAAAGACAAAAACAGCTTCTCTTTCTGAAATCTGGTCTTAGTTTCAGAATTTCTCGATCCATTAACCTCAAAACAACTGCCTTGTCCTTTTAGAAACATTACAGAAAAGATACTCACATTATGAATTTAGTCTTTGAAGCTCTGCGTAGCACTTTCTCACAAAAGCACTCATTACATTTTTACCTCCGTTAGGATTATATCCATGGGCAGTGCCATATGGTTGCTGTTTTGAAACCTCCATAACTAAACTATGCCTTTGGATCTTTTCAGAACCATGTGCAGAGGAGAGAACTCCATCCTGGAACAGTTAAAACCAGAGCGTAAGTCACTGTTCTCCTTCTTTGTGATGGTTTCTAGGAAGCAGGGCTCAGTAGGATTAGCTAAGCAGAGGAGGTATCCGTGTTATTAGTTACTCTCTTTGTTGCTGTGACAGATATCTGACCAAAGCCACTGCAGGGAAGAAGGGTTTATTTTGGCTCACAGTTTGAGGACACAGTATGTCCTAGAGGGGAAGGCTTGGTGACAGGAGCTGGGGGCAGCTGGTCACCTTGCTGCCACAGTCGGGAAGCACAGAGGGTGGAGGCTGGTGTCCAGCTCCTTGTCTCCTCTCCATGGGTCTGGGACCCTCGTGCATGGAATTGTCCTGTGCATATTCAGGGTGGTCCCACCTTAGTTAATCTAGAAAATCCCTCACAGATGTGTTCTATGGTGATTCTATATCTTATCAGATTGACGATTAGATTGAGCATCATAGTGTCCATGAATATTTACATGGTGTGTTTACAAAACTCTGTTCATGTAAGCTTCTCCATAAAATGCTCAACTGAAGCAAATACTTTTTCTCATTAAACCCCCAAACCAATGTTCGGATGAAAACACCTGGCCTTGAGACGCCTGTGTACTGAGCAACAAAGAGGCCCTGCCAATCCTGTTGATTTACTTCTATAATCTCTTAACAATAACTGAGGCATCCCACAAGGTCTGTGCCTGTGTGTCCTTGGGTTATCCTCTGCCACAACCCTGTGCAGGTTGCTCCTGTTACAAGGATGAGGAAACGGAGGTTGCGAAGTGAGTGTGTATTTATTGCTTCCTATTTATGCATAGTAAGTCCTGGGTTTAGTGTAGAAAGCCTATAGCATAATCACTTTTCATAGCCTTTGAGACTATTATACATGAATAAGAAAAAAAAACAGAATATTGCTTTTTCACTTCTGCAGTTGTTTTTCTAAAAGCCAGTCTTTAGATGTGTATGAAAGGAAAAATAAACAAATGAGGCAAAATGTTTGCACATCACATATATGATAAGGGACTGGCATCCAGACCATGTAAACAATTCTTAGAACTCAGTAATAGAAGGGGAAATAACTCATTTAAAAATTTTTTTTATTTGTTTATTATTTTTAAGGGATATATAAGAGCACAGTTGTTTTCAGATCACATTGACATTGCTCAGTTTGCCATACAGTTAGGTAATTGGTGCTAGCATCCACAGGTGAGGGATACTATTCGTCATTTGTTTTTCTGGGACTGTGTTACTTCACTCAGCATGATATCTTCTAGCTCCATCCATTTACCTGCAAAGTTCATGATATCATCTTTCTTTACTGCTACATAGAACTCCATTGTGTAGATGTACTACATTCGCTCTATCCACTCGTCAGTTGAGGGGCACTGGGTTGGTTCCAGCTCCTTGCTATTGTGAAGAGAGCTGAAATAAATATGGCCGTGCATGTATCTTTCCGGTGGGGTGAGTCTTGAGGGTACATGCCCAGGAGTGGTATGGCTGGGTCAGGTGGCAAGTTCATTCCAAGTCTTCCAAGGGTTCTCCATGCTGCTTTCCATAGTGGCTGTATGAGTTTACAATCCCACCAGCAGTGGATGAGTGTTCCCCTTTCCCCACAACCTCTCCAGCACTTGGTATCATTTGTTTTCTTGATCCTAGCCAGTCTTATTGGAATAAGATGATATCTTAAAGTGGTTTTGATTTGCATTTCCTTAATTATTAATGATGTTGAACACTTCTTAAGATGTTTCTCAGCCATCTCTAATTCCTCACTTGTGAAGTCTCTGTTCAGCTCTTTGCTCTTCTATTGAGTGGATCATTTGCTTTCTTTCTTCTTTGTTTTTTGAGTTTATATATTCTGGAAATTAATGCTTTGTCAGATATATCTGTGGTGAAAGTTTCCTCCCACTCTGTGGGTGGAAATAACTCATTTTTTTTTGTCTTTTTTGAGACAGGGTCTCCCTGTAGCCCCAGCTGTCCTGGAACTCACTCTGTAGACCAGGCTGGCCTTGAACTCAGAAAGATCCGCCTGCCTCTGCCTCCCAAGTGCTAGGATTAAAGGCGTGTGCCACCACGCCCGGCATGGAAATAACTCATTTTTAACAGACAAAGAGGGCTGGAGAGATGGCTCAAGGGTTAAGAGCAATGGCTTCTCTTGCAGAAGGGGTTGGATTCCCAGTACCCACATGGTAGGTGACAACTGTCTGTAACTCCAGTTCCAGGGGATCTGATGCCTCTTCTGACCTCCACAGTTATCGCATGACTTGGGTGCACCTACCTACATGCAAACAATACACTCATACACATAAAGTAAAAGTAATAAATAAAAAGTATAATTAAAATAGACAAAGGACCTAAATAGACATTTTATTTTAAAGAAGATACAGGGACAGCCAATAAATACATGAAAAGATACTCAGTATCATTAGCCATTTGGGAAAATCAAATGGAAACCACAATGAAATACAACTTCACACCCACCAGGATAGGGATAATATTGGTAGTTCATTGTCAAGGATGTGTAAACAATAGAATCCTCATGCATTGCTGCTGGGAATGCAAGATGGTACAGAGTCTTCTGAAAACAGTTTGCCAATTCCTCATAAATTAGACCTGGAGTTCTATGTAAGTCTGAAGTTCTCTTTAGCATATACTAAAGATTGTTGAAAATATCCACACAAAAGTCCCACACAGCCGTTGATTCAGAAGTCATCAAAATGGGGAAAGAGTGCAATGCCCAGCAACCAATCACTGCATAATCTAAATGAGTTTACCGTGCGTACGTTCACACAGAGCCCTAGCAGAGGACATCAGGCTGGCTGCCCCATCACTCTGTCCAACAACATAATAGTGTAGTGGTATTTAGTTATAAAAGGGTATGTATTGTACATGTCACAGTGTGGACGAACCTGTAAGCCTTGGCTTACCTGGAAGACGCCAGGTACCAAAGACCTTGGACTGAATGGCTACATTTTTATGAACTGCCTTTAATAGGTAAATCCATAGGAATAGAAAGTACTTTCTTATTTACCAGGGCCTTAAAGGAGAGTATGTGGGAGTGGTTGCCAATTAGATGGGAATGGGGGTGTTTGCAATGTCTTAAAAATGAGGTAGTGGTAACACTTGCTATACAGCTTTGTGTGTATACTTTTTACAAATCTACTGAACCAGACATGAGACAGTAGCTCAGTAGAGTGCTTGCCTCAGAAGCACACAGCACTAGGTTCTGTCCCAGTACCACATAAACCAAATATGGCAAGCCACACTGGTAATTTCAGTACTTTGTTGCATAGCAAGTTCAAGGGTAGCCTGAGCTACATGGGGGGGGGGGATGTCAAAACCTGTCTTAAAAAGAAAAGTCTACTTTATTTCTTTTCATTTTTGTCATTCTGGGGTTTGAGGCTAGGGCTTTGCACCTGCTAGCTAAGTGCTCTGTGACTGGGCCATATTCTTAGCCCTGAAGTATACAATTACAAAGGGTAAATTTCACACTATAGAACTTTTGGTAAAAATGTATATATTTTATGAATTTTTAAGGGACTTGGAGGCTTTAAAAAGAATGGCTTAAACTTTCCCTACATGTACAATATACATGCGCACATACCTATTAATGCCACGTATGAACTAATATCTCACTTATGGTCTGTTCAAACTCTAAAAAGTAAAAATGGCTCTAGACCTAAGTTATGCCCATCACCAATAACAAATACGTTCCACATGTGGAGCCTAATCATATCCAGGAAGGAACAGATTTAACAGAGCTATCTTGACCTCTATGGATGGATGAGTCAGTCTATTAAAGGCATATTGATAAAACAAAATTAGGAAAGGCACTGCATGCTGGGTGACACAGGCCTTTAAAATTGCCAGGGTGGGGTTAGAGGAGAAGAAAGAATCAAAACACGCTTATTATTTCGTTTCTCACCTGTGAGAATGTCTTGAGCTTAATATACAGCACTTTCTTTGGCATTGGGCCCTCTTCCTGCCTTTGCCATTCAGGAGAAATAAGTTGGATTTTAGCACAAGAATCAATTTCAGTGGTAAGCTGCCTGGGAGAAACTTTCCAAGCGTCCTGAGAACAAGTCAAAGTCAGGCCTCTCCATGGGGAAAACGCTCATCTCCTAACGTAAAGAAAAAAGATTAATTATGCAGCACCTTTTCTGAAGGAAAGGGCGTATTGTTGGTTTTGTTTTTGTTAATGTGTGGTGGGTTTTAAAGACATGAGTTTACTAATTTCTAATGAGGTAGAAAAATACAGTTTGCCGCTGTTGGTATTTCAATTATTCAGCATAACAAAACTGCAGCTGTGAATACGTTAAAGTCTCTGAAAAGAAACCCAGCCGCTGTAATTATCTGATCCTATAATCTTCAGAGATTTCATGTTCAGTCAAAAGCAGTTCCTTACCACTTTTATAATTTTTGTGAATTATGCTATTTTAGAGCCAAGTTAGTGTAATTTGAGGGCCAGAGACCTTCAGCAGGGTTGGAATGGGCATCCATGTCCCTGGGTAACAAGCCTGGAATAACTCTTGGTGCTCTTTCTCAAATTTCTTTGTGGACTTCGAGTGTTCACTGTATTGACCATTGTCCTCTTTAGAGGTATTCACATGGCCATGTTGATGACAGCTACATCCAGGACCCCATGTCCATCTGAAGACCCACAGATATTTTCGTGACACAATTTGAAAATTTGCCCCATGGTGGTCCTGCTATTGCTGATGTTCATGTATGTTTCTGGATTTCTGTGTTTCATCAAAAATTATTTTCCCCGTTGTGTCTTTGTAGCATAAGTCAACACCAACCAACTTTGGACTCATTTCATGTGAGGCCTGTTTCCTTCATGGAACACAATATGATTAACTGTTATCTTTTCCTTCCACAAAGAGCACAGGGAAGATTCATCGATGTCATAGGTGGGCGGCCTGTTGGGTCTGACAGGCCTCACTTTATTAGCCACAATGTCTACTTTCTGAGGCTGTTGTTTTCCTTTACATCATGTTACCGGCTCTGTTGCTTTTCTTCTCAAGGCCATTCTTCACCTTGTGAGTGAGCTGTACTGCCGGAGTGAGGTGGAGATGGGAGGCTGTGTGGCCTGCGGGCTGGGTACTGCTGGCACAGATGCTTGGCTGCTGTGCCCTAGTTCTGGTGTGGAATGACACAAACCTGAGCCTCAGACACTACACACAGTGACTACCTTAAAGTCCAGGGTGTTAGCAGCTAGTGAATATCACTAATCTTTTTTGTTTTTTTTGTTTTTTTTGTTTTTTTTTTGGTCTTTTCGAGACAGGGTCTCCCTGTAGCCCCAGCTGTCCTGAACTCACTCTGTAGACCAGGCTGGCCTTGAACTCACAAAGATCTGCCTGCCTCTGCCTCTCAAGTGCTAGGATTAAAGGTATACTCCACCACTCCCAGCTCACTAATCTTAAAAAAAAAACAAAAAACTTTTTAGTCTTTTTATTATTACTGAGGGATAGAGTTTGGGCCACAGCTCTCGTGTGGGCCCCAGGAGGCAACTTTTAGGAGTTGGTTCTCCTTTCCATCTTTACATGGCTTCTGGGGGTGGAACTCAGGTCCCAAGGCTTGTGAGTTAGCTTTCTGTTGCTATGCTAAAACACCTTGACCAAAACCAATTTAGGGAGGAAACAGTTTATTTGGCTTACACATCTGAATCACAGCTCATTATTGAGGACAGCCAGGACAAGGACTCAGGACAGGAACCGAAGCAGAGGCCATAGAGGAACGCTGCTTACTGGCTTACTCCTTGGGCCTGTGCTCAGCCTGCTTTCTAATACAAGCCAGGACCACCTGCTTAGGTGTGGTGCCACCCACAGTGGACTGGTCCCTCCCACACCACTCCACAATCAAAAAGATGCCCCACATACATGGCCACAGGACAGTCTAGTGGAGGAAATTCCTCAATTGAGGATCCTTCTAACCAGGTGTGTCAAATTGACAGCTGCAGCCACCCAGCACAGGTGGCAAGCACCTGCACCTGCTGAGCCATCTTAACCCCTCCTAATTCCTGTCTTACACAACAGTTTCCCAGGTTTCCACACTCTGACATGTGGCCTTTATGCTTTGTCTTTCCTTCTCAGTAGATCCAAGCAATGGAAAGTGATGGTCGCTTTTTCTACTTTGCACCATCAGCTGCAGTGACCATGCTTATGTGCTCTTCAATGTATATGTGCATTTCTGAGAAGACAGAATTCTCATAAGCAGCCAGAATTCATGGTGAAAAGAAATGAGATTAGCGTCAGTGCAGTTCTGTGCTCTGCTGCTGGATTCTGCTCATAACCACAAGGGCATAGCTGGTCGTCCTGTCCTTTCTTCCCTTGGAACTTCAGTCACTTTGCTTTGGTGGGAGGCGAATCTTTCAGGATCTCGATCGTTGGAGTCGAGGTCAGTTATCTGTCCTGTAACAACATCCCTCAATCTGATGAGAAGATTCAGGTTGTAAGTTCTTTGGGGCAGAAAGGGCTCAAAGGTGATGACTTTTGTGAGGAAAACACTGTATCATCTGCCTATCTATCTGTCTATCTGTGTATCATCTATCTATCATCTATCTATCTATTATCTTTGTATCTATGGCATTTTTTTCCTGTTATGTCCTTTCAGTTGCTGAAGGTGGTGTGGGGCAGAGTTCTCCACTCTAGTGTTCCTGTTTTCCCTGTGTCATTAATCAATGTGTTGGGCTAGTGAGGTGTTTCAGCAGGTAAAAGGCATTTGCTGCAAAGCCTGATGACCTGTGTTTGATCCCTGGGACCTATAGGGCGGAAGGAATGAATTGACTCCTAGGAGTTGTCCTCTGATGCCCACACACATACTGTGTGGTACATGAATGCACACACACACACACACACACATACACATACATAGTTAGGTAAATAATGATAGATAGATAAATAGATGATAGATAGATAGATAGATAGATAGATAGATAGATAGATAGATAGATAGATGTGTTGTGAGAAAACACTTTGCATCTGTACTCACATCTTCTTTCTCATCTAACATTCACCTGCTGCTTTTGCATGCATTTATTTCCTGAATCTGTTATTATGTGATAGCTGCCAAATAACTTTCCAGTTCTATCATTCCAGCTAGATTTATGAGCTTCTTTTAAGTAGTCAAAATTATACTCTAAGGAAAATTCTCCCTTTCTCCTCGCTTACTCATTTATATTACTATATTTGTTCATTCATTCATTTACATACATTATATTAATATAGGCTTATAGAGTCATATTTTATACAGTGTGTTATGATTTTGATGTTCTGCCTACCCAGGTTTGACTAGGAGAGACGTGAAAATTGGCTGAATATCCTTCAGCTTGTCCCCTTAGCCTTTTGTTTTTACTGACATAACATGGTCTTCTAAATCCCCACATTTGCAACGCTAACCTTGGAAATAGCCACTTCTCCAAAGAACCCAGTTTCTTTTAGTGAAAATGTATTTAGAAACCAAACTGTGGGTGTCAGAAATGATCACTGCTGTTGGGGTACCCCCATTGCAAGTCCTCTGTGTGGACATAAACTCCTTCCTGTCCATCTCTGTGTGGACATAAGCTCCTTCCTGACCATCTCTGTGTGGACATAAACTCCTTCCTGTCCATCTCTGTGTGGACATAAGCTCCTTCCTGACCATCTCTGTGTGGACATAAACTCCTTCCTGTCCATCTCTGTGTGGACATAAGCTCCTTCCTGTCTATGTCTGTGTGGACATAAGCTCCTTCCTGTCTATCTCTGTCTCCTTTTCAGTCTTCCCTCCTTTTTCTCTCCCTCTCTTCCTTCTCTTCCTTCTTCCTTTCCTTTCTGTGCTAGAGATTGAATCCAGAGACTCACACAAGTTCCGCAAGCCCTCTTCCACTGAATCACACACCCAGCCCAGGAATCTGCCTTTCACAAATCCCTCAGAGACTGCGATGGGCCTTCTGAACTCTGAAAACCTCTATTTGCTTCAGCGTTTAAATTTTAATAGAAAAATTATGACAAAACAATTTACTCTAGTGAGGGCTCTTATTCATGACTCCATTGAAAAGCTGCTTTGTGCCTTAAATTTTGGCTTCTAGCTCACAAGCCAGACGTAGCTAATGCAGAGAAAGCAAAAGCTTAAGCACCGGCTGCCACTGAATATTTATTCTCAAGCCATTCATGCATTTCAGCTTTTTTCTTCAGTGCTGTGCAAGAATGATACCAAGCTGTGGAAGAACTAATGCTCATACTGTTGCAGGAGAAATGAAAGCTTATATAAACATCTAGAAAAATTAGGCATCATTAGAAATATTTTCCGGAACTTTATGGACACGAGGTACTTCAGAGAAGAGGTGCTCCCCTCTCTGTAGTCAGAAGAGACTTTAAATAGGGGGTGATGGTCCAGGGGTGTCTAATCTTTTGACAATGCACATTGCCATCTACAAAATTCATGCTTGAGAATTGAGCAAGCAAGTTACCAAAAAAGTTGCCCCCCCAAAAAAAAACCTTCATAATGTTTTAAGTAAGTTTGCAGTTTTGTGTTGGACCACATGTATAGTCATCCTGCGACATAGGGCCTGCTGGGTGCAGGCTGGACACACCTGGAGCTTAGATGAAATGTTATATTAACACCTGGGGCAAAGAAAGGGCTTTCCAAATGTCTCACTTGTGTGGAGTTTTTAGAAATATCTTTTTAAAAATTTTTTATTACTTTATTTTTTTTTTCATTTTTTAACAATAAGTAATAATTTATGAGTACAAGCATCCTCATGTAAAACCAATTTGCAAGCAGTTGTGCCCAAACCCACACAGCCCAAGGGTCCCACCATCCAGCTGGGGGGGCTTGTATGTTCAATCAAGTTGATCAAATGAGTGTCCAGACTATATTGCTGTAGTTTCACCATTCACCCCAATCGCAGCCCTTACATTTTACCATGCCCCCTCTTCTGCAGATTGTTCCCTAGGCTTAGAAAAGGGGCACAGATGGACGAGAAGCAAAACAGTCTACTTTCTCTGGAGCTGTTGTTTTGGACTCTGGTCAGTTCTGGCTGTTTCCTTTCATGGCCTGACAGTTTGTCCAGGAATAACCTTTCGATCCTACTAATGAAGCACAAGCAATTAGATATATAGGTATTTAAACAGTACTAATTGTTATGGTAGGTTACTTTGGTATAGACACAGATGTTTGGATGGTATGTTAATCTATGAATTACATTTTTTTTTCTGTAAAATATGTCAGGGTCTTACTGTGGCTTATAACATCTCCTAACCATTAGAGGATGTAAGCTTGTGGCATCAGCCATGGGTTATTCCTCCAAGGAGAGAACTAATAGCCAATTAGATTTGGGATATGCAGGCATATGGCTGCCACTGCTGCACAGTATTTCCAGTCAGGTGAGGTGTAGCTGGTGCTGATGAGGAGTCTTGCTCTTTTATATAGGAAGCATCCCAACACTGTTCTAGTTGGTCAGAGCTCTGTGGGATTGTTCATGCACTAAGGGAGTGTCATGGTTGGCTTCAGGTGTCAGTCTGACACACCTAGGAAGAATTAACTTCAGCTGGGGAATGTCCTCTATTGAATCGGCCTGTAGGCGTGTCCGTGAGGCATGTTCTTGATTGTTGAATAATAAAGGAAGGCCCAGCCCAATATGGAATAGGTAGTCCTGGGTGTGTAAGAAAGCAGGCTGTGCACAGGCCAGAGGAGTAAGTGAGTAAGCAGCTTTCCTCCAGCTTCTGCCTCCAAAGCAGGAACTGCCTGGAAGGACCGCTCTGACTTCTCAGGTGAACTGTCAACTGGGAAAGTAAAAGGCAACAAAACCTTTCCTTCCCCAAGATGGTTTTGGTCGGTATTTTCTCACAATAGAAAGCAAACTAGAACAGAAACAATCACTTGTCAGTGGAGGAATCTCTCTATGTAACCTAACTTTCCAAGCTATCCTGCCTTTCCCCCAGCAACAGCCAGCTGCCAATAGCAACTCAGGGAGGGCGGAGCTTCATAAGCACCTCCTCATCTGTGATGGAAGTTGATGGCCCCATCGTGTACAGGTCTTTAGCAAGCAACTGCAGCTGTTGTGAGTTCACGAGGACAATCACCACATCATTGAGCACAATTACCGCATCATGAAGACAGGGTTCAGAGTACTCCTGCCCACGATGGGGGAGGGTTTGCAATCTGCCAAAAGTTTCTATTTACCCAAAGTCAGTAAAACTTAACTGTTATTTTGTGTTGAATGTACTACACACAATTTATGGTTTGAACACCCACCTTCCCTCTAAACTGCAGCAGGTCTTAGCCAAGATAGAGGCCAACACCACAGCGAAACCTCGTGCTACCTGTCCTGCCTCAACTTTAACCCCAGCTCCTCACAGTTAACTCACCAAGCCATTGAATGGCTCAGATTAGATTACATTTTTGGATTGCTTCAGCAAAAGGAAGGCAGAAGACATATCATGATATTTTTATGGATAGTCAATATCCTGGTTAGCTTTAATTGTCCACCTGACATAGCCTAGAATCTCCTGAGAAAGGAGGTCTCACTGGGGAGATTTTTCCAGATCAGGTGGACCTGGGCACGTCCATGAGGGATCATCTTGATTGTTAATTGTTGTAGGTGGGTCCAGCCCACTGTGGGTGGCATCATTCCCTGGTCAGGTTATAAGAAAGCTGGCTGAGCAGGGCCTCCAGGGAACCGGCAGGTAGCGTTCCTCCGTGATTCCTGTTTCAAGTTCTTGCTTCACTTCCTGCCCTGACTTCTTACA
The DNA here is from genome assembly GCA_009823505.1 of Rhizomys pruinosus. NCBI lineage: Eukaryota > Metazoa > Chordata > Mammalia > Rodentia > Spalacidae > Rhizomys > Rhizomys pruinosus. The sequence goes on from VZQC01003171.1 coordinate 72,559, forward strand.
GTGATGGATTATGACCTGGAAATGTAAGCCAAATAAACCCTTTCTTACCTTACATTGCTTTTGGTCAGGGTGGTTTATCACAGCAACAGAATGAAAGTAGAACACTCATCCAAGTTATTCATATAAATTCCTTTTATTCTAAAATAAATCCTGAGAAAATTCTGCAGAAGAAATACATGCAATATATTATGTACACTGTATCCTTTTAAAAAATTATGTGTGTGGATGTCTTGTTTGCATGTATATTAAGTGTGCATACAATACCCACAGAGGCCAGAAGAAGGCATTGGATCTTTGGAACTTGAGTTACAGATGGGTTTTCGCCATCATGTGGGTGCTGAGAACTGAGCTCAGGTCCTCTGCAAGAGCAGCCAGTGCTCTTGATTGCTAAGCCATCTCTCCAGCCCAATAGATATTCTTTTTCTTTTTTTGTTTTTTTTTTTTTTTTTTGTCTTTGAGACAGTGGTCTCCCTGTACGCCCCCCAGCTGCCTCGAACTCACTCCGTAGCAGGCTGCTGGCCTTGAAATCACAACGATCCGCCTGCCTCTGCTCTTCCCAAGTGAGATCTAAAGGCGTGCACCATCACACCCGACCCACAACCAACTGGATATCTTTAATTCGCCTGTTTAAGTGGTGTATTTTTCTTGAAAAGTAACAAAATTAATATGCCCTCGTTGAACATGGTAATATTAATTTAGTGTTTTCTTTTTGATTTACAGTTGGTAATCAGTGGATAAATTACATATCATTCTGTGGTCTGAGAACACATGCGGAGCTTGAAGGAAGCCTGGTCACTGAGCTCATCTATGTCCACAGCAAGTTGCTAATTGCAGATGATGACACAGTCATCATTGGTAAGCATGCGTCTGCGACAGCACTCCTTGAGAGTTGTCCACTCCATGGTGCAATCTTTCTTGTTATTCCACACTTCCTGGGCAGTTGAGAAAAGGTAGTATAGGAATATGATTATCTGAAGAGTTTTAGAAACGGTCATTTCTCTTGCATTCTTCCTAGTCTTTTTTTTAATCTATAAAGAATCAGGCATCTGGAACAGTGAAATGGACTTTGAAATGGACTTTGTTCTTAATACAGTGTTTTAGAGGTGAGGGCTTAAAACCGTTATCTAATCTCCTTAATTCTTTAGAACTATTTTATTCATTATTCTGTGTGTGTGTGTGTGTGTGTGTGTGTGTGTGTGTGTAAGGCAGAGGCCAACTTGGGGAAGTTAGTTCTCTCCTACTGGGTGGCCTTGATCCTGAGTGCCTATATTTTCAATGACAATAATCAGTGTAGAACTGGGGCCTTTGTTGATATTGGGGTATGGAGAAGAGTGTGTATCAATGAAATGATAGCCCTCTTCTGAGATCATTATGCTTCTCTTACTAAGGATACACAGTGTTTTTTTTAAATTTTTTATTTATTATTTTATGTGTATGAGTGTATTGCATGCATGCATGTAAGTGCACCCATGCCGTGCAATGCCCATGGAGGTAAGAGGAGGGTGTTGGATTCCCCCAGAGCTACAGTTACTGATGGTTGTATACTGCCATATGGGTACTGGGAATTGGAGCCAGGTCCTCTGCCAGAGCAGCCAGTGCTCTTAACTACTGAGCCATCTCTCCATTCCCACAAAGTAGATTTCTACAAAACTGTCTCCCTATGACTGTCTCAGGAGAGAAGCCCTAGTTCTGCTTTCTGGACGGGCTCTTTGGGGCTAGTTTGCTACTCAGTTTCCTTCCAGTGTTATACACACTGAACATTTCATGTTACCATCAGTAGATTATTTTGCCTTTAAATTTTATTTATTTTTGTATGTGTGTGAATGTACTGTCTGCATGTAGGTTTGTGCACCCGTGTCGTGCAATGCTGTGGATGTCAGAAGTGGGTCTCGGATTCCTCTGGAACTGGAGTTCTCCTGGAATTGAAGTTACAGATGGTTCTTGGCCGCCATGTGGGTGCTGGGGATCGAACCCAGGTCCTCTGCAAGAGCAGTCGGTGCTCTTAACTGCTAGGCTATCTCTCCAGCCCTATTTTGCTTTTAATATTATGTTCCACAAATGAACACTGGAAAGACAAGTTGAGACACAGAGTATGAATAACCAGTCCAAAAACTGAGTGCCGTGTTGCTGAGAGAGATGCTGTATCCCGCTACTGGGAATTCTCTCATCTGTTTTAAATAAAATGGAGATTCTCAGCTATAATAAGATAATTCCCTAATCTTTAAGAAGCTGAATGTCATGAAGTGTTTTGAAAGTTTTTGGCATTTATGAGCCTTTTTTCATCTCTATCCTCTACTGTGAAAAGAAAGAAAAATCTCATATTTAGCAGCAATGAGAGTATCTGGGAAAAAAAAAGGAAAAGGAATTTTGACGCAAGAAAATGCACACATTGCACTGTGTGTATGTATACATAGCTTATATATTTATGTCTGTGCAAACACGTGGAGGGAGATTAGAGAGAGATGGATTCTTTAAAAATTTGTCCAGCACATTCAAGAAAAGCCCTGTGTTCTTTCATTTCTTCTGCCATAGAGATCAAAGTTTGTTGAGGATTTAGTTCCCGAATCCCTCAATAGTCAAGGTTCTCTATGAGTGCCCCAAGCAACTTTGGCCCTGTTCTTCAAAACCTAACCTCAGAATATTTTTATATATATTAAACTTGTAATTACATTAGGAAGGGGAAAATATTGATGTTTGCTGAAAAGGAAAAATAAACAAGGAAAGCCAAGTAAAATTCAGCTGGTTTCTTCAGCAAGGTTTCAGAACTCTTGAAGTTAAAATTGTATTTTCCTTTGAAAAGGTCCTTTTGACTTTCAGCCTGCTTTACTTTGCATAAAGTATAAATGCAAAGTAGTGTTCAGCAATAGAGCTATTAAGTGCAATTTTTGAGGTTTTAAAATTGACTTCTAGAAAGTTCTCTCTGAGCTTTTGAAGGCTAGTTTGTTTAGGCTGGCAATAACTGATCAAATTTACATGAAATCCTTTTCTCTTTAAAATAATTTTTCTTTATTTTATGTATATGAGTGTATTGCCTGCATGTATATAAGTGCAGTGCTGTCCTGCCATACTTCTGAGGCCAGAAGAAGGTGTAGGATCCCCTGGAACTAGAGTTATGGATGGACGGCTGTCAGCCACCACGTAGATGCTGGCAATCAAACCCCAGTCCCCTGAAGAGCCGCCAGTGCTCTTAAGGGCTGAGCTATCTCTCCAGCCCTACTTTGGGGTCTCCTGCAGCCCGTACTGGCCTTGGACTCCCCATGTGGCCAGGATAACTTGGACTCCTGATCCTCCTGATCCTTCCACCTCCCAGGTGCTGGTCCCAAGGGTGCGTCACCATATCTGACCACAACCTCTTTTCAGGTAGCTCTCTTACCTTCTGCTCTGAGAGTTTGCTTTTGGGCTTGGGTAGCAAATGCTTCCTCGTGAACAGCAGAATGTCCTCAGAGATCACAGAAAGCTTCAGAACTGGAGATACAAACCCATCGGGGCACAGTGAAAGAATGAGTTTTCCTTACGAACAAATGAGCTAAAATAGGCTAGAGCTGATGGATTTGCTATTAATGCTGTAATAAATGGCCCCAAAGTTAGTGGCCCAAAACAATACCACCCTATGGCCAGACACTTCTCTAGAAAGGCCAGTACGGGTTTACAATACCACCCTGTGGCCAGACATTTCTCTACAAAGGCCAGTATGGGCTCACAATACCACCCTATGGCCAGACACTTCCCTAGAAAGGCCAGTACGGGCTTACAATACCACCCGATGGCCAGACACTTCTCTAGAAAGGCCAGTACAGGTTTACAATACCACCCTATGGCCAGACACTTCTCTAGAAAGGCCAGTACGGGCTTAAAATACCACCCTATGGCCAGACACTTCTCTAGACAGGCCAGTACAGGTTTACAGGACCACCTTATGGCCAGACACTTCTCTAGAAAGGCCAGTACAGGCTTACAATACCACCCTGGGGCCAGACACTTCTCTAGAAAGGCCAGTACGGGCTTACAATACTATCCTATGGCCAGACAATTCTCTAGAAAGGCCAGTACAGGCTTACAATACCACCCTATGGCCAGACACGTCTCTAGAAAGGCTAGTAGGCCAGTACCGGCTTACAATACCACCCTGTGGCCAGACACTTCCTAGAAAGGCCAGTATGGGCTTACAATACCACCCTATGGCCAGACGCTTCTCTAGAAAGGCCAGTATGGACCACCCTATGGCCAGACACTTCTCTAGAAAGGACAGTACGGGCTTACAATACGACCCTGTGGCCAGACATTTCTCTACAAAGGCCAGTACAGGCTTACAATACCACCCTAGGACCAGACACTTCTCTAGAAAGGCCAGTACGGGCTTACAATACCACCCTAGGGCCAGACACATCTCTAGAAAGGCTAGTATGGGCTTACAATACCACCCTGTGGCCAGACACTTCCTAGAAAGGCCAGTACGGGCTTACAATACCACCCTGTGGCCAGACACTTCTCTAGAAAGGCCAGTACGGGCTTACAATACCACCCTGTGGCCAGACACTTCCTAGAAAGGCCAGTACGGGCTTACAATACCACCCTGTGGCCAGACACTTCTCTAGAAAGGCCAGTATGGGCTTACAATACCACCCTGTGGCCAGACGCTTCTCTAGAAAGGCCAGTATGGACCATCCTATGGCCAGACAGTTCTCTAGAAAGGCCAGTACAGGCTTACAATACCACCCTGGGGCCAGACACCTCTCTAGAAAGGCCAGTACAGGCTTATAGTACCACCCTGTGGCCAGACACTTCTCTAGAAAGGCCAGTACGGGGTTACAGTACCACCCTATGGCCAGACACTTCTCTAAAAAGGCCAGTACTGGTTTACAATACCACCCTATGGCCAGACACTTCTCTAGACAGGCCAGTACAGGCTTACAATACTACCTGATGGCCAGACACTTCTCTAGAAAGGCCAGTACGGGTTTACAATACCACCCTATGGTCAGACACTACTCTAGAAAGGCCACTACGGGCTTACAATACCACCCTATGGCCAGAAACTTCTCTAGACAGGCCAGTACAGGTTTACAGTACCACCTTATGGCCAGACACTTCTCTAGAAAGGCCAGTACCGGCTTACAATACCACCCTGTGGGTAGACACTTCTCTAGAAAGGACAGTATGGGCTTATAATACCACTCTATGGCCAGACACATCTCTAGAAAGGCTAGTATGGGCTTACAATACCACCCTGGGGCCAGACACTTCTCTAAAAAGGCCAGTACCAGCTTACAATACCACCCTGTGGCCAGACACCTCTCTAGAAAGGCCAGTACAGGCTTACAATACCACCCTGTGGCCAGACACTTCCTAGAAAGGCCAGTACGGGCTTACAATACCACCCTAGGGCCAGACACTTCTCTAGAAAGGCCAGTATGGGCTTACAATACCACTCTATGGCCAGACGCTTCTCTAGAAAGGCCAGTATGGACCACCCTATGGCCAGACACTTCTCTAGAAAGGCCAGTATGGGCTTATAATACCACCCTGGGGCCAGACACTTCTCTAGAAAGGCCAGTATGGGCTTACAATACCATTCTATGGCCAGACGCTTCTCTAGAAAGGCCAGTATGGACCACCCTATGGCCAGACACTTCTCTAGAAAGGCCAGTACGGGCTTACAATACCACCCTATGGCCAGACACTTCTCTAGAAAGGCCAGTATGGGCTTACGATACCACCCTATGGCTAGACACTTCTCTAGAAAGGCCAGTACGGGCTTACAATACCACCCTGTGGGTAGACACTTCCCTTGAAAGGCCAGTACGGGCTTACAATACCACCCTGTGGCCAGACACTTCTCTAGAAAGGCCAGTACGGGCTCACAATACCACCCTATGGGTAGACACTTCTCTAGAAAAGCCAGTATGGGCTTATAATAACACCCTGTGTGTAGACACTTCTCTAGAAAGGCCAGTACAGACTTACACTCAGGGTGTCAGCAGGATTTCTGCACTCCTTTCTGGAGGTCTAGGGAAGACCCCAACTCCATTCCCTTGCTGTTTACAACTTCTTGAAGCTAGCCACATTCCCTGGTACCTGAACCCCATCCTGCATCTTTGAAGCCGGCAAATATCATTTCTGGAAGTTCCCCAAAGTCTCAACCCAGTTTTCTCTAATCCCATATTCTCCTGAGACCACCTCACTTATTTTTTATTTTAATATTTTATTGAAGTTTTGTCCACTTTACACATAATTTCTCAGCCCAATTTAGACTCCTTTCCCCTTCCATGCCCCTCCCCCCCACCTGAGTTCATGCATTCTCCATACTTGCCTCATGGTGTCTTTTTCTGAGTCTTTTTATACTTTTTCAAAGCAGAGGATTATTGTTTGGAGGAGAACTTTACTATTTCAGTTGGTTCTTTGTCTCAGTTCTTTTGTTTTTGTTGTTCCCTCCAATTTTTATTGCTTCAACATGTGCATATGTGTGTATATATATATATATATATATGTGTGTGTGTGTGTGTGTGTGTATGTGTGTGTGTGTGTGTGTGTGTGACATCTATACTAAAATTTCATCTGAAATAAACTGTATGTTATTTCCAAATCATATTTCAGGATTCACATTTTCCCTTTTAAATTTATATTACCCTAAAATATGCCTACATACCCTCCACCCATATACTAAAATTACAAAGTCTGAAAATAAGTGGTACCTTAATTCTAGAGCCTGTTAAGGGATTCACATTATAGGAGCACAGTTGCTTTCAGAGAAAGAGGAATATAACATTAACATTGCTCAGTTTGCCTTACAACTAGGCACTTGGTGCTAGCATCCACAGATGAGGGATACAATTCATCGTTTGTTCTTCTAGGGCTCTGTTACTTCACTTAGCATAATATCTTCTAGTTCCATCCATGTACCTGCAAAGTTCATGATGCCTTCTTTCTTTACCGCTATATAGCACTCCATTGTGTACATGTACCACATTTTCTCTATCCACTCCTTGGCTGAGGGGCATTTGGGTTGGTTCCAGCTGTTTGCTATTGTGAAGAGAGCTGCAATAAACATAAATATTCATGTATCTCTGTGGTAGTATGACAGGGTCAGGGGGTAGACTCATTTTGAGTCTTTTAAGGGTTCTCCACACTGCTTTCATTCCCACCAGCACTGGATGAGTGTTCCCCTTTCCCCACAATCTCTCCAGCATTTGGTATCATTTGTTTTCTTGATCCTAGCCAGCCTTATCAGAGTGAGATGATATCCTAAAGTGGTTTTAATTTGCATTTCCTTAATTATTAGTGATGTTGAACACTTTTTAAGATGTTTCTCAGCCATCTTTATTTCCTCATTTGTGAAGTCTCTCTTCAGCTCTTTACTCCATCTTTTGAGTGAATCATTTGTTTTCATGTTTTATTTATTTATTTTTGAGTAGTTTGTATATTCTGGAAGTTAATGTTCTGTCAGATGTAGCACTAGTGAAGGTTTCCTCCCATTCTGTCTGTTTTCTCTTCACTGATGGTTTCTTTCACTATACAGAAGCTTTTGAGTTTAATGAGGTCGACTTGTCAATTGTTGACCTTATTTCTTGTGCAGCTGCCGACTGATTTAGAAAGTCTTCTCCTATACCTATGTCTTTTAAAAAAATTTTTTTTTAATTTTATTTATTTCTGTATATGTATGAATGTACTGTCTGCATGCAAGTCTGTGCACCCGTGTCGTGCAATGCCGCGGAAGTCAGAAGAGGGTCTCGGATTCCCCTGGAACTGGAGTTCTCCTGAAATTGGAGTTTCAGACGGTTCTCAGCTGCCATGTGGGTGCTGGGGATTGAACCCGGGTCCTCTGCAAGAGCAGTCGGCGCTCTTAACCGCTAGGCCATCTCTCCAGCCCCTATACCTATGTCTTGTAGGTTGCTGACAACATTTTATTCTATCACCTTCAGAGTTTCAGGTTTCACATTGAAGTCTTTGATCCATTTGTAGTTGATTTTTGTACAGGGCAAGAGGTAGGGGTTTAATTTTATTTTTCTACAAGAGGTGATCCAGTTTTGCCAACATCATTTACTAAAGATACTGTCTTTCCTCCATTGAGTCTTCTTGGCCCCTTTGTCAAATAGGAGGTGGCTGAAAATGTATGTGCTCAAGTTTAGATCTTCAGTTTTGTTCCATTGGTTAACAGGTCTGTTTTGTGCCAGTACCAGTCTGTTTTTAGGACTATAGCTCTCTAATATAGTTTGAAATCTGTATAGTGATCCCCCCTGTATTGCTCTTTTTGTTCAGGGTTGTTTTGGCTATTTAGGATCTTTTGTTTTTTCATATGAATTTAAGGATTTTTTTTCCCAAGCCTGTTTAGAAACTCATGGAGATTTTAATTGGGATTGCATTGAATCTGTATATTTTGGGGGGTAGAATGGATATTTTTAATATATTAATTTTTGCAATCCATGAGCATGGGAGGTCTTTCCATCTTCTGATGTCTTCAATCTCCTTCAAGGATTTAAAATTTTTGTTATAGAGATCTTTGGTGTGTTTTGTTAGGCTTGTTGCCAGGTATTTTATTGTTTTTTAGGCTATTGTGAGTGGAAGGGTCTCCTTATAGTCCTTCTTCAGTTGCTTGTTATTGGTGTAAAGAAAGGCTACTGATTTTTCTAGGTTAATTTTGTATCCCACCACTTTACTGAAACTCTTCATTGTTCCTAGGAGTTTTCTGGTAGAGGTTTTAGTATCCCAAAGGTAAACTGTCATATTGTTTGCAAAAAGGGACAGCTTGACTTCTTCCTTTCCAATTAGTACCCCTTTAATTTCCGTTTCTTGTCTTACTGCCCTAGAAAGTGTTCCAAACACTATGTTGAAGGAGTAGTGATGGGGGCAGCATTACCAGGTTCCTACCTTTAAGGGGAATGCTTCTATCTTTTCTCCATTTAGGATGATGTCGTCTGTGGGTTTCTTGTATATGGCTTTGATTATGTTGAGGAATGATCCTTCCAGTCCAATTCCCTCTAGGACTTTAAGCATGAAGGGATGCTGGATTTTGTTGAAGGCTTTTCTACATCAATTGATATGATTGTGCAGTTTTTGACTTTTATTTATGTGTTTTGTGATCTTTATTGATTTAAACCATGATGTTGAACCATCCCTGCATCTCTGGGATGAATCCAGCTTCATCATGATGGATGATCTTTTTGATGTGGGTCTGTATGCGGTTTGCAAGTATTTTGTTGAGAATTTTCATGTCTATGTTCATTAATGAGATGGGTCTGTAGTTCTCTTTTTTGGTTGTATCTTTGCCTGGTTTTGGTATTAGAGTGATGGTGGCTTCATAGAAGGAATTTGGGAGACTTCTCTCTGTATCTTTCTGAACAGTTTGAGTAGTAATGGCTGTAAGTCTTCTTTACATGTTCTATAGAATTCTGGCATGTAACTATCTAGGCCTGCCTGGGCTTTTTTTTTTTTAATGGTTGTTTTTTTTTTAAATACATTTTCAATTTCCTCCAATATTATGGGTCTGTTTAAGCTGTCAGTCTCTTCTTGGTTA
>VZQC01003171.1:84242-218923 GCA_009823505.1 Rhizomys pruinosus
TTCTTACAGAGGACCCAGGTTCAAATACCAGGACCCACATGGCTAATAACCATCCATAACTCCAGGTCCAGAGGATTCTACATCCTCTTCTGTCCTCCATGTGTGTTTTATGACATGGGTGGCCTTCATACAGGCAAAACACCCATATATATAAAATTAAAATAAATAAAATAAAATTCAGAATTTTTTCATCAAAATATGGTGTAAGAAAATAAGCCACAGACTTATGTACAACACATTTAATACTCAAAACACTTATATAAAGGCTTCCTACAAATCAATGGTAAAGACAAACATCCAGTGGAAGACAGGGAGGGAATTGTGTAACACCACAACCAAAGAACACATCCAGCAGAGTCCATAATACATGAGCAGATGCTTATGTTCATCACTATAGAAATAACACACAAGCTGGGTGTGGTGGTGCACGCCTTTAATCCTAGCACTTGGGAGGCAGAGGCAGGTGGATCTTTGTGAGTTCATGGCCATCCTGGTCTACATAGCAAGTTCCAGGACAGCCGAAGCTACAGGGAGACCCTGTCTCAAAAAGACCAAAAAAAACAAAAACAAAAAAAAAAAACAACCAACCAAAAGAAATAACACACAAACACAGTTTTGTTTTTTTGGCTTTGGGTTTTGTTTTTTGTCTTTTTGAGACAGTCTTCCTGTAGCCCCAGCTGTCCTGGAAATCACTATGTAGACCAGGCTGGCCTTGAACTCACAGAGATCCACCTGCCTCTGCCTCCCAGGTGCTGGGATTAAAGGCATGCACCACCATGCATGGCACAAAAAATTCTTTAAAAATGCCTGGACTGGCAAAATTCCAAACAAGTGTTAGCCAGGCTGTGTGGCCAGAGGAGCTCTGTCCACTGCTGTTGGGAGTTCAGACTGGACACCTCTTGGGAAAATATTCTGGCGTCATCTAGTAAAATCACACACCCTGTATGCAGAGGTCATTCCTGTATACATAGGCAAGGTACATGCTTGCATGTGTGTATCAAGTCACAAATATACAACTGTAACACAGAATGGACTGGCACAGTGACACTCTGGAAACAAGGCCAACATACATCAAGAGTAGATAGAATAAATCAAATATTAGTGTATTGATGGCAGACAAATAACTACATATAGTTATCCACAGGTAACTATCAATGATACATTAAATGAATTAAAGAGGAAAATATCCTGATCTAATGATTCCAACTAATAACAAGTTGAGAGTAAAATATTTTTTTGTTTAGGTTTGCAAAGTGATGAACACAATTTAATACAAAGTCTCTCTCCTGGGGAAGCAAGGATATGCAGGAAGGTGTGTGAGGAACTCTGGGAAGACGTATTGTTCTTCTCAGCCTAAATGAAGAATTCAGTGGTGGTGATTTTATTATTGCTTTGTTGTACATATGTTTTCAATATATTCTTTTGTATGTTTCTATATTTCAAAAATTCATGAAGTTTCCTAATAGCAGACTCAGAAGTGCCTTGGTAATTTCAAATGATCGAGGCTATTTTCCAATAAAAACAAGAGATTTAGTACCATAAAAATTAGTACATGAATAGTGTGTTCTCTATGGACAGTGCAAACTCTGAGGACATATAGAGTAAAAAGTCAGACTCTCCTCCCTGTCCTCTGTGGGTTCTGCAGGGGGCACCGAGTACCTTACCCCATTTCTGAATTTGGGCTTCAGAATACAGGATGTTGAACAGAAAGTGTGAAAGCAGCATTTACACTTAGTGTCTCCTTGTTGGCGTCACATCTATTACATTCATCTAAGAAACTGTGGAATACATGTTCACATATGTGTGTCTGCATGCATGTAGAGGCAAGGGGCTGACATGGAGACTCTCTACCTTATATTGTAATGGGGTAATTTCATCAGAGAAGACCACTCAGACAAAAAAAAATGATTCGAGGGCTGGAGAGATGGCCTAGTGGTTAAGAGTGCCGACCACTCTTACAGAGGACCTGGGTTCGATCCCCAGCACCCACATGGTGGCTGAGAACCGTCTGAAACTCCAGTTCCAGGAGAACTCCAGTTCCAGGGGAATCCGACACCCTCTTCTGACCTCCGCGGCATTGTACAACATGGGTGCACAAACTTGCATGCAGACAGTACATTCATACACATACAGAAATAAATAAAATTAATTTAAAAAATTAATAAAAAATGATTTGAATAGAAAGTCTTTAGTCAGCTGACGACTACATACCGGACATTCAGTCAAGTGTGTATAGATAGCAAAGAGCTACAGTTAGGAGGTGTTTTATACAGGAAAAACCATATCCAGGGGTGAAAAGTTTATGTTCCAAAGCTTAGGGGTGGAAAGCCCCTCGAATAATTCCTAGTCTCTAAAAGCAAGCCAAGCACAGAGTACAGAATCCATGAATTCAAGTTAGTAGAATTTCTAAACAACCAGGAACACACTGACCTGGTCTCAACTTCTACCCTGGTTCAGTTGTTTGTTCCCATACTTTAAATTTTAACTACTGGGCTCAGCTGAGGCTCATAATATGGAATAGCGATGGGAGTCCTGCCCCAGCACAGTTTGCTGAGGCGCAGTCTCTCACTTGAACCCAGGGCTCCCTGTTTGGTTAGTTTACTTCACCAACTTGCTCCAGGGATCACCTCTCTGTTTCCCTGCAGCTAGAATTGCAGGCTTGGCCACGCTCACCCAGCGTTCACGTGTGTTCTAGGGATCTAAGCTCCTAACGTCCTCACTTTGCTGCAGCACATGCTTTTCCTGCAGAACCATCTGCATCCCTTCACACTCCTTTTAAGAGTAGTCCACTCCAATACAGCTAAGAGCCAGTGCTCTGAGTCAAATTCAAGAAGCGAACCCTCTCTGAGAATCTCAGCTCACAGTGCCGGCAGTGCATTCCCACGCTCAGCAGCAAGGGCTGTCTTAGGAAGGGCCTTAGAATGTGTGTGTATGTGGAGGTTTTCCAGGCCAGCTCCCAGCCCACTGTTCTGACAGTGAACAGAGCAGCACCACTGCTCTGTTTTTCAGACTGGTTTTCCAGTCCAGCAGCACTGATCCCTCAGGGCCAGAGAAGAGTGAAGACTTAGAAAAGCACCTTGAGAACTTCTTCCTAGTATTTGAAATTCATACACCTAGATAGGTGTTCTCAACCAGAGAGGGGGCTTGGCTACAACTGTTGCATTCCAGCACTTTCTCCCAGCCTGTGGCCCTAGTAAGGCCATTTTAGGGTTAACAACACAGCCAGCAGTAACTCTCAGTTGCAAAGCAGCTCCTAGGCCCCGCAGCACTCCCATGCCTATTCCCCCAGCACCCCTACACAGGCAATGTTAGATGATGAAAGGTCAACCCACAGCTAAGAAAGATTAGATGGCTTGTCCAGTTAATGGTGGTCAACTGCCAAGTCCAAAGATATGGTTGGAAATTTTACAGCTTAATGAAAATATAAGGGTAGGAATCAAGGACAGTTTGTTGCTTATATATTTTTTTTATTAATTTTATTTCTGTATGTGTGAATGTACTGTCTGCATGCAAGTTTGTGCACCCGTGTCGTGCAATGCCGCGTAAATCAGAACCTGTGCCAGGTGTAGGGTCACATGCCTTTACTCCTAGCATTCAGGATACAGAGGCTGGTGGATCTCTGAGTTCAAGACCATTCTGATGTACATAATGAGTTTCAGGACAGCTAGAGTTACATGATAAGACCTTGTCTCAAAAAACCAAGCCCCACCCCCACAGGGGCTGGAGAGGTAGCTCAGTGGTTAAAAGCACTGATTGCTCTTATATAGGACCTGGGTTTGATTCCTAGCACCTGTGTGGTAGCTAACAGCTGTCCATAACGCCAACTCCCTCTTCTGACCTTTTCTGCATACATGTAAGTGCACAGCACAGGTGCACTTACATGTATGCAGGCAATATATCCATACACATAAAAAAAATAAAAATAATTGCCGGATGTGGTGGTGTATGCCTTTAATCCCAGCACTCGGGAGGCAGAGGTAGATGGATTTCTGTGAATTCAAGGCCAGTCTGGTCTACATAGCAAGTTCCAGGCCACTTAGGACTAAACCTGCCTCAAAAGACAAAAATTAATTAATTAATTAATTAAAGAAAATCCCCCTCCCCCAAATCCTCCAGAACAAAACAAAGTCCAAATCAGGATCATGTTCCACAGCACAGCCCTGCAGTCAAGGGCCCAGGTTCTCCAGGGCACTTGCGCTCTCTCTCTGTCAACTAGGGCCACTGTGGGGCACCTTCACATCTGTAGTTGGCAACTCTGTGACAGCGTCCTGGTATGTGGCAGTTGAGCCTCTTGAGGACAGCTTTGCCTCACGCATCAAAGCTCACTCTGTAGTCAAGGCTGATGGTAACATCCTGTTCCGGCAGCCTCAGTCACAGAGGACAGCGGTGTGGGTGTGTGTAGTCTGGCCGTCTGCTCAGGGCTGGCAAAAGCATCAGAATTACAGCAAGAATAAGAGGGAAGTTGGGGGACCCTGTGTGTCTTTGTAGGATACTTTATGAACTTGTGAGCAATTAGTGCAGGAAGCACATTGGGGATTCTGAATAGATAGCCCCAGCCCACAGAAAGCTTACCTTGAACTACTGACAAGTTGCCCTTCCCATGTTAAAGTCAACATTCTTGGCACTTTGGGGTTTATAAACACAGTGGAGGGAAGTTCGTACCAAAGCTGCTGGCCTGCCTTGGAAGCCAGGTACGCTAGAACATCTCCTACTACCAATGACAGCCTGTACTGCAGATGAGATGCTAATGACTCTGAAGGAACTCCCGACTTTTGACATTCCTAGCTTGATAAGTAGGAGTTAAACATTAGAGTCTTAGCCTGGCATGGTGGTGCACACCTTTAATCCTAGCACTGGGGAGGCAGAGGCAGGCGGATCTTTGTGAGTTCAAGGCCAGCCCGGTCTACAGAGTGAGTTCCAGGCCAGCTGGGGCTACAAGTAGACCCTGTCTCAAAAAGACAAAAAAAAATTATTCTTAACATTAAAAAATCTGGGCATGGTCACACACCTCTTTAATCCCAGCACTCAGGAGGCAGGAGGCAGGGTTAAGTGGATTCCAATGGGCACAAGGCCAGCCTGGGTTATGTAGGGAGTTCTAGGCCAGCTAGGGCTATAGATAGACCCTGCCCCCCCAAAAAAAACAACCAACAATAAATAAAGCCCACTTCTGTACAGAACTGGTTTCTGTGGCTCTTTTCTTAAACACATTCACGGTTCTATCAACTGCCATTCTTTAGGACTAAGGTAGAAAATTAAAGTGTGTAAAAAAATAAGGAAAATAGAAAAATGTATCACTGAGCAAACAGTTCAAGAATGCTCTAGTGATGGCTGGTGTAGAATCTTAAACACTAATGGTCTTTTGCTCTGCCCTCCAGCTGCAATTTGTTTGGCCCCTCATGGTTGCAAAATGGCTGCAGAAGCCAGTGGATTCATGTCTGTATGCATCCTTTCAAGTCAGTAGCCATAGGGTGGGAATAACAGCATCCACTTCTTTCTCAAAAGCCCCTGGAAAGCATTTCTTGTTGATTGGCTGGAACAGGTCCAAATGCCAGCTCTTGGTGAGCTAGTCACTGACAACGATACTGGAATTGCCATGGCTGACCTAGACTGATCCAGATTCACTTCTGGGCTAACCTACTGAGATCCCACCTCCCCAAGGCACACCTTCCGTGGGCAACTTGAACAAAGCTTAGATTTTATGAATGAGCAAGCAGGTGGGTAGGGCAGGGGGCAACTCGAAGTGCCCATCAGACAGGAGTGCTCAGTTCCTCGGTTTCTCCTTTCAGGTTCTGCCAACATCAATGACCGGAGCATGCTGGGAAAGCGAGATAGTGAAGTGGCCATCATTGTGCAGGACACAGAGACGGTCCCCTCAGTGATGGACGGACAAGAATACCAAGCTGGGCGCTTCGCCCGAGGACTTCGGCTACAGTGCTTCAGGTCGGCCCTGCAAAGCCAAACTTCTATTAAGTCATTTCACAGCCATGGCACTGGGTGTCAGGGTGACCTCTTGGTCCAGCCACTCCTTCCATTCCAGATTCTCCTTCATCTAGAAGAGTGTCTTTCAGAGTGGAAGGTTTATACACTAGTACACAATTGACTTTAAATATACTCAAGCATGTTTTAAATATATTCATTGATTTAAGACCGGGCCAGGTCAATCTATCTAACTAGGGTATGTTTAAGGTTTTTTACAGTCACTTCATTTTTAAACATCAGAATAGAGCCTGCAAGGTGGTTCATCAGATAAAGGTGCTTGCCACCAAGCCTGATGACCTGAGTTCAATCCCCACGATCTGCAGGGTAGAGAGAACTGACTCCTGCTCTTGTCCTCTGACCTCCGTATTCATGCAGTCACACACACACACACACACACACACACACACACACACATTTAAGGGGATGGTTAGATTGCTCAGCAGTTAAGAGCACTTATTGCTCTTCCAGAGGACCAAGGTTCTGCTTCTAGCACTCCCATGGTGTCTAACAAGGCCCCTAATCCCACTTCCAGAGGATCTGACTTCCTCTTCTGGCTTCTGCAAGCATTGCAAGGCTCACTTACACACATGCAGGCAAAAATATTCATACATATAAGATAAAAATTTAAAAATTTTCAAAAGATTCAATATATACTTATATAATATTAATATTTATTATTATTAATACAACCATGCAGTGATCTAAGTATATAATAAGTATTACTGAAAGTGTCCTAGTGACTGCTGGCATCAGTGAGCCATCATAAACCTGTGAAAACTACAGTTCCCAGGTTTATGAGGGCTCAAGCAGGAGGTCCCTGGTTCTCAGATGATGGGAGTTTTGACCAAATTGGTGATTAGAGAGAACTCTGAGGGCTGGGAAGCAGGGGCCGTGTGACCTAAGGAGGAGTGCTCTTCTTACCCTAGAGAACTAAGCTTCCTCCAGCTCCTGTAGTCTATTCTCAACAGTGATCCTTCCAGAACATTCTAGATCTTGTTGTTTCTCTGCTCACCACCATGTAGCTTATTAGCTGAGAAGTAAACAAGGAACAGGTAAAATCCTCCCAGATGCACTGATTTCACTCTGTCCGCACCCTGTCCACTCTCCCAACTGTAGGCCTTTGCGGGAGGCCCACAGTTGATGGTTCTGGAACTAGACTTATCATGATGCTGCTTCACTGTGGCCTCTAGGGTGAGAAGCACTGAGTGTCCCTGATACAGCTGAGGCCATGCTCTGTCCTGCTTGTGGCAAGGCATGCACTGCCACTGTCTGATTCTTCTTCCCTTGGTGGTTCATTTTGGAGACCAGCTAACGTGCAGAGGGCGCTGTGCTCCCTCCGGTGTGGCATCCCTCTTCCTCCCAAGTCACAACAGACTCTGGCTCCCCAGACCTAGATAAGCATCATTCAGACACATTCATTCTCTTCCATCTGCTGAAAGAGCTCAGCAGAGTCCTGCCTCAAAACCTGTCCATGTTGTTGTTGTTGTTAACGTTTAATGATTTATTTTGTGTGTATATGAGCATTTTGGCTCATGTATGTATGTGCAACCATGTTGTACAATGCCCATTGAGGTCAGAAGAGGGTGTCAGATACCCTGGAACTGGAGTTACAGATAGTTGTTAGCCACCATTTCAGTGCTAGGAACCAAACTCAGATTCTCTACAAGAGCACCTAGTGTTCTTAACCACTGAGCCATCTCTCCAGCCCGATCTGTCAGTATTTTTAACTACTTCTATTGGTGTATTTGTTTCCTTCATTACTAATTGTTTGGCCCAGTAAGAGTTTTTTCAAATCACTGGTATTCCATGGAACTGTTGTTCATTTGTTTTGTTTAGCAGGGGAGAATTTAAAATT
This sequence comes from Rhizomys pruinosus, assembly GCA_009823505.1. NCBI lineage: Eukaryota > Metazoa > Chordata > Mammalia > Rodentia > Spalacidae > Rhizomys > Rhizomys pruinosus. The sequence continues at coordinate 92,077 of VZQC01003171.1, forward strand.
AGGACCATGCTAATCAACCCACGGATTTCCAATTATGGCATGTACAAGGAAATAATTATTTCACTTTGTAAGCTGAAAATATAGGGCATGCCTTTTAAGTTCTGGGAGAAAACATATTCTCTTTAAACTGGTGTGCTTCTTTGTAAATTTTTAAGCATATAGTAATTGTCGAGGGACAGGATTCTGGTTTAAATCTAACTTTAATTATAGAAATTTGGCAAATACAGAAAAGCAATTAGAAATTAAAAGAATCTGAAATTCTACTGCCTAATGCTCAAAGATTTTAAGGTTTGCTTTTTAAATTGGTACATAAATTATATATGCTTATGGAGTATCATGTAATGTTTGGGAGTGTATGATCACTGAGTTACATTTAAGTGAGTGTAAGAATATCTTTAAATTTTTTATTTACTGGGGCTAGAGAGATTGCTCAGTGGTTAAGAATACTTGCAGTTCTTCCAGAAGACCTGGGTTTGATTCCCAGCACCCACATGGCAGATAATAACCATCCAGTTCCAGGGGATCCAGCCCCTCTTCTGGCCTCTGTGGGCACGCATGCACATGGTGCACTTACATACATGCAGACAAAACACTCATATACATAAAACAAAAATAATACATAAAATATTTTTAAATAAATATTTTATTAAGTATTCCTCTGTGTGTGTGTGTGTGAGTGTGTGTGTGTGTGTGTTGCAGAGAAACTTTCCTCTCTGGGCTAGAAGCACCCACTGCCCTGCAACTGCTTGCACAGTGTTGGCAGCCCTGCCCAGCCTTCTCTGCTGCTTCCAGGAGTCCCCAGTACCTAAGGCAAGGCAAGAACAAAGTTCTCCAATCTTAGTTAAAACTAGAGAATTTTAATGGGCTTGCTTACAAGATAATGGCAAACACACACACACTCACTTAAGCCATGCATGCAGCCGGGTTCCCGGTCCAACATGGTCGCCCAGAGTTCCTGAGCAGCCCCTTTGCCCTCTGCCCACATGTTGGTCAAAGGGAGGCAAGAGAGAGCCCCGCTTCCTGTGGCAGGCCCTTGATATGGCTCCATCCCTACTCAAAGTCCCAGAGTTCCAAAACTTCCTACACCAAAATCACATGGCTGATGGTGGATGGGAACCTGGTGGCTGGGTGTGGACTCAGGCTCCTCCCCCAAGTTCACAGTATGTCAGGTGGTTTCAGAGAAGAAATAACCTATCCCACATTGTGTGTGTGTGTGTGTGTGTGCACACGCGTGCGCGAACATGTACCATGGCTTATCCGTAGGGGTCAGAGGATGACTCCCAGGAGTTAGTGTTCCTACTTTGTCTGGGTTGAGTCTCTTCTTGTTATTTCTGCTGTGCTGAGCATCCAGGCTGGAATCTGGCTGGAAATCCTGTCTCCACCTCCCGTCTCACTGAGGTGCACTAGGGTTACTGATGTGTGCCTTTGAATCTGGATTTTTACTTGGGTTCTAGGGCTCAAAACCAGGTCATGAGGCTTCCCCCTGAGAGCTTTTACCCACTGAGCCAACTCATTGGCCCAGTGTGAGCATCTCTCTCAAGTCAGTCCTTTAAATTACTTGTGAGGACATTCAAAATCCCTTATTCCAGCTTCTTTGAAATGCACAGTCCATTACCAGCCACAGTCACCCTACTGCGTATAGGGCTCTAGAGCACCTCCCTTCCATCTCCAACACCTCGGTTTCTGTTGCCCTCCGCTTCCTTCTTCCAGTCTGTCCCCTCCGCTTCCTTCTTTCAGTCTGTCCCCACCGCTTCCTTCTTTCAGTCTGTCTCCACCGCTTCCTTCTTTCAGTCTGTCTCCACTGCTTCCTTCTTTCAGTCTGTCTCCAACACTAACGACCACCATTCCATGCTGAAACATCTATATGACATCCTTGTTGTGCTCCACATAGGAGATCACACAGTCCCTGTCTTTGTGTGTCTGGCTTGTTAGCTCCTTTCATGTTACCATAAATGACAGGATTTCATTCCTTGTGTGGTTGACCAGTATTTGTATATATGAAGTACATTTTCCTTTATCCAATCAACTGATTAGTTGATTGGACACTTAGTTGTTTCCATTTTAGCTCCTCTGAATGTGGTAGAGTTGGGGGGCGTGCACTTGTCTCTGACACACTATCGTTGCTCCTGGGATTTAAAACCAGGACTGGGGTTGTGGGATCATTTAGCTCTGTTTTTAATTGTGTGTTTCTTTGAAATAGGGTCTCCCTGTAGCCAGTTCCAGCTGGCCTGGAACTCACTATGTAGACCAGGCTGGCCTCCATCTCAGAGATCCACCAGTCTCTGCCTCCTGAGTGCTGGGATTAAAGATGTGTGCCACCACACCTGGCACTTTTGATTTTTTGAGGGCCCTCTCTATGGGCTTTCCATAATGGCTGCACTACTTCACATCCCTCCCAATATAGTAAGGTTCTTTCTCCACAGCTCACAGTATGCTAACAATTTTAACATTTGGTATATAGCACTCCATTTTTTCCTGCACATGTATTTATATATCACTTTAAAAAGCAAAATTGAGGTCTGGAGAAATGGCCTAGTGGTTAAGAGCACCGACTGCTCTTGCAGAGGACCTGGGTTCGATCCCCAGCACCCACATGGCGGCTGAGAACCGTCTTTGACTCCAGTTCCAGAGGAATCCGATGCCCTCTTCTGACCTCCGCGGCATTGCACGACACAGGTGCACAGACCTACATGCAGACAGTACATTCATACACATGCAAAAATAAATTAAAAAATAAAATAATAATTAAATTTTAAAAAAAAAGCAAAATTGAGCTAGGCGTGGTGGTGCATGCCTGTAATCCCAGTACTCAGGAGGCAGAGACAGGTGGATCTCTGTGAGTTGAAGGCCAGCCTGGTCTATATAGTGTGTTCCAGGACAGCTGGGGCTACAGGGAGACCCTGTCTCACAAAGGCCAAAAAAAATTGAATCTTGCAGATCCTGAATATTCTTAACATTTTAAATAATTTACTTATTGTATAAGTGTGTATGTGTATGCATGTGTGTGTGTGTCGCACCACAGCCCCACATGGAGGTCAGAGGACAGTTTCAGGAGTCTCTTCTCTCCTTCCATCGTGTGGAGTCTGGAGATCAAATTCAGGTTGGCAGTTTGGTGACACGTACCTCTAACTACTGAGCCATCTGGCAGGCCCCTAAATATTCTTTATTATATAAATGTTATACATGTTTTTCCATGTCAGGAAGTATTCTTCTATAACAAATAGCTGCATGATATTTCATTGTATGTGTGTGTATGCCATAGTAGTTTAAATTAATACCTTGTTAACACAAAATTTTTGCTGACATACTTTTTTTTATGTCAGCAAAAAGTGTATCAAATTTTCTTAGGCAAAAGGAGTTTCTTTTGCTCTCTAATTTCTTATTATTTTACCAGTAATGTTTTAAAGGGATTATCCTGTCAGTATCTACCGAGGTCTATTACTGTAGTTAATCTTTGCCATTTTTAAAAATTACAGTTAGAATTGCATTGTTTTGTTTTTGTTCACAATCTTTTAAAATATGTTTATTGGTCATGAGTAATTGTTTTTTGAATTGCCTAACCCTTCATTCCCATTTTTCTTAATATTTAACTTGGTTTGAATAACCTATAATTAATCTAAATATGAGGTGCTATTTTTTTGTTGAATATACTGTAAATAAAGTTGATCAATTTCTTCTTGATCCTATTTAATAGAGTTTAGGGGGAAACTTCTCAGGTCTTATTAACCAAATTTATCAATTTTTTCCCTTTACCTATTTTCTCAGACTAGCTTCCCTAGCCCAAGATAAAATATTTACTTATTTTTTCTGTTATTTGGTTTTACATTTAACAGTTTTATTGATTTATTTACTTAGAGATAAGAGCTCATACTGTACAGCCTAAGCTGCCCTTGAATTTAAGATCCTCTGTGTCAGCCTCTTCAGGGGTGGGATTGCTCGTGGATAGCACTTTACTGGTAGAGTAGTGAATTTTGATGTAAGAGATGAGATTGAGGCTCTAGCTTTTCTTTCCTTCCACTGACCAGTTTTCAAAATGGTTTATTGCGGGCTGGAGAGATGGCCTAGTGATTAAGAGCACTGAATGCTCTTGCAGAGGACCCGGGTTCGATCCCCAGCACTCACCTGGCAGCTGAGAACCGTCTGTAACTCCAGTTCCAGGGGAATTGGACACCCTCTTCTGACCTCCACGGCATTGCACGACACGGGTACACAAACCTACATGCAGACAGTACATTCATACACATATGAAAATAAGTAAATTAAAATAAAAAAAAGGTTTATCGAGGCAGGATCTCCTACAACCCAAGCTGTCCTGGAATCCACTTTGGAGGTGAGGATGACCTTGAACTTCTGCTCACCCAGTCTTTAGCTCCCCAGTGCTAGGACTGCAGGCGTGCACCATGCCCTGAGGCTCACCTGAAGGCCACATCCTCCTTGTTGTACTGCCAATCTCCATGTATTTACATTATACTGAATGTCTGTTTTCTTACTCGTATGACATCATATTTCGTGATAGTATATTTTAATGCTTCTTCATGCTGTCTTCTTCAACTTAGTTTTCTTTTTTAGAAAAATATTGACTATTCCTAATATTCGTTCTTCAATATGAACTTTAAAACTATTTACTCAAATGTGTATTCTTATTAGTTTTCTTTTTAATTGATAGAATAGCAGACTTATGGATAAATATAGAAAGAATTAACATCTGTAATATCGAGTAGTCTTTCTGAAGAAGACACAGATTTCAGTTTATACAAATTTGTGCTGTGCGTGTGTTTATATGTGTGTGTGTGCAAGTACACATGTGTGCGCACACATGTGGAGGGCAGAAGGAAACCCTAGGTCATGTTCTCTGGTGCTGCCCCTATTTTTAATATATTTTGTTATTTTTATTTTATATGTATGACTGTATTGTCTGCATGTATGTAAGTGCACCTATGTCAGGCAATGCCCACAGAAGTCACAAGATACCTTGGAACTGGAGTCACAGATGGTGATTAGCTGCCACGTGGGTGCTGAGAACCAAACCTGGGTCCTCTGCAAGAGCAGCCATTGATCTTAGCTGCTGAGCCGTCTCTCCAGCCACCACTCCCCCCAGCTGCTTGCTTGTTGTTTGTTTGTTTGTTTGTTCTAGGCTGGTTGGCCAACTAGCCTCAGGGATCCACCTGTCCCTGCTTCCCTAACATTGGGATTGCAAGGGAGCATCAGTGTAACATTTTTTACTCGGTTTTGGAGATCAAACCCATGTCCTCACACTTGCAGGGCAAGCGCTTTACCAGCAGCCCCCTCCCGGCTCCAAGCTTTACTCTTCAGTGAAGTTTTAGGACTCTCATAGTGGGACAGTTGCCCCTCAGTAAATCATGTTTGCCTTTCATGCTGATCTCTCACATTTCTTCTTCTTCTTTTCACTGGCAATTTTCGCACGGTCTTAAAGGGGCATTTGTTCTTGGACAATTATTTTCGCTTTACCCCAGTGGCACACACAGATAATACATTAAAAAGCACCACTGAAACCTCATGTTGATCTTCCCTCTTTTTATTAGGAAATTTTCCCACAGATAAACATTGTGGCCCAGAGCACAGCCATTTCTTACTTTAAACACACAGCTTTAATCCATTTTCCATCTGTGCTATGTTTGAATAGAAATCTGGAGACACTTTTCAATGTGAAATTCATTCTAAATAGAGAAACAATCCACCATCAGGGTTCCGCACTGAATCTCACAACTGTGATATGAGCAGTTCATTAAGTCCTGGAAATTATTCAAACTATACATACAACCATCACCCAATAGCAGCCATTAGCCACAAGCAAGCTCAGAACTATTTAAGATGATAGACATGAGGAATAAAAAGAACAAAAATAACTTTGTGCAGTGTTTTTCTGCCTCCTTTTGAAAATTAAATATTAAACACATATTGGCATAAAATCAAAGTCATTTTCTCTCAAACCTTAATCCTCAAAAGAATACCCAGACTTTTTCATATTATTTTTACTATGCATTTTACTGTAAATTTCTTTTTTATTATTTTAATTCCAGAACACATTTAGGGATTCACAGTTTAACTATAAACTTTCATGCATGTAAAAAGAAATACAACTTTACATTCCTAAATTACATAGCAAATTGATGTATGTTTTAATGTATTTTTTAAAAAGAGAATTATTCTTTCTCATAAATCTTAGAACTGAGGAAAATAGAGACAAACTTTAAGCTGTATCTATACCAACATCAGTCAGTGTGCTATTATCTTTACTAACATATTACCCACCTTGACTTACATATGAAGATTTGGTGCTAGGATCCCCAAATGAAAGACATCATATGTCATTTGTTTTTCTGAGACTATATTACTTTACTTAGCATAACAGCTTCTAGTTCCATTCACATGTCTGCAAATTTCACGGTGCCATCTTTCTTTGCCGCTGCATAGAATTCCATTGTTTAAAGGTACACCACATCTTCAAAATCCTCTAATCAGTTGAGGGACACCTGGGCTGCTTCCAGCTCTTCACTATTGTGAAAAGAGCAGTAATAAGCATGGTTGTGCATGCATCTCTGCAATAGGATGAATCCTTTGGGTATACCCAGGAGTGGTATGACGGGTCAAATGGCGCACTCATTTTTTAGTCTTTTAAGAGTTCTCCATACTGATTTCCATAGGGATTATATGAGTTTACAACCCCACCACTAGTTATTGTTCCCGTTTCCACACACCCTCTCCAGCATTTGGTTTCATTTGTTTTCTTTTTTTTTTTTTAGACTTTTATTTTATTTGTTTGTTTGTTTATTTATTTATTTATTTAATGTGTGTGAATGTACTGTCTGCATGTAGGTCTGTGCACCCGTGTCGTGCAATGCCACGGAGGTCAGAAGAGGGCGTCGGACTCCCCTGAAACTGGAGTTCTCCTGGAATTGGTGTTTCAGACGGTTCTCAGCCGCCATGCGGGTGCTGGGGATCGAACCCGGGTCCTCTGCAAGGGCGGTCGGCGCTCCTAACCACTAGGCCGTCTCTCCGGCCCTCATCTGTTTCCTTGGCCATAGCCAGTCTTACCAGGGTAAGGCGGAATCTTAAACTGGCTTTATTTTCCATTTCCTTAATTACTAACGATGTTGAACACTTTTTAAGGTGTTTCTTAGCCATCTTTACTTCTTCTCTTGAGATGTTTCTGTTCAGTTCTTTAGCCCATCTTTTAATTGGGTCATTTGTTTTCTTGGCCCTTTGTTTTTTGAGTAATTCATATACTCTGGATGTTAAACCTCTGTCAGATGTGTCTCTGGTAAAGATTTCCTCCCACTCTGTGTTTTCTAGGCCAACCCCACAGGGTGCAGTGGTTCTGTGAGTTCAGCTCTCCCAGTAAGTATATGAGGTGACCTCTGCTTGGTGGTGAGAGTCTCCAGCTACACAGCAGCAGCATCAAGATCTCCCTACCTACTAGCTAGGGAACACTTAACCCAGATCCAGCTGTTTGTAACCAGCTCTGGAGAGCTGGTAGGCAGACCCCATGTGATTTAAAGCTACCTGATTTTTACCCATCTTGGGCCTCTGGAGGAGCTCCTGACTAGCTGGGCGAGAACTAGCTGGTCTCTTCGGTACAAAGCTAGAAGTGAGAACCTGAAGCCTAGACCAACCAGCCTTTCATACCTAATAAGAATACAACAAAGGCACCTGGGGAGTACAAGCAAAGTCAGTCTTCAATCTGACAAAGAAACACTTGAGTTTCATATCAGAATAACAAAGAACAAAAGAAAATCACAACGAAAAAATAAAAAACCCAAATAATAAGTCTTTGTTAAATACTACCAGCCCTATAGAAGACTCCTATAATGAGGACCCCCTAGATGTAACCCAGGACATGGATCTTTAAAGAGCTATCATAAACATGATCAAAGAATTCAAGGAATTTAAAGAACACATAAACAAATGAATTAAAGAACTAGAAGAAAATAGAGATAGCCTAAAAGAAGATGGAGATAAACTAAAAGAAGATGATAAACTTCAGAATGAGTTCACAAAAAATATAGGAATACTGAGGAAAACTCAGGCTGAAATAAAAAAGGAAGTGGAACACTCAATAAGCCATCTGGAGAGGATGGGAAAAAGCCTTAGTAACAGAATGGATGAAACAGAAAATAGAAAATCAGCCTGGCGTGGTGGTGCACGCCTTTAATCTTAGCACTCGGGAGGCAGAGGCAGGTGGAGCTTTGTGAGTTCAAGGCCAGCCTGGTCTACAGAGTAAGTTCCAGGACAGCTGGGGCTACAGAGAGACCCTGTTTCGAAAAGACAAAAAAAAAAAAAATTAGAAAATCAAGACTAGAAGATAACATGGAAGAATTGGACCACTCAAAGATCATGACAAATTTTTTAAAACATGGAAATGGAATAATCAGGAAATATGGGACACCATGAAAAGACCAAACCTACGCATCATAGGTATAGAGGAAGAAGACTCTCAGGATAATGATATTGACCAGATCTTCAACATGTTTGTAGAAGAAAATTTCCCCAAATCAAGGAAAGACATAACCATACAAGAAGCACAAAGAACACCAAATACACAGGACCAGAAAAGAAATTACCCATGCCATATCATAATAAAAACACTAGATTCTCCAAACAAAGAGAATACTGAAAGCTGCAAAAGAAAAACAAGTCATACATAAAGGAAAACCCATCAGAATTATAGCTGACTTTTCAATGCAAATGATGAAAGCCAGAAGAGCTTGGACCAAAATATTCCCAGTTCTAAATGACTATAGATGACAACCCAGGAAAAAATGTCTATTATAGTTGAAAGAGAAAGAAAAATCTTTCATGATATAAATGGTGAAAGAATTTATGTCCGGACAACCAGCCATTCAGAGAATACTTGAAGTAATACAAAAAGCAGAAGGAACGACTATACCCAAGCAGCAACAGAAAGTAGCTAATGAAGTTATAACTGTGGAGATAAAAACCTAGACCAAAATGTAAACAGAAACTAAAATTATGGGCAGCAATATCTATTTCTCAATAATAACTTTAAATATCAGCGGACTGAAGTCCCCAATCAAGAGACACAGACTAGTAGAATGGATTAAGATACAAAATCCATCTTTTTGTTGTCTCCAAGAAACCCATCTCACCTCAAGGAGAGGCACTATCTTAAGGTTAAAGGATGGAAAAAATATTCCAAGAAAATGACACTAAGAAGCAAGCAGGAGTTGCTATTCTAATATCAGACAAAATAGACTACAAACTAAAACTAATCTGAAGAGATGAAGGAACAGTTAACCATGAAGATATCACAATCATGAATATATACACACAACTCTTGTGCTCCAAACTTCACAAACACAATTCTACAGGACTTTAATGCACAGATTAACCCCAACACACTACTAGTAGGGGACTTCAATACCTCACTGTGTCCATTAGATGGGTCAACTGGACAAAGAATAAACAGACAGCTGAACTGAACTATATGATACACCACATGGAGCTAACAGACAGCTACTGAATATTCCACCCGAGCACCAGAGAATATACTTTCTATTCAGCACCCCAAGGAACTTTCTCTAAAATGGACTCAAAGACAAAAACCACATGGTCATTTCAATTGATGCAAAAAAGGCCTTTGATAAAAATCAACATGCCTTTCTGTTTAAAGTCCTAGAGGAATTGGACTGGAGGAAATATTCCTCAACATAAAGTTATATACAACAAATCCACAGCCAACACGATTCTAAATGGAGAAAAATTAGAAGCATTACCCTTAAAGTCAGGAACACAGCAAGGCTCCTTTTCAATATAGTGCTTGAAACTCTTGCTAGAGCAATAACACAAGAGAAGGAAATTAAAGGAGTATTAATTGGAAAAGAGGAAGTCAAACTATTCCTCTCTTCAGATGACATGGGATTATAACCTAAGGGTTGCCAAAAATGTCACCAGAAAACTCCTAGAAATGATTAGCAATTTCGGTAAAGTGGCAGATTACAAAATTAATCTACAAAAATCAGTAGTCTTCTTTCTATATGCCAATAACAAGCATTTGGAGAAGGAGTGCATGGAGACTCTCCCATTCACAGTAGTCTCAAAAAAAAAAATATCTCAGAACAAACCTGACAAAAGACATTAAAGATCTCTATGTTGAAAACTTTAAATCTTTGAAGGAGGAGATTAAGGAAGACACCATAAGCATGTGATGAAAGGACCTCACATGCTTATGGATTGGAAGAATTATAGTAAAAATGAACATCCTACCTAAAGTAATATATAGATTCATTGCAATCCCAATCAAAATCTCCATGACTTTCTTTACAAAATTGGAAAAAAAATCCTAAAACTCATATGGAAAAATAAAAGACCCTGGATAGCCAAAGCAACCCTGAGCACAAAGTAATGCAGGGGGGATTTGTATACCAGATTTCAAACTATATTACAGGAATATAGTCATAAAAACAGTATGGTACTGGCACAAAAAGTAGACTTGTTGATCAATAGAACAAAATTGAAGACCCAAACTTGAGTACATGCAGTTTCAGCTACCTGGTATTTGACAAAGGGGCCAAGAACACTCACTGCAGGAAAGGGCATATCTTCAGCAAATGGTGCTGGCAAAACTGAATCACTTGTAGAAGAATGAAACTAAACCCTTACCTTTCACTTTGTACAAAAGTCAACTCTAAATGGATCAAAGACCTCAATTTGAAACCTGAAACTCTGAAAATGTTATAAGAAAACATTGGTGATAACCTACAAGATATAGGTGTAGGAAAAGACTTTCTAAATCAGACAGTAGGAAATAAGGTCAACAATTAACAAGTGAAAACTCAAACTGAAAAGCTTCTGTATGGCAAAAGAAACAATTGAAATAAATTTCTTATAATTAATTGCTGACATGGAAAGCATTTTATTGCTAAACATTGTCTGTTACAGACTTATTTGAAATAGTTTTTCTGCAAACAATCCCTTAACTGATAAATTGGTAGACACATTCCTTACCTCATCTGTTATAAGAGCAAACCCCTATGCTTAATTTTCAGCCCCATTGGCCTGACTCACATTAAGGGTACTATTATAGTTGATTTATTGTCATAGCCTGATCTGCTTCAAATTTGACCTAATAGGGTTTTGCTTGGGCACTCAACAAACAGCTGGTCGGGAGTATGCAAGAATGCTGTCTCATTTTCTCATGTACTCTAAAAGTGGTGTTGTTTGAAGTGGAAATAGGATTTTTGAGGTTAGAATCCTAGTGAACTTCTGGCATCAGCTCTATTTATTTTAAAGAGTTTTAAGTAGCAGAAGAGTGAGACTAAGAACAATAATGAGTTACATTTAATTCTTTTGAAATCGACTGAAGTTTTGCAAGTTGCTAGTAGAGAACATACAGCATGGGCTGGCATCTCTTGGAATAATTGTGCTTGTTCTTTAAACCAAGAATTTTCATTCTAAAATTCTTAGTGAAATAATCATAGAAATTCATCAAATGTTGCATACGATGAATAAATTATGTTCATTATGGTATTGTTTATAATGAGAAATTGGAAAGCACACAAATGTCCATAATAAAATAATTGGTGACATAAATTCTGCATGCTGAGGAACTCTGAAACTATTAAAAATGGGGTTGTAGGGCTGGAGAGATAGCCTAGCGGTTAAGAGCGTCGCTCTTACAGAGGACCCGGGTTCGATCCCCAGCACCCACATGGCGGCTGAGAGCCGTCTGAAACTCCAATTCCAGGAGAACTCCAGTTCCAGGGGAATCCGAGACCCTCTTCTGAACTCCGCGGCGTTGCACGACACGGGTGCACAGACTTGCATGCAAACAGTACATTCATACACATACAGAAATAAATAAAATTAATAAAAAAAATGGGGTTGTAAATCTGCATTTACTTAACTACAAAGAGGATAACGACTGAATGATGACCACATCAAACCAGGTGATCAGTTTATTAGTTAATTTTCCTGTTGTGATAACCAAATATCTGGCATGAAGCAGAATAAAGAATGAAGAGTTGCTTTTGTTACTGTTCAAGGGCTGTAGTCACAGGGGGAGAGGCATGGCTGCAGGAATGTGGGCTCACTTTGCATTTTAGTTCAATTTTTTTGTGTGTTTTTGAGACAGCATCTCTCTATAGCCCCAGCTGGCCTGGAACACACTATGTAGACTAGACTGGCCTTGAACTCACGGAGATCCATCTGGGAAGGAAGGAATGCCCCACCAGGACCAGCTCGAGTCCAGTTACTCTTACGCCTTATATCCCATCTGGAAAATGATAATCGTTTTTCCCATCTACCTCATAGGAAAAGGGAGAAAAGCTTTTTAATCCTGCAAAGCCCTTTAAGAGCAATAATAATTATACTTTTCTAATATGACTTCTAAAACTTGTCTTTTGTTTGACGATATCTTGCTATTTCTAGTCTCCTGTTTAGATATGATCAATCGAGGCAGTATGGAACATGTGCCTTCTTGTATATGTCAGGCACTCTTAGACGAGAGTAGCCTGGCTACATTCTCTCTAATAATATGCATTCTAGTAGTGATAAAAGGTTCTGTTAAAAATAGAAGCTATATAAAATATTACAAGTGGTCTGATAGAAACAAAGCATGGATGCAGTGCAGTGGGAATGGTAGGTCAATGTCAGAATTTCCCAGGACTGTGAGATAGGAGAGGGGACTGGGAAAGTCTTATACAGCTGATCTTGTACTTACTCTTAAAGGATGACAGCTCGAATCAGGTAACCAGGTAGGGCAAGGAAAAAAAAAAAGAAAACCCTGAGCACATCTATCTCCCCCTCTCAAAGCACAGCCTATCTATGGCAATTGTATGTTAATTCTTCCTGGATGGGGGTGATTATATCTTCATTTTTGGTCCCATCAAGTTTAACTACATAAAGGGGTACCATGGTTTTCTTATTCATTTCTGTATCCAAGAGTTCATCATAGTGCTTGACCCAAGGGAAGGGAAGGAAAATAGAAAAGGTGGGGTAAAGCAGGAATGAAAGGAGGGAGGGGTAAAGAAGAAACGGAAAGAAGGGAGGCCATCCTGTGAGGTGCAGAGTCAGTTGGCCCTGCTCAGAGTCCCAGCTTTACCTCTTACAGGCTAGAAGTGGTTTTTATAACCTCACTGTGTGCTAATTCCTTTAAGTGTAAAATGACACTTATAGTTGGCTTTTCATAGTGTTCTTGAGGATTTGAGACAGTCCTTGGAAAAGGCTTAGTACATCTCCTTCTGGCCCACATTTGGGTGCTAACCTTATCCTTCATGCTTCTGGCCTCCTTGGACCAAATTCCAAAGATGCTCTTAGAACAAAGTGAAGGGCTTTCTGTATAATGGTTAGAACATAAAAGAATCAAAGAAACCATTTTTTGCTTATCTGTTTTGCCACTTAGAAGAACAGATTGGTAAGTAACTAGGTGGGTGGGTGAGTGGTTGGATGAAAGTGTCCATAGATGGATGAGTGGGAGGGTAGATGGATAGATAAGTGGATGCATAGATGGGGGTAGGAGGGATGGGTGGGATGGTAGATGGATGGATAAGTGGATGCATAGATGGGGGGTAAGAGTGATGGGTGGGAGGGTAGATGGATGGATAAGTGGATGCATAGGTGGGAGGTGGGAGGGATGGGTGGGCAGATGGATAAATATATAATAGATAGGTAGACAGAACATATATATTTGGCTTTCGTTTTAATGACTTCTTTTCCTTTCCTCACAAAATTTCTCTGTCTACTGTGGTAGAGCTGCTGTATTGTTCCGCCTGGAATGCTGCATCAGGAAGCTTCTGATTTCTTACTGTGGAGGGCTTGTATTTCAGGGTTGTCCTTGGCTATCCTTCTGACACAAGTGAGGACATTCAGGATCCTGTGAGTGACAAATTCTTCAAGGAGGTTTGGGTTTCAACAGCTGCTCGAAATGCGACTGTTTATGATAAGGTGAGATTTCCCTGTTTCTCCCCCACCTCCCCCTTTATAGAATCTCATCATAAAAAGCATCTCTTGTGCGTGGTATTTTAGTGACACAGAATATTCTTATTGTGTATAAAGGAATCAATATACCTCTAGGCTGCAAAAATCTCTCTTTATGAATTCTGAAAAGCAAAGATCCCAAAGCCAGGGATGGAACTCGGAGGGTGAGGACTTGTGTACTTGTAGGTACAAGGCCCTCAGTTTGATCCCCAGCACTGTAGATAAATAAAAAATACGATATGTGCAAAGGCATCATGGGTCATAGTGTAGAAGAGGCCTTAGGGACATCTGTTCTAATACGTTCAACCCAGTTCCCCCTGCTGCTCAGTTACAGACCTGGGAGCAGTGCCTGAGCTTCTGAACCCTCCTTTCCTCCCTGTAAATAAGGACAGAGATTTGTCAGAGTGTCTGTGGGGATAAAAGTCATCTAGTCAATGTATTTAGCACACAGTGTACAGTAGGTGGTATCCACCATAGAGCTCTTAAGAAGTTCTCTAACAATGGTGGGACATGTCATTTGATGAACAGTTCTCATTTTAGAATGGCATTTTAAACCCAGATCCATTTGAGCCATAGCAAATGCATCTTTTTGAGTTCTGTCCCTTGAGTGTGAAAAAGGTAAGTGTTGTTTGATAGTGGAACAGGTTACCTCAGGAAAAAGCCAAGTTCCTACCATGGGTAGTATGCAAACTGAGATTTGTTTACCTCCGTAAGGTGCTAAGTAAGAATGTGTTCTAGCCAACTGTGGTGGCACACGCCTTTAATCCTAGCACTCAAAAGGCAAAGGCAGGTGGATCTTTGCGAGTTCAAGGCCAGCTTGGTCTACAGAGTGAGTTCCGGGCCAGCTGGGGCTACAGAGAGACCCTGTCTTGAAAAAGACCAAAAAAGAAAAGAATGTGTTCTTCGGGTCTTCCAGAGTACCTTCCAACATGGACCTTTCATTGTTCTTAATGAAACACAATAGTTACACACATTGTTTTATTTCATACTGAGGAGTCAAATTCATGATCAAGCATGACATATGCATGGAGTCTTTGTAAATAGAATTATTTATTTTTATTTCATGTGTATGAGTATTGTGTCTGTGTGAGTAAGGGCACCCTGTCATGCAGTGCCTGCAGAGGACAGAAGAGGGTATCAGATCCCCTGGAACTGGATGAAGGTGCTGGGATTTGCACCCAGGCCCTCTGCAAGAGCAGCCATGCTCTTACCACTGAGCCTATCCAGCCCCATGAATATAATTTTACAAACAAATTGAATAGCTTTGCTTAGGTCCTAAAATTCGGGGCAAAAAAGATAAAGCACATTTTGATCATAACTGGCTAAATCTGATTATGGCATAGTGGAATTAATTTTCTCAGAGTGCCCACAGAGGCCAGAAGAGGGCACCAGATATCCTGGAACTGGAGTGACAGACAGTTATGTTCCACTATGTGGGTTTTGGGAACTGTCTTTTGCAAGAACAGCCAGTGCACCTAACCACACAGCCAGCTCTTCAGCCCCATTTTTTCTTCTTTTAAGTATGACCTGTGATTGAAATAGACATAGAAGGTTACAGTATCTGAACCTTATTTCATCAGCAAAGTGTTATATGTTAACAGCTAACACTAAATGTATCAAAATGCATATCTTGTACATTTATTTATATTTTATGTGTATGAGTGTATTGCCTACATGTATGGAAGTGCACCCATGAGGTACAATACCCATGAAGATCAGAAGAGGGTATCAGATCCCCTGAAACTGGAGTTATGGAGACTTGTTATCTGCCATGTGGGTGCTAGAAACTGAGCCCAGGTCCTCTGCAAAAGCAGTCAGTGCTCTTAACTGCTGAGTGATCTCTCCAACCCCCAAAATACATATCTTTCAAAATGAAAACTTAAAGAAAGTAGAACTTGGCAACTTTCCTTCTTAACCCAGAATCTCCAGTGAAATACAGGGATCATTACTTTTTTTTTTTTAATGTCCTTTGTGGTAATATCAGTAGCTTGCTTTATGCTAGCTTGACTTTATTCTGTGGTTAATGAGCCCTGCAGATGATGTAGGTGTGGTGTTGGTTTTTTTTGTTTGTTTGTTTGTATGAATGTACTGTCTGCATGCAGGTTTGTGCACCCGTGTCGTGCAATGCCACAGAGGTCGGAGGGTCTCGGATTCCCTGGAACTGGAGTTCTCCTGGAATTGGAGTTAGCCACCATGTGGGTGCTGGGGATCGAACCCGGGTCCTCTGCAAGAGCAGTCGGTGCTCTTAACTGCTAGGCTATCTCTCCAGCCCCAGCTATGGTGTTTTTAAATGGAAACAAATAGATAATTGCTTTGTAGCAGAGTGGCTATTCTGATTTGTTTGCTTTTTTGAAACAGCATCTACTATGTAGCCCAGGCTGGCCTTCAACTTGTGATCCCCTTGCCTCAGCTCCCGTGTGCTGAGCGTATGTGCTGAGCTTATAAGCATGCACCGCTACACCCAGCTGTGACAGTAACTCTTAAGCTTGTACTTGAGCATCAGATCAATGTGTTTCATAAAACAAAGGTTTTGCCAGCTCAAATGAATATTGTTCATAAAGGACATGTGCTTTCTTTTAAACAAATCTCTCAATTTCCAATTTATGCCTTCACCAGGTCTTCCGGTGCCTTCCCAATGATGAAGTACACAATTTAATGCAGCTGAGAGAGTTTATAAGCAAGCCCATATTAGCAAAAGATGACCCCATTCGAGCAGAGGAGGAACTGAAAAAGATCCGTGGGTTCTTGGTGCAATTTCCCTTTTATTTCTTGTCTGAAGAAAACCTCCTGCCTTCTGTTGGAACCAAAGAAGCCATCGTGCCCATGGAGGTCTGGACTTAAGACAAACTCCCTTACAAGTCAAGGAATTCCAACCTGAAGACCACATTCATACCGTAACTTTCCAGAGACCTCATAGCCAAATCCAGATCTGATGCATTCCTGTGTCCACTCCAGTGACCCTTTGGAATATCCAGGCAGGGTCATATTGATGCAAAGACACAGGACATCAGCAAGGCTTTATTATTCCTCCTGCCTGTCCCTGTGAAAAAGGCTATAATCTTGTTGGTAGCATACATTCAATGTCAAACACAGAAATTCCACTATATATATCAAAACCCATTTCCTTTGCTAACAAGAATCTACCTGTAACTGTGATATCCAAGTGGCCTGTAACTGTGATATCTAAGTGGCCAAAAGTTGCGTGCATTGCCTTGTTCTCTGACAGGCAGTAGGGTCTGCTGCATGTGCCCTCAGTGTGGTCTGTACAGCACTGTTTAAGAAATTACATATTACTGAAAGATGTTACGGAGCTGCTTGGAGAGTCCTCAAGATTCTGAATAATGCATCTACCCAACTCTTCTGAAACAAGAGGATTTGCCAAGCCAGGGACTTATCTTTTTTCTCACTTATAAGACAGAACAGACTTTACACAGCAGCCTGTATTAGGCCCTTCTGAGAACATTGGCACTGATTCGAGACACCACCAGGGAGGCGTTAAGTTCCAATACTAAAGCACAGATCTCCCTTGGCTCCCAAAGGCATGCCAGGACCTGTCCTGTGACTGAGCCAGCTGATCAATTCTGGAAACATGTATAGGTATGTGATTACATAGCAGCTGGGTAAAATGCAGATGGACCATGATCTTTGGAAACCTTCAAGGTGTCGGTGGGAATCCAGTCCAGACAAAGGAAGAGATTCTGTACAGTCCCATGGAATTTTCCTCTTGTCCTTAGCCAGTGAACTGATTGAAAAATTGAATTTTCTCCATAGTCAATCCAGAGAATGCAATTTGTCTTCAAAAAAAGGGCTTCAGTTCTCCTTCCAAGTCAACGAACTAAAATCATTTGACCTTCATTTCTTCCATTGTCTTATGTTGATTGGGGAAAGAAATAACTGATTATAAAATATGTGCTACTTTGCTTGCACTGTTAAATATATATTAACATTCCAATGGGGCTTCCAAAGAAGTTAGGATGATTAGTAGTTCACAGTGTCCTAGTCTGTCAGTTGGTATGGAAACCTGCTTTGAGAGGATACTGCGTTCTTCACACACCCAATCTCAGAGCTCCTCTCTCGTCCTGGGAGCATCCGTGAGTCCTCAGAGGCCTGGCTCCCATGTACACTGTATGTGGTGTCCATGTATGGATGGTGAGCAGCAAGGATTGCTGGGGCAAAGTCTCCTTTAGAATCCTCTTCAAAGAAAGCCCAACCCCTGTTTCCATGAACTAATACTTCAGCTGAAAAGATGACACAAGACCATAAGGGTTAGCAGAAGAGACAGTCACCCCTGCAGCACATTTCACAACGAGGTGGGGTTTTGTAATCAACAATGGAAATGAATGTTTTTATGAATAAATAACTTATTTCTTATGTGGCTGAAGATGGTAAGATGTTTTCATTCTGTAGGTGTCACAAATCATACATTTTCTATTGATAAAGGTTAAATCTGCACTGGATGTATGTTTTATTTTTTATATTATTTTTGCATGTGTATGAGTGCATTGCCTGCATGTGTGTAAGTGTACCCATATCGTTCAGTATCCATGGAGGTCAGAAGAAGGCACTGGATCCCCTGGAACTGGAGTTACAGATGGTTTACAGATGGTTGTTAGGTGCCATGTGGGTGCTGGGTCCTCTGCAAAAGCAGTCAGTGCTCGTATCTGCTGAGCATTTTCTCTAGCCCCTGAAGTATGTTTTATTTTAAGACATTTTTTAAGTCTGTAATAGTTAATACAGCCAGGTGTGGTGGCGCACACTTTAATCCTAGCACTTGGGGGGCAGAGGCAGGCAGATCTTTGTGAGTTCACGGCCAGCCTGGTCTACAGAATGAGTTCCAGGACAGCTGGGGCTACAGGGAGACCGTGGCTCGAAAACACACACACACACTAAGTAAATACAATGGCTCTTGGTTTTGTGCATAATGTTCTCATGAAACCATTTTTATGTGTATGAGTGTACTGTCTGCATATAGGTTTGTGCACCCATGTTGTGCAATGCCACGGAGGTCAGAAGAGGGCATCGGATTCCCCTGGAGCTGGAGTTAAAGACAGTTCCTAGCCGCCATGTGGGTGCTGGGAATCAAACCTGGGTCATCTGCAAGAGCAGTTGGTGCTCTTAACCGCTGAACCATCTCTCCAGCCCCGCATGAAACCATTTTTAATTTTTTTATTTTTGGTATGTGTATAAATGTACTGTATGCATGTAGGTTTGTGCACCCGTGTCGTGCAGTACCGCAGAGGTCAGAAGAGGGCCTTGGATTACCCTGGAGCTGGAGTTCTCCTGGAATTGGAGTTACAGACGGTTCTTAGCCGCCATGTGAGTGCTGGGGATCAAACCCGGGTCCTCTGCAAGAGCAGTCAGTGCTCTTAACCGCTAGGCTATCTCTCCAGCCTCTCATGAAACGATTTTTAAAATGTCTTGAAAGAACCCCTAATAAGTCCTATCCTCCAATTCCTCCCCATTTTATAAATGAGGAAATGGGGGCTCATATTGAATTTAAGAATGACTTGGGGCTGGAGAGATGGCCTAGTGGTTAAGAGCACTGACTGCTCTTGTAGAAGACCCGGGTTCGATCCCCAGCACCCACATAGCAGTTGAGAACTGTCTTTAACTCCAGTTCCAGGGGAATCTGACACCTCTTCTGACCTCTGTGGCACTGCACGAAAAGGGCGCACAGACCTGCATGCAGACAGTACATTTATACACAAAAAGAATAACTAAAATATTTAAAAAAATAAAAAAACCAAAAGTATAAAAAAAGTTTTTTTATTATTTGTTTATTTTAAAGGGATTCTACAATATATAATAACACAGTTGTTTGCAGATAACATCGATGTTACTCAGTTTGCCATACAATTAGGTAATTGATGCATTTTTGCAAGTATCTATGTCCAAATTTTGAACCACCCAAGGTTCCCATAGTCCTGTTGGAGAAGCTTGTATGCACAGGTGACGGCATGAAATAGCCGAGAAGATAGGCATGAAGGACAAAAGAAAGCCTACGCTAGAGTTTCACGAACTCACCCACGCCCATCAAGCAAGGAAAGGTCTAAGCTTCTGTGTACTAATATGTTAATTAGGGACTATGCTAGGTAGGGAAGGGATTGGATTAATTGGGAACTTGTAAATTAAGCCTCCTCAAAGGACCAGTTGGGAAGAGACATGCCCGAATGGGGAAGCCAGCACGGCTTATAAGCCTCAGTGAACCTGCAATAAAGTTGAGGTTTTGAGCTGTAACACTTTGACTCGACTCCCTGCATTGATTGTTTTCGGTTCGGCAACGCACTTGCTCTCCCCAGCCCCACTCCTTCGCGGGCTGATGGAGTGAAGATCTCCGGCGGCGAGGAAGCTAGAGGGGGTGGTCTTCACCAGCCACCTCTCTACGACCCCTGCATCTGGCGGCCCAACGTGGGGCTCGAGGACCCCCCCCCTGTGACCCTAACGGCTAGCAATAAGGCTGGGGCCAATCGGTCTTTTGGGTAAGTGAGTCCCAGAAAAAATGGGAGACCGGCATAACAGGCAAGATAAGGCCCCAGCGCTTAAAGCGCTGAGATTGATGTTAAAATTAAAATCCAGGGGATTAGAACTGACTGGTGCGGTCGCAGAGCCTGCCTGGGACCACGTCCTCTTTGTGGCCCCCTGGGTAAGAGGGACCAACCTTTTCTCCTGGGAAGTTTGGGGCGAATAGAAAAGCTGGCAAGAGAAAGAGAAAGGATGTCTCGGAGCCAAGGATAGGACCTCCTTTGGGCTTTTCCCCCATGATTGTGGCGCTTAAAGCCAATTTTCACCCCGACTCCCTCCCACCTCCTGGGGGTGGGAATTTCAGTTCTCTATAGAAAAGGTTGAGAGAACCCCTGGTCTCAGGGAGGAGCATACGGCCTGGGATGCCCCTAAGTGTCCAGACTCCACGGGCCACATCCCTTCCCCCTTCTTATCTCGAGGTAGCCTTTCCCGACGGTCTGAGGTCCAGAGGAGACAGAAAACAAATGCACTCTCGAGAGGTACAATCTCTTCTCCGACCCACCGGTCTTAACGTCTGCATGTGCAAAACTATGGGGGGGTCGACTCCTAAATTATTATGCTCGCATAATTGAAACTTGTCAAATTCTAGCTTGGTGGGGGCATGTACTGTTTGTAGATCCAAGTGTTGTCTTTTCTTCGTCGCCCTCCTTCACCTGCTCGGGAAACAGCGGATGGCTGGTGGAGGAATAGGTGCCTAGGCATTCTAGGCACAAAAGCCTAGCATCCGGGGCAGTGTCTCTTTAAGTACAGCCTTGAATTCTCAATCCTCCGAGACAGACTGTGGACCTCCAACCTACCAAGTCGTATCAGCAATGTTTAACATCAAGAGTCTAGAAGAATTTACAGGCCATGAAATTCTATAGCAAAACAAACTTGGTCTTTAATAACATATTTTGGTTTAATATTAAATAAGAATAAAGACTGTTTTATACAGCGTTCTTTAGGCCTCATCCTTCAAGCTGTGTGTTGACTTGTGTGGGAGTGAAACTGATGAGTTCCTTGCTTTCAATTCGATAATAATTAGTATTGGCATCACTTATAATTTCAGTTTAAATGATGAGATGTTGTTATTATTAGTAGTAAATGGTTATATATAGTTTATTTATTATTGTTATTGAATATAAGTATTGATAATAATTGATAAAATTCAGTCTAATAGTAAATTGTTCATTGTTATTGACAATTATTATTCATAACAATCATTAGTGATTTTTGTGATTAATAATGGTTAATAATCATTAATTATTAATGGTTATAATTGTTGTGGTTAGATAATTATTATTCTCCCAAAGTCCTTATAGCAAGACAAGATGGATCAATTCAAGACTACAAGCAACTAAGATTGAGTAATCTGTCTACTTTTGGGAATCCTCAAATCTTTAGATTTGTAAATAATATACAGACAGTTAGGCTTTAGGCAGAGGGAACAGGCTTTAGGAAGTAAATGAGTTTGACGCAAAGGGACATGATAGGGAAAAATAGTAAACTTTTAGGTATAGTTCGTTCATTAAAAGGCAGAGTGAGTTAATCAAGAGAATATGGCCCTCAAGAGCGTGGCATATGGATCTCATGAATATTAAGGCAGTTACTAAAGCACATTATAAATGTCTAATTAATATAACATAAAATAGCTCTATAACAGATTATAAAAATATCATGTTTTTCATTGGACATACACAAATGATATGGCTTTTCCATTCTCTTACAATATAAACCTATACAAATCTTTTCTTTACGATAAACACACAAAAGTAATGATATGTATGTTGATGTGCGCACAATGTGTGAAATGGATGAGTGCTACCTTTTTGTGTTCTAAGTCAATATTATGTTAACAGACTTGATAATATAAGAACATTGCATCTAAGTTGGAACTGGCCTTTCCATCTTAAGATGCAAATTTTTATTAAACAGCCAAACCATGGTTCGATTTCAACAAAAACTTAATGGATATAAGGATATCCAAAAAATTTTGAAAATACCATGAAGAGGAGCGCGTACACTGGTTACAAACTCTTTCTACAAACTAGAAACAAATGTATGCAAAATCTCTAAATTGTCTCTGAGTTTCTCACAACAGGTTATAGTTGTTCATAGAAATCAGCCTCAGAGCTGACTGCTTAAAGACACCATTTTGGTTTGTGTGCTTGCTTTCAAAAATGTAACTTGGCCTGCCTTGGAAATTATCTAGCCTTTTTTTTGGGGGTTGGGGCAGTTTTTTTGCCCCTTGGAACTGGACGGGGGTGGGCGGCCCGTGCCAAGGCGCGCAGGTGGAGCGCCCGCTGGGCCAGCAGAGTCTGGGGCCAGAAAGACTGGAGGCACGGCGGAGCGTCGCGCTGGGAATGACGCGCACGCCCCGGCCCCGCCCCCAATTCCACGGTAAGTACTGACCGAAGGAGCCTTGCGTCTGTAGCTATTGGCAACGCCCTTCTTCGCGTATGCAGCCAATGAGGGTTCCATCTGCTTAAGCAGCCCACCCACTGCATCTAGGTTTCTACAACCTCCTGCATGTCAACCTCGGCAACGCTGTGAGCTCGGACTCAAGCGCCATGGAGGAAGCAACGAAGCTAATAAAAGTATTGCATTGCGCGAAACTAATCAGACATGACTTGACAGCGGAATGGGCGAGTGGTGACCGTGTGAGAGCGGTATAAAAGGCCGCTGATTTGTTTTTTTTTTTTTTTTCTCTTATTTTTTGCCAGTCATGGTGGCACAAACCTTTATCCCAGTACTTGGGAGGCAGAGGCAGGCAGTCTTTGTTAGCTCGCCGGGTCAAGCTCGGTCTGGCAGAGAGAGCCTCCAAGGAACCAGTCTGAAGTAAACAGGATGTGGGCCATGGAGATACAAACAAAAACCCCAATATCAGCTTCTCATCGAACCAAGCTCGGTCTGCGTTTTGGAGGGCCGGGCGCGCAGTCTCTATTTGTATCTCCCAACAATGTGTAAGTAGAGAGTCATTCATCATACTCGCTAGAGTTGCGGTTGCCAAAGCGGGAAATGCACACATGGCACGTATAGAGTTACGCTTCTATCAAATTAATATATATTGATGTAAACGAACCAAATAAACTTTCATGAGTTGACCCTTCTAAACTGGAGGGGATTACAGGTAATATTCCCCCATATACCGGTCTCATAACTTAAGAAAATTGTACATACCTACAAATCTTGTAAACCTTTTCTCAATGTTCCGTCTCTGCAGGGGCCTGGAGTAAATTCCCGAGGCCTTCAACCCAACATAATCTGGCAGACAGATGTCACCTGAGGTTTTCCCCACTATCTCCCGATTCACAGCTTTTGGGAACTCCAAATATGTCGTTTGTTCCTCAGTAGGATACATATTCATCTATGGAGCAATGTTGGGCCATTCACGGCCTCACAGCGTCTGGGAGAAAAAGAGCCGCCCATTTGGTTGTTAGATCTACTTGACATGCTAAATCACACTTTATGCAATGTTTTTCAACCCTGGGACTACCTAATAGCACGTCAAAAACAGAAACAATCAGGGGCCTTGCTTTTAACATCTTCAGTCCCTAAAAGCCAATTTTTAATAGATAAAATATCAAACACATCACCGGTACTCCTTATAACCCACAAGGACAAAAGCGATCATATAAAAGAATTCACTCAAAGACTTTAAAACAACAAAATGACAAAAAGAACAGAAAGGGGAGTAAAACTGGTTACCGCAAGTCCTCACCTGCAGCTTGGCATGGGGGCCACTAATATAAACACTCACAATATTTAAAGTATTTTTCCAAAAATGTACAGTACAATAGATTTCAAAAACATTGGGGACAGTTACCCCAGACAACAGCAATACAGGTCCAGTGGAAAGATCCTCTAACCCAGCAATGACGAGGCCCGGACCCGCTTATAATCTACAAGGAAGCCTGATGGAAATATGCGGTCTCTGTATTATGCCAAATGATATGCACTCTAAAATTCAAGCACCTATCTGGGTCCCCGGCAAGGGAAACATCAAATAGACCGTCATCCCACGGGAAACTTCCTAACCCCCAACCTAAGGATGAATTCCTTAAGGTAAATCCCCTTTTTCTTACAGAAATAAATCTGATGCGCCTGGCCATCGGAATTCTACCACTATGGCCCCATGGGAAGACTAAGTCATCAGACGAGTCACACAGGCCTCCCACCATCATCTGGTCAGTGATTTTAGACACGTCACTGACCTAAGGATAATGTCAATGCGCCAAAACCCGCGATTAAGTTCATAGCTTTACGTTACAACTAAGCACTGTTTTTGACTGTAGTCTATATGGGACAATGGGGAACGAGTGCGGAATGGGAAGGTGAAGGTGGAATGCTCAATGTAAAGCCGCTCTAAGGCTGACTAATCTCCTTGATGTCAACCTAAGAAGGCTGTAAGAATCTATGTGAACACAATGTAATATTTGCCTCTTACCCAGCAGGATGCCTTTCAGTTCCTAGACATGGAAGAGAGAACTGCCCTTGCCCTGGCGGGCATAATAGGAGTGGGAATCGCAGGTGCAGCTACTGGATGAACAGCTCTCAGACAGATAAAAAATGTAGCTTTAGCAGAGATGGTCCTCCAGAATAGAAGGGGGCTTGAACTCCTTGCACTAGAACAGGGAAGGATATGCCAGGCTTTAGGGAAAAAATACTACTCTTATACAGACCAAGCGCGTCCTGGTGAAATTAGCAAGAAATCATAGACAAACACTTTAGGTAAACAGACGCCTAAACTAGAAAAAAGACCTCGTTTATTGCTTTGTAGCACAGGTAGGTACTAAGCAACCCGTATCCCCTTTGCTTGCTCATAGACCGGGTCAAATTAAAGGTTTGCTAAAGAAACAGGCAGCAAGGAAGTACCTACCAACACTTAAAAATGGCCTTACGGGCAAAGTATTAGCCCCTCCCCCTCGTCAATACCTACAAAAGGCAACATAAGACTCCAAAGACGGGTAAGGGCTTTTTTGGTCGGCTAACCTAAGACAGGGGGATAGTCAAAGCTGCTATCTACTCAAAGACGGGTAAGAGCTGAGGCCAGTAAAAGCACCAACCTAAGAAAGGAGAGCTAATGCCAATAAAATCAAAAAGGGGAAACTGATAACGGCATGAAACAGCCTGTAGAAGTATTAGGTCACTCTAGTGACAGAAAGAGAAGGCCTGTGGAGTTTCGGCGAACTCCAGACCACCCGTGCTGACCATTTAACATCTGAGACCAAAGGAAGGCTAGCTTCCATGTACTAACATGATAATAAGGGACTATGCTAGGAAGGAAAGGGATTGGATCAATTAGGAACTTGTAAATTAAACCTCCTAAAAGGACCAGTTGGGAAGAGACATATGCCTGAGTGGGGAAGCCAGCACGGTTTATAAGCCTCAGTGAACCTGCAATAAAGTGAGTTTTTTGAGCTGTAACACTTTGACTCGTCTCCCTGCCGTGATTGTTTTCGGTTCGGCAGCGCACTTGCCCTCCCCAGCCCCACTCAATGCGCGGGCCGATGCGAGTTGAAAGATCTCCAAGCGAGTCGAAGGAGGGGAAGCTAGAGGGGTGGTCTTCACTCAGCCACACTCTCTACGACCCCGCACCACAGGCAAGTTGATCAGATGAAAGTCCAGACTATATTGCTGTAGTCCTCATGATTCAGCTCCTATCTATCCCGCAGCCCTTGACGTTCTCGAACATAACCTGACTGTCGATCCTCGATTGCCGCAAAGTGCATTCCCTAGGCTCTTGGAAGGGGCCACAAGTGGGTGAGGAAGAAAATAGTCTATCTTCTTTATTCTTTGGAGTTTCATTTTGGACTCTAGTCCTGTCCAGGTTGTTTCCCTTTCCTTGCAGAATGGTGAACAGCTTATCCATGCGTAACCTTTTTAGTCCATGCTAACAAAGCAGAAATAAGCAATTGGATATGGACAGAAACATTTAAGCAAATCTTCAAATATTATGGAAAAACAAGCTAAGCGTGGAGCATAGATCATCACGATGCCTTAAGATGGTAATCCTAATCCACAAACTGATGGTTTCTCTATAAAGGGTGACAAGTTCTTAATTGTGGCTTATAACATCTCCCTAACCAGTAGAGGACATAAGCTGTGGCATCCGCTGTGAGATTATTCCTCCAAGGAAGAGAGCTAATAGCCATTAGATTTTCGGGAGATAAATATTAATAGAGGGCACATGGCATAGCAGAGACACGTGCACAGTACTTCTTCCAGGCAGTTGAGGTGAAGCTGATACTGACAGAGGAGGTCTTGCCTTGTCTCAGGGAGACCAATATTTATGTAGACTTTATCTACTATTTAGAGCCTCTTGGTAATGCTCTCTAGCCTTTTAAGAGGCCAGTTGTACATTAGAGCAAGTGATGTCTCACATCATTTTTTTCATGCTCACACATTGCCGCTGGGGTGTAGAGGATTCCATATTGAGATGTGTTACTTGGGTTGGACTTGACAGGACTCCCGGTTCTTCGACAACTCAGTGTGACTTACTGCACCTTTACTCTCATGACTCATGATTAAGTCCGCCACTTTGTATTCACGCGCAAGGCCATTATTTGGGGGGGGGGGTGGTTGGAATCGCCATAGCCAACATCTCCTAGGCAAATAATTCATTGCTGATGTCAGAGATTTCCTGTACTGGGCTATCTATGAAGCCTGATACTGGTCAAGGACACACACATTGGCGATTAGATTCCAAATCTGGTAGGCAACACAAAAGAATATTACAGCTCCATCTCTTTAATATAATAATTTGACAGTAAGAGGGAGCCAGAATAAGCCACAATGGAAGGAAAAGTACAGCAATGCATTATCCAGCAAGTGTGTTGGGCGCAAAACTGGATCGCCAGTTGTAGAATAATGAAATTAACCCTACCGCATGTACTCTTGCCACTGTCAAAGAGTCAATCTTCAGATGGATCAAAAGAACAGCTCAACAATGATAACCTCCACTCTGAAGGTGAAATAGAAGAAAAAGTTGGCAGCAAGGACTACAGACATATGGCCGGTAGGAAAAGGACTTCCTAAATCAGACAGCAGCTGTGCAAAAATTAAGGATTGATCAATTGACAAATGGGACATCCCATTAAACTCAAAAGCTTCTGATACATTCAAAAAGAAGAAACAATCAAAAGGAAGTGAAGAGAAATCCCACAAGGAGTGGGAGGAACCTTCACTCAAAAGATACACTCCGCAGAAAGCATTTGATTTTTTTCCAAGAATATAAACTACTCAAACAAAAAAAAACAAACGGACCCCACTCAGAGATGACAAAGAACTGAACAGAGACTCACAAGGGAGGAATTAAGAGATCTGCGAAACACTTAGTGTTCAACATCACTATCATAAGGAAGATGCCAAAATCAAAACCATTTAAGGAAAGTATCATATTACTCCAATAAGACTGGCTAGGATCAAAGACAATCCAAGTGCTGGGAGAGGTTGTAGAGGAAAGGGGAACACTCACTGCACTGGCTGGATGAGAATAGATACAAACTGGTAAATGCCACTATGGAGAAGGTAGTGATTGGAGACCCTTGGAAGACTTGGAATGAACTTGCCACCGACCAACCATACCACTCACTGGCGTACCCTCAATACTCACCCCACTAAAGAGATACATGCACGGCCAATATTTATTTCAGGCTAACTCTATCAACAATACTAAGGGAGTGAACCAACCAAATGCCCCCTCAACTGATCATGGATTAGGAGAAAGATGAGGGTACTCTTAACACAATGTGAGTTACTATGCAACAGGTAAGAAAAGATGACATCATGAGCTTCAAGGAAATGGCTGAGAGCTAGAAGGACAATCAATGTTAGTAAGTGAACACGGAGTCACTGCAAAAAAAACGAAACGATGAAATGGATAAACCCTCATCTGTGGAATGGCTAGTGCCAATATACCTAGTTGTTAGTATTTCTGTGTGCAGGTGCCTTCTGAGCCTTTTGTCCAAAGCAGTTGGGCCGTAATGCATATTGGGAACACAACAGAAAAGGGACTGCGATCAAAGAAACTGACTGGAACACAGTGACTGACTCGAAAACGTCGAACTTCTCATGAGAGATATTTTGAGAAATAAGTAATCTGAAGATAAAGACTGGAAAAGCAAGTTTCGCAGAATGACATGAACCTGTGGTGGGTGTGGGAATGGTGGTAGGAAATGGGTCTAATGTCAAATAGAAAAAGACTTCCTGTACTAATTATTTTGACCTTAATTACACAGCTTATAAAGACTTACTATTGAATTGGCTCTAGGAGAAAAATCCTGTCATTCACATTTCCTTGCCTATCGTCAATTTAAAAAGGGTAGTTATCCTGTTTTTATGAGGAAATTTAACATAAACTTTGGATCTAATTTACAGTTAAAGATGATTTCATTAACCTCATGTTTATTTGCTTTCTTCCTATAAAGGGGAGAGGTAGGAGGTTTCTCCAGTATCGTGGAAGGCGAACTTGTTAGGCCCATTATAAACCAGTTAACCCAAAGTAAGAATTCAGAGAGATGCTCAGTGGTCTGTTGACTCAGAGCAGTCTGAGGTTCCGACTTTTACTGTTCAGATTGGGGTCAGCGTCTCTGCTGGCATTTCCTAGTCCATCCTGCACGCCAAAAGATGTACATTTTCAGGCATTTCAGATTGGTACTTTAACGTGGTGGGAACATAAAATTCTCCCCAATCTTGTTAGTTTTCAGGCATTTCAAAACATTAGACAAAATTTATCAATTAGGATTGGAACACAGATTTTCTATTTGTAATCCCAGAAAGGATAGTACCCACCTCCCCCCTCCCCTAAAATTTTTTTTATTCTTTAATATAGTTTCTCTTATTATTTATGAACCTATTAGATGCTCTAAGAGCTGTATTTTATCTGATTCATACCGCCATTCTAAAACATGTAGCCAAAAGAGGCATAGATGCCACTTATCCTATTAGTGCCCTTCTCATAATAAATTATGTTGTCTTCTCACCATCGGAAAAGGAGATAAGAACATAGTGTTTATCGTTGTATGGTTATATGTGAAAGCGTATATGTAATCTTCTGAGGATTGAAGAACAACTATAGACAGAAATCCATGTATATGCTTGTGCTGCGTTGTACACACGCGCATATTTATGCAGACAAAGCCTATTACGCAATAAACATAACATTAAACATGTATGAATCCACCAAATGCATTATGTTCCATGCGGATGGTATGGACGGATCTTTTTCACTCAAAATCTCCTCTAATCAGCCTCAAATTTTTAATATTTAACTAATCTAAACATTCACTAAGCCTTAAAAATATCCTATACTTTTGATAAGATTAGCTTGGCGCAGAGCGTGTTTGCTGACAGATATCTGTCATGACGTATAGAGTGCTAAAACAATTGTTCTGTAGCACCCATATGAGCATGTGGTGGCGATCATAGACACAATTTAAGTTCTGATGAATATCTTGCCGGACTTTCGATCTTTCGAGAAGAAGTTACAAGAGTCCGATGAGTTCTCTAATGACGTGCCAGTGGTTAGTTTGGTGACTTGGGAAATGTTGAACTCTAGAGTACTCTTCTTCAGCTCGAGAAAGAGAGTACAGATCTCCAGTGCTACACACTTAAACACTTGAGATCTACCATTCTCTTAAGCACACCAGCCCGCGGAGGTGGCTTTTTGTAAAAGATAGGCTGTTTCCCTCTAAAACTAAACAAATTATGCTCTTAAGCAGAAGTGGGAGTGTATGGGAATGATCTTGATTGCCGAATTGTTGCCCTTACGATAGATTTCAGCCGCTCTATAGGCCTCTTTTTCCTTCTCAGGCCCTGGGAACATCGATAAAGACCTCTTTAAGCGCACATTTAACAGTTTATTCAATTAGGTCTATTTTTATTTTTTTTAGATATGTCTCACTAACTGCATTTATTACCTCATGTTATATTAGAATAAACCAACTCTTGGGACAATGCACAGCGTCTTGAGTATAGTCGCTCACGGAGCGCACTCACATGACCACCAAGGCTCTTCCCACACAATACGTGCCGTGCACGGGGACATGAGACTGTTCAAGGCGAGAGTTTAGCATTGTCTAATAATAGAGATCCAAGTAAAGCTATATTAGTAGTAAGAGAGTTGATGTTTTTTAAATATTAATCCCATGTGCACACACCCGTCCCCTACATTCACGCCCTCTTACACATCTATACAAGCAAGTAATATTGCCATGCGTCTCGGTACACGCAGACATTCGAATCCATATAAAAAGGCGTCCCAGCGAGTGTATGGCTTAACATATGTGCAGGGCAGGAGCACGGTAATTGGGTAAAGAAATAAAACCTTCAAGCCGAGACAGCACACTGAACACAGATTATACTTAACTTGTTAGTCTGGAGAATGCTCAATGTCACAGAGCATGGCGACCAATGCCACAAGATCACAGGTGATGTCTAGAACAATCACAATGTATAATGAATCCATAAGACAAATGGGATGAAAACAAATATTGTGTCATACTGGACTTCTCTCAATGACGATAGAGGAAGACCATGAATATACAATAAAATTAAGATAAGTTTACAGGAGTAAATAATACCAATAAAGGTAATGTTCATAGTAACCATATGAGCAAAATGACACTTAGACCAGTCTATCCTTTAGCACTAGTATGCACGTGTCATTGGATCCTTCATCTGTCCGCGATAAGCTAGCTAGTAGACATGATATTAGCGACCTATTGCCCGCACTATCGAAAGTGTAGTGAACTTTGAACACTTCTTACTGCTGTGTGCTGGTGTGTTAGTGTGTCCCTCCAGAAGACATGATCGATGATGTAATCAGAGCGGATATAGAGACGAGAGAGGAGAACATTAATATCCATTCCACAGAGGACCCACCAGATACCTAACAGGTGTAAAAGTGTTCTTTCTATTCTAAGCCCAGCCGATACTATTAATTGTCTGCCCACACGTTATCAGAGAGAAGTTATGAGAGTATGTCATCCTACTCATTAATTATGCATGATATAAGAATTAATAGGGAATATATTACCCTTCGTATATTGGATAAAAGTATATTTTGTGATGACTTTGAAGAAGTCAACAGCGACTTTACAACCACATATGCAAAGGCACAAAGCTGAAATCAAGAGGAGGCAACGCGCGTAGTGAAGAACTAGCAGTGCTATATAGTTATCTCCTTCCCCCAGATCTTAGCTTTGAAAGAATTCCAGAGCTTGAAGAAATTTATGTTCTTGTAGCATATGCACCAGATATATCACTATATATCACACTGGCCATTGTATCTTTACTCTGCTATATGTCAAGTCTATTGGTTGGCCTGATTTTCCTCAACGTTACAATTAGAGAATACAATTAATTCTATTTCTCACATGAGCTTTGCACTGTGAGAGCGTATAGTTCCTATTTTCAAGCTAACTATGTATCGAGTTGTAGTAACGCTTGTGTGCAAATTAGGGTATTTGCAAATATGATATCAACGGAGTTCACGTACGGAGGTTTACAAGGAAAAGGAGACATTTCCTCTTGAGGAGAGGTTATGGTCCAGTTCCATATCTATTGGCCTTTATCTGATCTGCTTTGTGCGTCTAACTTATCTTGAGAGAGAAGAGAGAGAATATCCTACATAACTACCATCTGTATCCACTCGTGTACTTTGAGATCAGCACCTGTCACAAAAGGAATGTAGGTGAGTCATTCGTATGTTTTTCCCCCTCTCTCACATAGTTACACTGGTCCTCATACAGCAAGCAAACTGCTTGGGTTCATAACATAATATAGGAGTACCTTGCTATAGGTTATAATTCCTACTAAAAGCTATGTGATTCATGTAGAGATAGAGCCCGTTCTTCACTGTCCTATAGTCTTGAGCAATTCATTTATTTTATTTTAGGGTATATGTAATATACTATGTGGATTTGGTGGCCCATGTTCATGCAATCATGTGAGGTCAGAAATGGGGTTCTGGGATTCACCTGGAACCGGAAGTTTATAAGATTTTTTTTTTTCCAAGACAGGATCTCCCTGTACCTCCAAGCTGACTTGGAACTCGCTCTGTACGACCAGGCTGGGCCTTGAAACTCACAACGGATCTAATCTGCCTTCTGCTTCCAGTGCTAGGTTTCTTATGAGCGTGGCGCCACCAATACTCAGACGCCAAGTCTGCGTAAAAGACCGGGTGGCATGAGCTGGAAAGACACCTATATTACAGGGGTCCTCTGCAAAGCAGCAGTTGGGTAGCACTCCCTAACTGGACATTTTTGATTAATTAATCATACATGAGGCATTATATGGAGACTACAACACATCCATGATAGGATGGGGTTAGGGAATATAATGGAGATGAAAGAAAGTATTGCACGTAGATTGCCGACTAATGAAAGACACGACATCACCGGAGACAAACCATGGGCATTACTTTTAGGTCCCTAGGGAATTTATCAGCCGTAGGGTGCCTACATCTGTAAAAAAATAAAAAACAAAAAAGAACTTCAGGGAAATGTGAAATGGAAAGCTCTATCCCCTAACACTACGTTAAGACTTAGGCAGAACAAAATGGACCCCTATAAACCCAGAAGACAAAGAGATAACAAAAATGCAGAGTAAAATACAATGAAAATAGAAAACAAAGAAATCAAACAAAAAATAATCAATGAAATCAAATAACCTGGTTCTTTTAAGTTAAACAAAAATTTAGACCCAACCTCTTCGTCCCAAGTTACCAAAAAGGAGTAAGTAACTAAATTTAATTAATGTATTCATGATGAAATGGAAGCCATACAACAGACAGAATAAAATTCCAGATAATCATACCAAGAATACTTAAAAACCTGCACTCTAAGTTTTTAAAAACCTAAGTAAAAATGGATGAATAATTCTGATCCTGGAATACAACATATAGGCTTAACAAAAAGACGTTGACAGTTAAACAGAAACCCATAACATTTGAGGAAATTGAAGTTGTAATAGAAAAAAATCTCCCAACTAATAAAAAGCCCAGGCACAGCAGAATTCTATAAAAAAGCTTTTAAAGAGGTCTTACCACCTTTACTACTCAAACGTTTCAGAAGGATATAGAGGGGAAATCTCCCTCTAAAATTCCTTCTATGAAGGCAGCAACACTCTAATACCAAACCAGGAAAAGACACCTAACCAAAATACGAAAACATGACCCATTCAAAAGATACACATAGATGCAATTCTCAACAAAATTCTGAAATTCACAAACACAGACCCCATCAAAAAGATCATGATCAAGTCAGATTCATACCAAAAATGCAATGGAGATTCAACATATGAAAAACAGTAAATATCATAAAACACGAAAATGGGTCCTCAAGAAACCTTGGAAACAAAAACCTTGGTTATTCTGGGCTGAACTGTTGACTTAGAGCAATTCAAAAGAAGTATAACCAGAAAAAATAAACCAATAATCTGAAATTTGTACTTTCAGATATAAAAATTTGAGAATCCTTCAAACCTCAATGCCAGATGGAGACTATCTAATATTTCAGTTCTGAAGAATAGTGGTACTGGGATTTGCGTCTTTAAGAGGTTGTTAGACTGCCGTTGTTGGATCTACCTTAGCATGTCATGGAGGCCAGGTCAAGTGGAAGATCAAGACAAGAAGCGTCTTGCTGGATCTCAATTTGGTGACCATGTGGAGAGAAGAGGACCACAGTGTGAGATGGGGGCGATTTGATGGTTGTTTGGGTTTGCCAAGGAGGAACCTCAAGCACTTCCTTTGGGGAAAAGAGGACAATTTTTTGGTAAAAGTAAGATTACATAACAGTTACACACACTATTTTGGTATAATAATAATTTATTTTTCTTTATTGAATGCATGCTCACAAACCATTCATAATTTATCCTATGTAATACTATGATATGTTCTATCATACAGGAATACTAATGTTCATGTATCGAAGAGAGAGCAAGATGAGAAGTGTAAATTTACGACTTTTACCTGCATGCAACTTTACTGTTAAATTTGTGAATCTCTAAATGTGCTTTTGGAATTAACCTATAGTTATTTTTCAGATTTTGTGTAATTTTGATTTATGAGTGCAGTGTATATATGCATAACTGGAATAATGATGAATCAAAGGACAACGAAAAAAGGAGAGAGAGAAAAAACCTATTTAACGAACTGACAAAACAGTAAACCTGTGCACCAAAAAGGTTATAAAAGACTGAGAAAGATGGAAGACAAGGACTTGTGTATGACAGAATCCATGAGCTTTGATGGGGGTGGGGTGGGCCTGAGGGGTGGGCATGGATGGGGGAATTTAGTCCTAAATTTGATTAAGATATGTCCAAGAAATGTGTGCTCAATAAAAATTAAAAGTTAAAATAGTAAAAAAAAACACATAGATCATTTAAATGGAGTGTAAAAAGGAAAAAAAAAATAAAATTATAGCAGTCATTTCAATTAAAATCGCATAAAAAGCCTTTGACAAGATAGATCCAGCATCCCTTCATTGTTTAAAGTTCTAGAGGGAAATGAACTGAAGGGAACATTCCTCAATATAATCAAAGCCATATAACGAACACCACATCCAACATCATCCTAAGTGGAGAAAAATTAGTAGCACTCCCATTAAAGGCAGGAACCTGACAAAGCTGTCCTATTTCATTCTCTGTCATATAGTGCTTGAAGATGCTTTGCTAAGGCCAATGAAGAGAAGAGAGGGAAATTAAAGGAGTTGAAATTGGAAAAGAGGAAGTCAAACTACCCATTTTTGCAGAAGATATGATAGTTTACCTCAGGGATGCTAAAAACTACATCCAAAAAATTCCTAGAAATGATCAAAATTTCAGTAAAGTTTTCATGAGTACACAACAATTAACGCTTAAGAAAATCAGTAGCCTTTCTTTACAACCAAAACAAGCAACTGGAGAAGGATATAAGTAGACCTTCCCACCTTATCATAACCTCAAAAAAACAAAACACCCGAGAACAAACCTAAACAAAAGACACCCAAAAAATCTGCTGCAAACAAAAATTTTAAAACCCCTGAAAAAGAAAATTTAAGAAAAAAAAAAAAAAAAAAAAAAAAAAAAAAAAAAAAAAAAATGGAAAAAATTAAATACATTATAAAAATGTCCATTCCACCCAGTTAATAAAACATATTCATTGGCAATCACCAATTAAAATCCCCAAAGAGATTCTACACCAACTTGGAAAAAACTCCTTAAATTCATAAGAAAAAAACAAAGACTCCAAATAGCTAAAGCACCTGAACGAAAAATGCAATACCAGTGGGATCACCTTGGCAGACTTCAGCAATATTACAAGGGTTATAGGCAAAAGACAGCTGGTACCTGGCAAAAAGCAGACTTTGTTTGACCCAAATGGAACCAAATGTGAAAGAACCAAACTTGAGCACTTATGATTTCAGCCACCTCATAGTCGATAAATGGGCCAAAAAGGCTCATTGGAGGAAAGTCAGCATCATCAGCAAATGGTGCTGCCAAAAATGGATCACCATTTGTAGAACAACAAAAATTAAAACTGTAACTCTCACACCTATACAAAAACCAATACAAATTGCATCCAAAAGGAAAGGTAAGCCGAAAATAATTATAATAAACCAGAGAATGTACTTCAGATATAAAACATGAGAATTCTTGTAAAAGAAAAAATAAAAAA
Source organism: Rhizomys pruinosus (assembly GCA_009823505.1). NCBI lineage: Eukaryota > Metazoa > Chordata > Mammalia > Rodentia > Spalacidae > Rhizomys > Rhizomys pruinosus. Next base: position 128,192 of record VZQC01003171.1, read on the forward strand.
AGAGAGGAGCACTGTTGTTTGGCCTGCTTTCAATTCTTGCTGGCAACATTTAGTCTGTGGCTGCACTTGGGCTTTTGCACTCTTCAAACATGAAGACCAGCTATTTTTTTTATTTGAATTTGGATTTTTTTTGCACTGTAAAGAACCAGATACAAAACAGAACATGCTCTGTCATAATTTCGTATTTAACATGCTTTAACACCTGATATGGACTGAAGTTTCATGTCTCACCAAGAATCTCCAAACCTTCAAGTGCAGATGGACTACTGGGAAGATACTCCAGTTGTGACTGAACTACTGGATTTCAATCCTCTTCAGATATAGACGCTTGTTGGACTAACAGGGCTGTATCATGGAGGCCAGTACAATAAGATCAAGACTGGACGCGTGCTTAGTCGAACTCATTTGGGTGATCATGGAGGGATAAGACCCCAGTGTGGAGTACAAAGTCAGGACTGATGGTTGTGTGGGATTGCCAAGGAGGAACAATCAAACACTTCAAGAAAAAAATTTTTATATCTTTAAAAATTAAAAAAAAAAAAAAAAAAATTTGCAAAAAAAGAAAAAGAATAATCTTAAGACAACAAATATATGTGTACACATATATTTATTATGTAAATATAATGTATTTATGTATTTATTTATATTTATTTCTGAATGTGTATGAATGCACTGTCTGCATGTGATCTGTGCACCTGTGTCTTAAATGCCGTGGAGGTCAGAGAAGGTGTCGATTTCCCTGGAACTGGAGTTCTCCTGGAATTGGAGTTTCAGTGGTTTTCTCCACGCCGCATGTGGGAGCTGTGAATCGAGAAACCTGGATCTTCTGTAAGAGCAGTCGGACGCTCTTAACCGCTAGGACCATCTCTCCAGCCCCTATTTGTTATCTATAGAATAGATATTCGATAGATTGATATAGTTTATATTCTATACATAGTACCATATCAATACAGTTGGTGAGGAACAACACAAAAACGGGAAACACAAAGAGTGAAATAGTGGAGTTCTCCCAAAACAATAAGGCTCTGTTTGAAAAATGAAGAAACAAACACTCTGGAAACACTCAGAAAAGGATGCAAGAAAGTATTATGGCAGAGTGGCAAGAAATACTCAGGGTGGGTGGGGGCATGGAATGGAAGTATCTTCTAAATTCAATTTGAGGATTTGTAATGAATATTTTAATAACAATATATTTTTTTAATTTTATATGTACATCCTCCCTTCCTCCAAGGTCCCTGCCTTTTCCATCTTTTTAACTTTTGGAGGTGAATTTCCAGAAATCACAGATATTGGATGGTAGAGGTTAAGACAAAAAGAAGTTAGTGCTGCTTATTACCATGAGACAGTGACGTTGTTTATTCAAGGCATTGGGATAGGAACATGATATTTACATCCATAGGCCGCTGTAACTCATAGGCTATGAGCATGTGTAGACATATAGACAGGGGATAGTTGGGTGGGTGTGGTCATCAGGGGGCATTATGTGAGATCCTGAGCCTTGCCTCTGGATTGTGGAAGGCAGGGCTTAGAATTTAAGCTTTTGCTGTGTGAACTTGATCATTATCTCTGGATTTCCCTGTCCTCTCTTGACAACCAGGCCCATAAATTCCACAAGACAGTGACAATCAAGACACCTCTGTTGTGAGTCTCTAGAGCTAACTCGAATTTTCTTGACATGGCATCTTTCAGTTTGGAGGGTTCTAAATCTGGCGTACATTTGAAGTTGGAGTTATTTGTTCATCATCAAANTTTTTTTTTTTTTAGTGCAAGCATCCTTCATATAAAACCAATTTGCAAGCAGTTGTGCCCCAGCCCTCACAGCCCAAGGCTCTCACCATCCAGCTGGAGGGGCTTGACTGTTCAATCAAGTTGATCAAATAAGTGTCCAGACTATATTTGTCGTAGTTTTACCATTCACCCAATCACAGCCCTTACATTCTACTACTTCCCCCTTCCGCAGATTGTTCCTTAGGCTTAGAAATGGGGCACAGGTAGACGAGAAGCACAACAGTCTACTTTGTCTGGAGATGTTGCACAGCCTGCATGCAGACAGTACATTCATACACAAAAAGAATAAACAAAAAATTAAAAAAATAATAATAAAAATAAAAAGTTTAAAAAAAACCAAAAGTTTTTTAAAAAAAGAATGACTTTAGCCCACCTGACAGACGGTGGAACTGTCCATCTAGAATAGAAGCTGCCCAGGGCAGGAACTTCACTGCATGTTGTTTAGTGTGTCTCCAGAGCCTGACAGACCGTGGAGCTGGAGTTAGTGGAACTGCAGCTGTGGGTGGCGGCCTGTCTTCACTTCCTGATTGCTCCAGAGTGAGGCTATGTAGTAATAAGTTTCAGACAGGGTTTCTTTGTGCTATTTTTTTGTGTGTGATTTTTTTTAATTATTATTATTGGGGTTAATCATGGAGTTGGGAAGGTTATGGGCATTCCTCTCCACCCAAAAGTCCATTCTAATCTTCCTGAGGTGTTTTCTGGAACTTTCTCTCTCTCTTTGTGACACTCTGCTTACAACAACAGGCGTAGGGCTTACAGGGCTAGGTGGCTCCTTGGAAGAAAACGTCCTCTTTTTCTTAGGGACACTCATGTTTTCAGTCTCTTCTGGTTCACTGGCCATTTCCTTCTTAGGTGCAGACTTCTTCCTCTTCCGAACAGGAGGGCTTGTGCTGGTAGTAGCAGTCTCTTCGGGATCACTGACCAACTCCTCCTTGACCAACTCTTCCTCCTTGGGGAGAGCTTGCTTTTTCTTTCATTTAGGGGAAGGGGAAGAAGGGACAGGTGGCTCTTCCATTCCATTTTCCTGAGAAACCTCTTGGGGCTTTGTTTTTTCTTCTTTTTGGGTTTTTCCCATATCTCCTCACGTCCTTCTGAAGCACTAACTACTACTTTCCGTGTTTTCTGAAGAGGCTCCGGCCAATGCAGCTGGTCGCTGCTTTTCCTTCTTCGAGCGTTTCTTCTCCCGTTTTTCCAGCTTCTTGGTAATTGTGCTAGTTTGTACCCTGTGACTTATTTGTCTCTCCATCTCACCTGCTAGAATGGAAGCTCCACAGGGGCAACTTTGGTGGATACTGTTCAGTGTGTCTCCAGAGCCGGAGACCACGCCTGACAAAGAGGAGGTGCCAATAAATGTTCATGGAATAAATAAGATAGGAGCGAGAGCTAATGAGCTGAAATCCACACCGGGTTTCAGGCGAGGAATCTACTGCTTGTTTCCACAGCAGGTTTTTTCATTAAATTTCCTGAAAGATAAGATGACATTTACATGAAGAGCTCTTATGGGAAATTCTGTGCAAGGGATACATTTCTTTTTTTCTTTTTTTTTTTTTTGGTCTTTTTGAGACAGGGTCTCCCTGTAGCCCCAGCTGTCCTGGAACTCACTCTGTAGACCAGGCTGGCCTTGAACTCACAAAGATCCGCCTGCCTCTGCCTCCCAAGTGCTAGGATTAAAGTCATGCGCCACCACGCCCCGGTACAATGGATACATTTCTATAGTAACTGTTTACAGAGTGCAGTGTTCTACCAAGATGCATGGAACATAGCCCTAGTTTTGTACTGTGCCTCTAATTTCCTGTCACCCTTTGACACTACTACTATGTACTAGAAGTTCAAATATCATTGCAGTGTCTGATAAAAACTTTAAAATGTAACTAGTTTAAACCCCTGAAAAGCTATTCTGGATCTGTTCAGCACTTCAAATTGAGTCCAATCTTTTGAAATGCTTATCTGACACCCTGCTAACCTCTGTGATAATTTTTGTTTTCAAGAAGGAAAACGATCTGTTATAAGAAGAGTAGAAAGTCACACCTGTGGAAGTTGTTGACATGGGCCATGCACTCAGGGAAGTCAGTGCAGAGTGGGCATTCACTCCAAATCATTTATCTAGCCATGACTCACCCTCGAAGTGGAGGAATCTTAATCCTGAGCCATGGTGCAGCACAAAGGCCAGGGGACTGACTGTGCAGCATATTGTAAAACAAATTACTCGTCTTTAATGGGCTTTTCAAAGATATCTTGTCTATAGGTAGTCAGTTTGTGGGACAGTCAATTTCTTATGTAAGAACTTGGGAAATTATAATAATGATGCCTTAGCACATCACGCTGGGAAGTCATTTGCCAATATGACAATTGATTTTCTGTACAGAGTAAAGAACTTGGGGCTGGGGTGATGGCTGCACAAGTATGGGGTCGTGAGTTCAGATTCCCAGTATCTACATTAAAAACATTGTCATGGTAGCATGCATCTGTAGCCCTAGCCCTGGTGGAGCACAGATGACAGCCAGCCAGAGTAGTCAGTCCACGAGCTCTGCATGCAGTGAGAGTCTGCTTCAGAGATAAGGGGCCTGGGGGCCACAGGGATGGCCTAGCGGCTAATAGCACCGACTGCTCTTGCAGAGGGCCCAGGTTTGATCCCCAGCACCCACATTGCGGCTGTCTTTAAAATTTTTTTTAAAAGACCCTAATCACCTGCAAATAAATGGGTTTTTTTAAAAAAGGGGAGGGGCTGAAGATGTGGCTCAACAGTGAAGAACACTTGCTGCAGGGGGTTGTGGTGTTGGATGCCCCTTCTACCACTAGGGAGGTGGAAACGTGGATCTCTGAGATTGAGGCTAGCCTGTCTTCATAGCAAGTTCCAGGCCAACCGGGACTACAAGGAGACCCTGTCTTAAACAAAACCAAAAACACTTGCTGCCCTTGCAGAGAACCAGGATTCTGTTCCCAGCACCCACATCAGGCAGCTCACAACCACCTGTAACTCCAGCTCCAAGGATTCAGATGCCCTCTTCTGGATGCCTCGCCTATGCACATACTCACAGACACATAATGAAAAATTAAAATACTTTTAAAAAGGTATGCAGTGATAAAGGAAGACACCCCAACATTGACCTATGGCCTATGCACCCTTGTACACACACAGGCATGCACCCACATGTTTATACAAACATACAATCCATTATTTTTAAGTTAGTACACAAAGTAATGAGTTTCATCATGACATCTCCCATGGACATCCACTGCCCTTTTCCCTATCCCCTCCCACCCTCTGGGTGGTTCCCTTCTTTGTCTCAGTTTGCCCCCCTTTTTAGCAAATCTATTCTCTATTTCCTTCCTAAGAATTTGCGCTTCTTCCTACAAGCTGTTCTTACCTCTGATCAGAGCTCCTTTTACCAGGCAAGTGCCATTTTAGACAAGAAAGGGGTTTCCTTGGAAAACAGAAATTACCTGGTGTTAATCTACTCAGCCTAGCAAATGCAGGTCCAATTCAGAGCCACAGCATTGTTGGTTCCTAGTCCTGCTCACTTCCTGCCTTGTCAAGGACCACCTTGTCACTGTGTGAGAGCAAGAGACAAAGACAGGTTGAAAGTGAGGCTCACGGGACCCATGTACCCCAGGCCTGCTTAGCTGAACCATTCAATATCATTAAAAATTGTGAGTTAGGAGGCCGGGTGTTGTGGTGCACACCTTTATTTTATTTTTTTATTGATGCTTGTGTATTTCATACCTCATTTTCCAATTCCATTCAGGCATATTTCCCTTTCCCTTCCCCCCACCCCACCCCACTCCATCCCACATCATGCATTCTGCCATAACTGTCCTGCATCTTTCTCTGTTTTTTTTCATTTTTTAGCAATAAGTGATAATTTATGAGTACAAGCATCCTTCGTGTAAAACCAATTTGCAAGCAGTTGTGCCCAAACCCACACAGCCCATGGGCCCACCATCCAGTGGGGGGGGGCTTGTATGTTCAATCAAGTTGATCAAATGAGTGTCCAGTGTATATTGCTGTAGTTTCACCATTCACCCCAATAGCAGCCCTTACATTCTACCATGCCCCCTCTTCCGCAGATTGTTCCCTAGGCTTAGAAAAGGGGCACAGGTGGATGAGAAGCAAAACAGTCTACTTTCTCTGGAGCTGTTGTCTTGGAGTCTGGTCAATTCTGGCTGTTTCCTTTCATGGGCTGACAGTTTGTCCAGGAATAACCTTTCGATCCTACTAATGAAGCACAAGCAATTAGATATATAGGTATTTAAACAGTACTAATTGTTATGGTAGGTTACTTTGGTATAGACACAGATGTTTGGATGGTATGTTAATCCATGAATTACATTTTTTTCTGTTAAATATGACAGGGTCTTACTGTGGCTTATAACATCTCCTAACCAGTAGAGGATGTAAGCTTGTGGCATCAGCCGTGGGTTATTCCTCCAAGGAGAGAGCCAATAGCCAATTAGATTTGGGATATACAGGCATATGGCTGCCTCTGCTGCACAGTATTTCCAGGCAGGTGAGGTGTAGCTGGTGCTGACGGAGGAGTCTTGCTTGACTCAAGGAGACCCATATTTGCTTTATTGGTTTAGTGGCCTTTGGTAACACTCTCTGGTATTCCAGAGACCATCTGTACACTTGCATGTGTGGTCTCAATACATCTTTCCCATGTTAACATCAGGTCTTCGACAGCAGGGCCTTATCGCCTCTCTTCTTGCAGGTATCCCAGTTTAGAGGCAAGGAGCCTTTACCTTTTGTGGGGGCTTGGATCCCCTGGCCAACATCTCCTTGGTAGAATAATCCATTGCTGATGTCAGAGCTCCTGTATTAATATATTTTGCTTAAGTGCATAGCTTAAGGAGACTTTAGTATTATATTTGGTTCTGAATAGAGAATAATCCTTTTCACAGTTCCTATGTCTATTAGTCAATTAAAGAAGGCAGTTTTACCGGTTTTATAAGAGATTACCTCTATAACAGTTGGCTCCAATTTACAGTTGGAGAACGACCTCATCATCATCATATTTCTCCTTGTTCTATGGGGGGGAGGTAAGAAAGTCTCTCATATTAAAACCTTTGCGGCACCTAGAAGGTAAGTTTCATTAGGACTCATTATAAATAGTTGTTACAAGTAGGATCCACAGAGGGGTTTGATGTTTGTAGCAATCTGAGGCTTTTCTTCCTTTCAATGTTCAGACGGGCCAACCTTTCTGTTGGCACTTTCTGGTACATCCTACTCAATGCAAAGCTGTATCTTTTCTTTCTCAGCCATTAAGTTGGTGACATTTTGACCTGTTGGAACATACAAATCTTTTCCCGTAGTTAGTTTTAAGATTTGAATTGCAAGGTTTTTGACAAAAAGTTTTCATATCTATCTGTATCCCCCTTTTTTATTTTAGGTTTTTGTTTTTTGACCCATGAGTCTCAAAAAGGCAGTTGTATTATACATACCTATAGGGTGGAATCAAGGCACAGATTTCATCAAATTCACGCATGCTGTTTTGGGTGACTGTATGTGATTAACTTGGGAAGCAAACTTAATTTTTAAGTTAAATCATCCTATAGGTGAAAGAGAATGCTACAAGGTGATACTGTACAACAGAAACATTATAGAGAACATTTGTATGTGCCAATCCCAAAGTTATCATTATACAGATTTTAAGTAAAACAAATGTGGACAACAGCCATTTATATCTCCAATTATCTCAGATGCATTACCATTTTTATCAGAGCCTTTAAACCAATGTTTTTCAATATACGTATTAGTATTCCTATATTTACCCAACTGAGCTACATCTAACAGTGCTTGGGACAAACATGGACATCTGATGTGTTTTCCTGCTCAGATTCTATTTTCCTCCACCAAAAAATTACTGGCACTTCACACAATACATCCAGTGTGCTGTCTTTCCTTCTATCACCCTCTTGTTTCCCCTTCTGCACCCGTTAGACACCTCTCTTTCTCTCTGTCTCTCTGTATGTATGTTTCTATATATGTAGATATTTCATATATTAGAGAAAATATGCACTCCTTCTCAGTCTGGCTTATTTTACTTAGCTTGACCCCAAGTCCCATCCATCCTCCAGCAAATGACGTCATTTCATTATTCTTTATGGCTAAAACTCTATCACGTTTACATCATATTTTCTTTTTTATTGAAGTTTTGTGCCTTTGATACATTTTCCTTAATAAAATTTATTCCCCCTTCCATCCAGAGTTCATGCCTTCTGCATTTATGTTTTGTACTTTTTTCTCAGTCTTTTTTTTTTAATTTCTTGAATGTAGGAGTTTAACGTTTGAGGCAGAAGTTTACTCTTGACTTTTTTGTTGTTGTTTCTTCCAATTTGTATCAATTCAAAATATGCATATCTACCCACCACATATGTACCAAAATTATGATGTCTGAAAATAAACTATAGGTTAATCCCAAACATGTTCAGAGATTAATATTTTGACAGTAGAGTTGTATTCAGGTAAAGAAAAAATATTACTTTACATTCCTACATTACATAGCACATTGATGAGTAAAAAAAGAAAAAAGAGTCAGTTTGAAAAATATGGAATGCTTCATGAATTTGCATGTCATCCCTGTGCAGGGGCCAGGCTAATCTTCTCTGTATCATTCCAATTTTAGTATATGTGCTGCTGAAGCTAGCACACATATTTTTTTTATCAGTTCATGTGCTGAATATCAAACTTTAGCCAGGTGTGGTGGTGCACGCTTTTAATCCTAACACTCAGGAGGCAGACGCAGGTGGTTCTTTGTGAGTTCAAGGCCAGCCTGGTCTACAGAGTGAGTTCCAGGACAGCTGGGGCTACAGGGAGACCCTGTCTCGAAAAGACCCCCTCAAAAAACCCTCAAACTTTATTAAACTTAAGCATTTAGAACTAGTTTTTATTTTTTAATTAATTTATTTTCATTTTATATGTATAAGTACATAAGTGTGCCCATGTTATGCAATACCACAATACCACCATGAAGACCACAAGAATGTGTCAGATCACCTGTAAGTGGAGTTAGGGATGGTTGTTAAACTCCATGTGGGTGCTGGGAAGTGAACCCAGGTCCTCTGCAAAACCAACCAGTGCTCTTAACTGCTGAGCCATCTCTCCAGCCCCTCAGCTCTATTTTTTCATTAGGAAAAATGCCTAATAGTTATTTCTTTAACTATGGTGTCTCCTCTTTTGTAGAATTCTTATTATAACTATATTGTACTTACCAAGAATTTCCTATACACTAAGCTGAAAATCACGCCCTTTTCATCTAGTAATTTTTCTCCTTTATCTAGTAGATTTTCAAGATTGTCTACCACATGACTAGTTTTGCATAATATATAGATTTTCTATGATATGTAGATACCCAGTAATGCATATTTCTAAGAAATCATATTTCTAAGAAATATCTAAAAAGTAGGCACAGTTTGAATGGTTTATTTCAAGTGTAAAAGTGCACGACACCAGTGCACTTAGATCTGTGCAGGCAATACACTCATATACATAAAATAAAAATAATAAAGTTTTAAAAATATAGCTGAATATTAAATTGAAAGAAGTCATTAGCCCTCAGGCAAAATGGTTTATTTTCTGTTGCTATGATAAAACACTCTGACTAAACCAACTGAGGGGTAGAAAGCATTTACTTAGCTTACAGCTCCAGGTACATCACTGAGGGAAGATGTCAGGAACCCCAGGCAGGAACCTGAAGGCAGACATGGTGAAGACTGCTTGCCACCTTGCTTTCTGGCTCATTCNGTATTGGTTTTTCTTTTTAGTTTGGGGAAATTTTCATCTATTATTCTGTTGAAGATCTGATCAACACCATTCTCTTGGGATTCTTCTCCTTCCTCTATTCCTATGATGCTGAGGTTTGATCTTTTCAATAGTGTCCCACAGTTCCTGGTTGTTCCACTTTTGTGTATTTTTAAATTTTTCATAATTTTTACTTGAGGTTTTTAGTTGTTCTGTATTATCTTCCAGGTCTGATATTCTTTGCTCTGCTTCCTCCACTCTCCTTTTGAGGCTTTTTCCATATCTTTGCTCTTGATTGGATGAGTATGTGATTTCCTCTTTCATTTCCTCTTCTGATTTCCCTAGCATTTCCACTTCCTTTTGGAGCTTCTCAACCTCTTCCTCTAGCTCTTTGCTTTGCTGGTTGGTTTCCTTATCTTTTTCAACATGGGATCTGTTCAGTGTTTCCACTTCCTTCCAGAGTTTGTCATTCTCTCTCTCTAGGTCCTTCTTGAGTTTTTCATTCTCTTTTCTTAATTCTTTGATTTGCTCTTTATAATCTTGTACATCTTTAAGTATGTTCACAATTATACTTCTAATATCTGTGTCCTGGGTCAACCCCAGGGGGATCCCACTGTAGGAATCTTCCACAGGGTTGGTAGATCTTGGTGTGGGATTATCCTGCACCTTTCCCATGTTGTCCCTTCTTAGTGTCCCTGGATTATGGGCTTCTCTTTGCCTATATTCCAATGTGAATCCAAATGCCTCTTCACTGTATTGAAGGCTTGCCTCCTTCAGATGCCTTCATTGTTTGTTTGATCGATTTGTTTTTCTCCTTTACTCCTTGCTTATGGAGTGTTCACTTCTCTAAGTTCTAGGCTTTCTATTGGAAGTCCAACTCACTCTTCTCTTTCTGTTCTGAAGGAACTACAAAGAAACCACTTGAACAATCCTTCCTTTGGTAATCCTATTTGGCGATGGGGGCGTGCTCTTTAGCCTGTGCTTCAGATGGTCTTGGGAGATCTCTGATATCAAGGCTCACAAACCCACCTTTTATACAAGCTGGGAGAGTAAGTCCGCACCCACAGCCACACCAGCCAATCGAGCCAAAGATCATCAAAGGCAACGAAATCCAATCAAACAATCTGCCTGGCTGAAGCACCCAGCTCTTACCTGTGCTTCAGGTGGTCTTGGGAGATCTCTGATCTCTAATATAATATTTTCCATAATGTCACGCACACAATGTGAACACAACTTAATCTCTAGAAGGGAAAGTGAGGTTTGGACATGAAGTTTTTATCTGAGATTTAAGTGAATGGCAGAGAGGGCTATGGTTGGGTAAAAGAACAATACTGGTAATCGACACTATGAATGCAGGCTTGAAAAGAGTTTAAATGATGGCTTTTTAGCAGAGCAATCCATGCTGCCTCTACAAAGGTTGTGTATAACTAGGGCTTAAAAATCAAGTCCCAGGCGGGAGATATGGCTCAGCTATTTTGAGCCCCAACCGCTCTTGCAGAGGACCCAGGTTTGATCCCCAGAACCCACATGACAGCTGAGAACCATCTTTAACTCCAGTTCCAGGGGAATCCAACACGCTCTTCTGACCTCTGAAGCATTGCATGACACGGGTACACAAACCTACATGTAGACAGTACATTCACATACATAAAGAATAAATAAAATTAAAAAAATTTAAAAAAGAATGTCTTTTGACTTTAAAATTAAAAAAAAAAAATAGAGCAGTAGGAATAAGTAGAGGCGTTTGTACCTGCTTCCCAGGAGTCTCTGTTGAAGTGGCTACTTAGAAAAAAATGAAGTTGGTTTTAAAATTCATTATAAAAACTGTCTAACTTTATTTTGAAATAAAGGAAAATCCTCCTGTAGAAGTATTGTTTATGATGAAATTTCAAATACACTTTTCTTTGTGGAAGGAACTAGCTTTACTCTTCTCCATTGTAATGACATATACCAAGTTTCTGTATAGCACACAAAAATAGGAATAGGTCAGTGTAGCTGCCAGAGCAAGGGTTCCAAGTGTACTTCTCTTGTACAGTTGGAAAAATCAGATTTTGCCCTTCCCGGGCACAACCCTGAAGTCTAAGTATTCTGATAAGAACAAGATTTGGAAGCACAGCACTCCAATTTTACAAACCACCTGTATCAAATGTCATCTTTTGATGTAAATTTTAGAAAAGTTGTCTAACAACACATAAGGACCCTCTCTGCTGTTATGCTTGGATGTTTATTTTCTAGTACCAGTTCCTCATCATAGATACTTGAATATTTTTAAAAGACGGTGACATTTTACTAATTGTGGCCTTAATAAAAGTTATTCTTGATCAAAAACAAAAAGGAAACAAATGATACCAAGTGCTGGGGAGGTTTTGGGGAAAGAGGAACACTCGTCCACTGCTGATAGGAATGTAAACACATACAGCCCCTATGGAAAGCAGTGTGGAGATCCCTTGGAAAACTCAAAATGAGTTTTCCACCTGACCCAGCCATACCACTCCTGGGTATATACTCACAAGACTCATCTTACCACCGAGATACTTGCACATCCATGTTTATTGCAGTTCTCTTCACAATAGCAAAGAGCTGGAACCAACCAAAGTGCCCCTCAATTGATGAGTGGATAGAGAAAATGTGGTACATCAACACAATGGAGTTCTATGCAGCAGCAAAGAAAGATGACATCATGAACTTTGCAGGTAAATGTATGGAACTAGAAGATAATTATGTTAAGTGAAGTAACACAGTCCCAGAAAAAAGAAATGATGAATGGTATCGCTCATCTGTATATGCTAGCACCAATTACCTAGATGTAAGTATCTCATGCAGCACTCCTTGAGCTTTTTTCTAAGTAGTTGGGAGAGATGCATATTGGAAACAACAACAACAACAACAACAGAAAAGATTGCATCAAAAACTGACTGAAATGGTGAACTTCTGTTCAAAATGGTCAACTTCTATATCGAGAATTTTGAGAAAGACTGAGAAAAAGATGAAAAACATTTTTGGCAGAATGCATGAGCTCCGGTGGGGAGAGGGTGGAGGATAGAGAGGGGGACACAGGTATAGATTTTATTTATAACATAATCTTGTACAAAAAATATATAAAACAATAAAAAATAAAATAAAATAAATAAAATGTTTAATGACCATACCTATGCTTCACTCTCATAGTAAAAGACTGCCCTTATTGTTATTTTTTTTATTTTAAATTTTTTTCATTGGTGCTTTGTACATTTCATACATCATTTTCCAATTCAGATCAGGCATATTTCCCTTTTCCTTCCCCCCTCCCCCCACCCCATCCCAGATCATGCATTTTGCCATAACTGTCCTGCATCTTACTCAGTTTTTTTTTTCATTAGCTATAAGTGATGATCCATGAGTACAAGCATCCTTCATATGAAACCAATTTGCAGGCTGTTGTGCCCAAACCCCCACAGCCCCACCATCCAGCAGGGGGTGAGGGGTTGTATGTTCAATCAAGTTGATCAAATGAGTGTCCAGACTACATTGCTGTAGTTTCACCATTCACCCCAATCGCAGCCCTTACATTCTACCACGCCCCCTCTTCCGCAGGTTGTTCCCTAGGCTTAGAAAAGGGGCACAGGTGGATGAGAGGTAAAACAGTCCACTCTCTCTGGAGCTGTTGACTTGGACTCTGGTCAATTCTGGCTGTTTCCTTTCATGGGCTGACAGTTTGTCCAGGAATAACCTTTCGATCCTACTAATGAAGAACAAGCAATTAGATATATAGGTATTTAAGCAGCACTAATAGTTATGGTAGGTTACTTTAGCATAGACACATGTTTGGATATGTTAATCCATGAATTACAATTTTCCCCCCTGTTAAATATGACAGGGTCTTACTGTGGCTTATAACATCTNGGGTGGTGCCACTCTGGGTAGGTTTATGTGTTTTGTATAAGAAAGGCAGGCTGCATGGGCCAGGGAGCAAGCCATGAACAGCATCCTCCGTGGCCTGTTTGCTTCAGCTCCTGCTCCAGGTTCCTGCCCTGAGTTCTGCGCTTTGGGCTCCCTGAGTGATGAACGTGGACCCAGGAAGTGTGAGCTGAAATAAACCCTTTCCTCCCCAAGTTGGTGTTCAGTCGAGTGTTTTGTCACAGCAATGGAAGACAAACTAGAACACACCTTTAATCAAACTTGCCTTTAATCCCCGCTCTTGAACCGAAGCAGAGCCAACAATAAAAACAGGAACCTGGCCTTGGCCTGGTTTGGGTGGATGTCTTTGGAGCTTGGGAATTCCCCAAGCTTGGTAGCTGTGCTTCTGTTTCTATGCCTGGAGATCCATTTGGTTTTTGACATTGGGTCAGTCATAATGCCATGTGGCTTCTCCTGGGGTGCTATGTGGGAACTGATACCCAGGGTTACCTGGGCTTTTTCCTCTCCCTTCATCATAGGAAGCAAAGTGACCTCCCTGGGACTGAATGATTAGTTACTAAAACTAGGAACAGAAATAAAAATCTTAAAGGGAAGTCTTTATTGCTCTCTTCTTCTTGCAGGTATCCCAGTTTAGAGGGCAAGGACCTTTACCTTTTCTGGGGCCTTGGATCCCCTGGCAACATCTCCTGGTAGAATATCCATTGCTGATGTCAGAGCTCCTATTAGGTGATAAGGCCTGCGGCCGAAGACCTGACGTTAACATGGGGAAAGATGTATTGAGACCACACATGCAAGCATACAGATGGCCTCTGAATCCAAGAGTGTTACCAAAGCCACAAACCAATAAAGCAAATGCAGGTCTCCCTGAGTCAAGCAACACCATCGGCACCACCTACACCCCACCTGCCTGGAAATACTGTGCAGCAGAGGCAAACATTATCCTGTATATCCCAAATCTAATTGGCTATGGCTCTCTCCTTGGAGGAATAACCCATGGCGGAGGCCACAATCTTACAGCTTCTACAGGTTAGGAGATGTTTGGGTGGTGCCACTCTGGGTAGGTTTATGTGTTTTGTATAAGAAAGGCAGGCTGCATGGGCCAGGGAGCAAGCCATGAACAGCATCCTCCGTGGCCTGTTTGCTTCAGCTCCTGCTCCAGGTTCCTGCCCTGAGTTCTGCGCTTTGGGCTCCCTGAGTGATGAACGTGGACCCAGGAAGTGTGAGCTGAAATAAACCCTTTCCTCCCCAAGTTGGTGTTCAGTCGAGTGTTTTGTCACAGCAATGGAAGACAAACTAGAACACACCTTTAATCAAACTTGCCTTTAATCCCCGCTCTTGAACCGAAGCCTAGCCAACAATTAAACACAGGAACCTTGGCCTTGGCCTGGTTTGGGTGAAGTTCTTTGGAGCTTGGAAATCCCCAAACATGGTAGCTGTGCTTCTGTTTCTATGCCTGGAGATCCATTTGGTTTTTGACATTGGGTCAGTCATAATGCCATGTGGCTTCTCCTGGGGTGCTATGTGGGAACTGATACCCAGGGTTACCTGGGCTTTTTCCTCTCCCTTCATCATAGGAAGCAAAGTGACCTCCCTGGGACTGAATGATTAGTTACTAAAACTAGGAACAGAAATAAAAATCTTAAAGGGAAGTCTTTATTGCTCTCTTCTTCTTGCAGGTATCCCAGTTTAGAGGGCAAGGACCTTTACCTTTTCTGGGGCCTTGGATCCCCTGGCAACATCTCCTGGTAGAATATCCATTGCTGATGTCAGAGCTCCTATTAGGTGATAAGGCCTGCGGCCGAAGACCTGACGTTAACATGGGGAAAGATGTATTGAGACCACACATGCAAGCATACAGATGGCCTCTGAATCCAAGAGTGTTACCAAAGCCACAAACCAATAAAGCAAATGCAGGTCTCCCTGAGTCAAGCAACACCATCGGCACCACCTACACCCCACCTGCCTGGAAATACTGTGCAGCAGAGGCAAACATTATCCTGTATATCCCAAATCTAATTGGCTATGGCTCTCTCCTTGGAGGAATAACCCATGGCGGAGGCCACAATCTTACAGCTTCTACAGTTAGGAGATGTTTAAAAAAAAAAAAAAAAAAAAACAAGGGGCTGGAGAGATAGCCTAGCAGTTAAGAGCACTGACCGCTCTTTCAGAGTACCTGGGTTCAATCTCCAGCACACACGTGGTGGCTAAGAAGCATCTGTAACTCTAATTCCAGGAGAACTCCTGTTCCAGGGGAATCTGAGACCCTCTTCTGACCTCCGTGGTATTGCATGACACAGGTGCCCAAATCTACATGCAGACAGTACATTCATACACATACAAAAATAAATTTAAAAAATTAAAAACTAGATTTTCAGATAACCAGCCTTAATACTGTTTCATGTAAACAAGTAGTACTTATAGGTTTTGTGAAAAATAGATATTTACAGACGTTTAGGTACCCTGGTTTTATAAGGCCTTTGACTGCATCATTAAAATATTTATATTTTGATTAGGCTTGCCAGAATAAAATTTAAAATAATGATTCTTGTGCACAAAAAAATGAAAAAGGAACAATCAAGTGGCCACAGGTTAAAATTATTTTGAGGCAAATAACACGTGAAGACAATACAATTACATGAGATCTCTCTCTATAGAAATATTTTAGATCTTAGCACATGGATGCACACAAAAAATGACATTATAGGGAATTTTAAATGACATAAGAAAATTATGGTAATATATAATGATATGAGTTAATAAATGTGATTATTATGATATACTCTAAGTGGCCACAGCTGAAATTATGAAGAAGGCAGTGGTTTGGAAAGATATGTTTACTCCTGTAAATAGGGGAGTTTGGTAGGGTTTTAGGAAACATAGCTAAAAAGCATTTGGTTTTGTGTGATGATAGGGAGTAGATAGAGAAGAACTTGGAGAAGGAAAACTTAGATTTGAGATTTTCAATACGCTTTAAAGGGGTGAGCATGATGGCATGGGTGAAAGGGAGGGATTGAGGCTTGCCAAGCTGGAATATGACGTGTGGATAATTGAGATTCCTTAGGAAATAGAAAACCTGCAAAGAAATTTGTAGTGAGTAGAAAAACCTAAAAGGCAAATAAGCAGCTGAGTTAAATGAAGGTAGGAGAAAGGAATTAAATTTTAAAGGATAGGGAAAAGGCAGTGAAGTGAGTGGTTGTGAGTAGAATGTAGAGTCTCTGCAGTAGAGTTCTTTTTTTCTGAAGGGCAGGGTACCCAGGAATGGGTTTCACCCCCAGAGAGGTCACTCAGAAATACATTAGGAAACACCACCTGGGATCAAACTAAGTTAGACTTGATTAAGTGCTTGTTTCAAACAGTTTCTTGAAGTGCTAAAGGTTGTATGGAACAAAGGAGGCGTTCCAAGGGAGTCAGAGAGACTGGCTTGGATTGGGAGGAACAATAGTTGAAGAGAAAAAGACAGACGAGGAGAAAGAGTGTATAGAAAAGTATGTAGGAAAAGGAGATGAGATGAGATGGAGGACAAGAGACCAGGAGTCCCAGGGAAGCAGGGAGAGAAGATAGAACATGAGGAGAAGTAATGGAGTATTAATGAAAAGCAGAGACTTAAGAGCTGCAGGAGTTGGGAATTCAATTGACCCACCAGGGGATGTGCTTCCCTGGTAGGTGTTCACAAATGGGTGCTCCATGCTTTGGGGTGGCATCCCACCAACCAAAAGGGGGAGAAAACCCAAGGGCTGTGGGTGCACTCGCATTCTAGAGCCACTTTTGAGAGTGGTTCCTGGGGGTCTGCAAGAGACCCAGAGATAGAGAGGCAACCACCATCCAGAAAAGAAAGAATGAGAGAGAGGATGTTCCTTTCCAGTATATGGAGGACCAAGTGGAGAAGGAGAGAGAGAAAGATAAGAGTCTTCCTCTTCTGCCCTTGGGAAGACTGCTTGGAAGTTGAGATAAAGCAAGTATGTTGCTTTTGGGCTTATAGAAGTCTGTATGGAGGGGGAGAGAGAAAAAGGTAGGTGTTGTTCTTGGGCTTGGAGAAGACCACATGGAGGAGGAGAGAATGAAAAATACAGCTGAGAGAGAAAGATACAGCTATCCTCTTGGGTCTAAAGAAGTCCATATGGAGAGGAAAGGAGAAAACTTGAATGTGATGAAGGGACAAGTTCAAGTTCATCCCTCAGGTGGGCTTGTATTCACTCAGTAACCATACTGGCAAATCAACAGTAGCAGAGACCAGAGAGTTCAGTGGCCTTGGGTAATGTCTGAGAATAACCAAATTTGGAAGAGAGAGAGAGAGAGAGAGAGAGAGAGAGAGAGAGAGAGAGAGAGAACAAAGTAAAGGAAACAGGTACCTGGATGAATTCAGATACATAATGAATGGAGCATCTGTATCTGGTAGGTCCAGTCAGAATCCCTCAGCCTAGCCAGATCAAAGGCAGTATGGTATTTAGGTCCCATTGTCTATCTGCAAATTCCCCTACTTCCCCCTACCCAAATATATATATATATATATATATATATATATATATATTATAATATAATTATATGTGTGGTGTGCTGTGTTGTGTGTGTGTGTTGTGTATGGTGCTGTGATGGTGTGATCGTTGTCATCAGATTTCTTTGGTATGGGGCCATCCACCTGGGCTCCACCAAAAGTTCATCCCCTGTAAGACATAATTTCCTCCTCCCAGCAGCCATTCAATGAATCCAAAGGAGAAAGTAGTTATGAAGGGAAATTAAGACTGATCGAGAAGTTATGTAAGAAATACACAAAAATTCAATAAGAAAAAAAGAGATCGAATTAAATTTAAAAAAGAATGGTGTCTGGGATATGGATATTTAAATAGAAGGATACCACTTTTTTATTTAGTAAGATGTTACTTCTTAGATAAGAAGCTTCTTCTACACCAGATGAGGATTAGTAGTGTCCCACAACTGGGCACCCACACCAGTGATTGTCTGATGAATTGATCATGTCTAGGGACAGATCTACAATGGCAACCTTCTATCATACAGCCATCAAGACATCGATAAAAAACAAGACACCCAAGAATGGATTGACGCCTTCTAACACTACTGCACAGATAGTAGTTCAAGGTTTTAAGTATGTTGTACTCTCACTACTGGATATAACACACCAACACTGAATAGGATCTGCAAAACCCATTCTATAAAATTTTACTATACCTTGTTAATATACAATCTAAAACCCCTATATATATATAGCATATAAATTTAATATATATATATATATTTATACTATAGTATATCAATAAATGATAAAAAAATCTTATGTATTACAAGAATCTAATCTTAATCAGGTAATCTCTAAGACCACAGTGTATATTGCAGATCAAGCTTGCCTCTAACTTATTTCTGACTAATGCTTCAAAATCTATTCACCATTAGATGTGATAAACTAAATCTACTTATGTCTTACAAAAAATTTGGTCAAACTTAAATGTATGTAATCTACAAGTTACTTTTTGTTCTTAATTCATGCTGGTTTCAGCGGTTTTTGGTTGTTTTTGGTCTTTCGAGACAGGGTCTCCATGTAGCCCCCAAGCTTGTCCGTGGAACTTCACTCTGTAAACTAGGTGGCCTTGAACTCACAAAGATCACCGGCCTCTGCCTCCCAAAGTGCTAGGATAAAGGCATGCACCACACCACACCCGACTCCCAAATGTCTTTTTGTAATTTTATCTGTAACATTCCTTTTTTTCTATTTCTACAGAAAAAGTCAGTTTGAAAAGATACCCAGTTTCATCCTCTTCATTCAAACAATGAACTTCAGACATTGGTTCCCATCATGGGTATGCATGTACGTATTATGGTTTCAAAAAATATGTAGTCATATATTTATATATATATATATATATATAGTAATAATCATATATATTTATCTAAAATAAGAGCTTAAAATGAAGTGTAATCTGCGCTCTGTGCAAATTACAGCTTAACTTCTTTCTGACATTAAGAGACATAAAAATCTCTTTAAAAAGACAATCTATTTCTCAAAAAACATCTATTAATTATGTATCAAGGCCAGGTACTATACTGGCTGGGACTTCTCCTAACAGCCAATTACATCAGCGAAAAATATTACAACTCTCTTTTATTAAACTAAAAATAAGGCCCAATACATGTCACAGGCTGAAAAGAGCCAATGAGATAATTCCCAACACTAAGTCAACTATACCAATTCTTACTTTTTCAAACTTAAAATAGGGACTATTCTATTGTTAATAAGTTTCATCTTTATACTACAAATGCATAAATGAAAGTATTTTCCTGCGTATACATATATATATATATATATATATATATAATATATATATATTAATATTATATATGGTGATCTCTAACCAACCTGTGCTAGGCCAGAAGTACAACCTAGGATAATAAATAATGTTTACTTAACTGCCTATGCTCTTACTATTCATATTCCATCAGTTAAAACTCAAAGGCACTCCTGAAAGCCAATATTCCAGCTCTGAGATAAGCCATCTGCAGCTGCTTTTACTTCACCTTCAGGCATAATCCATGCCTTGGGAAAAACTAAAAGCCAGAGCTGAGTAGCTGGCCTCCTGCTGGAAAAAGACTGAAATAACCTGGGTGGTATCTTCAACAATAGAAATAGTTTACTCCTCTTTCTCACCTGCCCCCACCCAAAAGCGTGGAGAGTGCTGGCTGAAGAAAAAACATACAGGAGACAATTGTGGCTAAAGAAAAAAAGTACAGGAGACAATAATGGCTAAAGAAAAAACCTACAGGAGACAATTGTGACTGAACTTTCTCCCATCAATGTAGTTGCATATACAGATCTCTCCAGCCAGGTTTAGGACTTTGGGGAGTACAAGAAAACAACAACAACAACAACAAAAAAAAAACAATATCTGTGTTAAAAGGGGTATCAAGTAATATCTGTATGTTTTCATGTATAAGACGAGGAACAGTGCTCTTAGAAACAATGCCATTCACATACCTGTATGTTTCTGTATGTCTTTATGTGTAGGTCAGCAATGTTATTTTTGGAGACAATGTCATTTGCATACCTGCATGTCTTTGTATGTCTTTATGTGTAGGACAATCAATTTTATTTTTAGAGACAGTGTCATTTGATTACCTGTATGTCTTTGTATGCTTTTATGTGTAGAACAAGCAATGTTATTTTTAGAGACAATGTCATTTGGATAACTGTATGTCTTTGTGTGTAGGAAGAGCAATGTTCTTTTTAGAGACAATGTCATTTGTATACCTGCATTTCGTTGTGTGTCTTTATGTGTAGGACAAGCAATGTTATTTTTAGAGAGAATGTCAATTGCATACCTGTATGTCTTTATGTGTAGGACAAACAATGTTATTTTTAGAGACAATGTCATTTGCATACCTGTATGTCCTTGTATGTCTTTGTAAGAAAAGCAATGTTATTTTTAGAAACAATGTCATTTCTATACCTGCATGTCTTTGTATGTCTTTATGTGTAGGACAAGCAATGTTATTTTTAGAGACAATGTCATTTGCATACCCCTATGTCTTTGTATATCTTTGTATTAAGGACAAGCAATGCTATTTTTAGAGACAATGTCATTTGCATACCTGTATGTCTTTGTATGTCTTTATGTGTAGGACAAGCAATGTTATTTTAGAAACTGTGTCACCCACATACCTGTATATATTAATGTGAGTAAAAGGCATTATTTTTACTCTGTCATTTTTAGAGTTCCACCACTTAAGGGCAAAGTTACATACTCAGTGGGTCTCTTTGCAGCTCTTGTAGTCTGTTTGCGATGCACTGGCATCCTTTTCTATGTTTAATCAATAAGAGTAAATGCACTTGAGAGTCATAGCAACTGGCCTATAGCCTTTTGCTGCCTCTGTGCTCAGAGAAAGATCATTTTAGCAAAAGCTCTGTTTCATGCAACCTAATTTCCCCTAGGCTACCATAATATTCCTTTTTGTTAAAACTAATTCTCACCTCAGATCATTGACTTTCTGGCTTGACAAAAGCCAGTTTGGGGTTACAACTCAAATGTCTTTAATCCAGTATCAGAACATCCCTAAATATCTCCTAGAGGACATTGACATTACTGTTCCATTTTAATTAAAAAAACAAAGGAGGGGCTGTAGGAAAAGAACTTTGCATGGCTTGAGGCAAGAATTTGTGAGACCTGTCCCATAAGACCTCCAGTTATCTGATATCTCTGTAGGCATTTAGTTACCTCTCTGAGTTATCTTTAGCTCTGGAAGTTTCGGGATATTACAATGTTTTCTTGCTTTGCCTATCTCTGCAAAGTTCCAGATCCGGATGGTCCCTTGCATAGGCCCTTGCCAAGAACTGGTTTGAGAGGTATATGTAGGCTTCCTAATGAGAAGAAGCATATGACCTACAACATGAGTTTTGGGACTGTTTAACCACTTTTTTGTAAGAACATAGCAAGGAACACATGAACTTGGCTGGGTTCCTATTTTTTCTCCACAGATGTTTCCAGCTATGGAAAGAAGCCAGGGACTGGGAATCTCTGTTCACTCACTGGACTTTGCAGTTTCCAAGTTGGGTCCCCTCTCTAAACTTATGGTCAAGGGACAGCAGGCAGACACTATGGATTCTAACTGCCTGGCAACACAAGATACTAATATACACAGTGAAAAATGAGCTAAAACTCTGATCCTGAAGATAGGAAGCATCAGAACCTTACAGTGTCTCTGGGGATAAAAGCTGTGTTAAAACACTTCCCTTCTTCACCCTGCCCTGTGCCTTCCTAGAATTATTAAAGATGTGACCTACCTGCAGCTCTTTTCAGAGGTTCCTACCCATTGGCCAGTTTCAATCAGGTAGTTAAATCTTGTTGGTAACTGATATAGCTCTTGAGGAAAAAAAGCCAGCACTACAATAAAACAGAGTGACAGGAAAATTTTAAAAAAATCAATGGGAAGGCAGAAGAGCTCTGCTGCCCAAGGCCCTAAGTTTCAGGAATGCATCAGATGCATCTAGATTTTCCTTAAACAAAAGTCTTACAGGGTATGTTTAGATTAAAAAAAATGGAAATCCTTATCATAAACCAAGTTGCAAATTTTACAGGATTTGAAATAAATGACGACTATTTAATATTTCTTGCAGGATAGAAGGCGCTATATTTCTGAATAACTTTTAAAGGTTTACCAATTTGGTCAATGGTGCTTTAGGTCCAATTCCTTTAAGTCAATTAATTAGTCACCATGCATGCCTAAAAGATTAGGGAGATAAAGAGATTCCTACCGTGAAAGTGGAAATATGAAGAGTGTGAAAGTTTGAGCAGTGTTCCTTGCAGTTCTTGGTGCATAAACAAGAAATATACAAGAAAAAAATTGAAAGTGAATAAAGTTAAAGAACACTGATTCAGACTTTTATTTATCCTGTGTATGGTTATGAAGGTCCAAAAATTCCTTTCCCTCAAGATTAACCAGATGCTTATCCATGAGAACTCTAGCATGAGTTCTGAAGGCCAACCTGGCTCTTGTCACATGTGTTACTGTGACATTCTATATTGCCCATTTGTCTCAGCCTTTCCTGGCTGCTGATTGGTGAGGTCAGATTAGAGGTCTTTTCCCCACATGAGGTACCCCAATGCATTGTTTATTTTTATGCCAATAATATTAATCATCATCATCATCATCATCATCATCATCTTCATCCGGTGATTATTATAATCGCCTAAACAAATAGATTGACTGTTAGACTAAGCTTTTAAGAATGGGTCCAAATTTGGAGAACTCTAGTTCTCCTAGCTATCTATTAGAATCATCTGTGTCCTACAACTGTGTTGATGGATCTCTTTTGTCACCTCAACCTGTGTAGATGGAGCTGTCTGTGTCCTCGCCCTCTAGAGCTGTCTCAGGGACAACCTTTTTCTCAATGTATCCCCTGGTCAGACCACACCCATAATGTATTCAAAATAATTTCATCAGCTTTATTGGCATAGTACAATAGTACAATTTCAAGTTATGCTCCACCCTTAATCGTCACAATCTAGTCTTTTGATGTCTAGTTCACAATCTGAGGTCAAGCATCCTTCCCAAAATCCAGTTTGCAATAGGTTGGAACACCATTTGCAGTGTTGTAATGTGCTAATTTTCAAGGATAACCACACTCATTCATGATCTTTTCTAGTGCCTTACCTAACTGAGAGTGCCAAAGAGATGCCTTAGATCATCATGCCCAAGAGCATGATTTTGCTGGTGTTAACTAAAAGTCATAGTATAGATTATGTCCATTAGCAAAAGCCATTCCTAGAGATGTCATTACAAGATTGTAAGAAAGTGTTAAGAAGCCATTAGTATTGTTACATTTCAATGACAAAAATATAAATAAATAAGTAGTTGAAAGACTGAAGATATCATAAACATATTTCATTGCCAGTGTTCTGTGCTAATCTTTGCCACAGTTCTAGATTCCAAGCAGAAAAGATAAAAAGGCTTTGTCAGAGCCTTATAATGATGGAAGGAGAGTGACTGAAAGATCATAAGAAAAGATACAGAATTGCTTCTCCAAAGACACTCACTGTCATAGATGAATCTCATGTGTCTTAGCTGGATTGCTGATTTGAAGTCAGGATAAGACATTGAAGAACATGTTTCTCACTTGTAAATAATGTTTACTTTAAATGAAAGCAAGGTGTAACATAAAAGCAGTTAACATAATACTTCTGATCACATTGAACTTGCAAGATCCCCTTTTTGTTCTTTCATTTATGCAAGCCTCACATTTAAATTTAATTAATAATTACAATTTTGTTGAAGTGCATTTATGTTGATAACCAAGAACTTACATCTTTACTCTGGGAAAACTTCATCTGTGATGAACAGAATGGTTGGAAAGCTAGCACAATTCTGTTTGAAATGAAAAATCTGAGTCTTTCCCTCATACACTGTCTCAGGATTTGCTTATTAATAGTAACTGATATAGTTCATCTACATATTAAAATTCAGAATCACTTTATGTAGCACTATAAATAAATGCCTTCAAATAGATATTAGGCCAATATTAAAATATTCCATGTGGTTAAAAATATAATGGTATATTTAAGTACGTACATTAAATATTACATAACATGTACACCAAAGACTTTATTTTGATGTTATGAATATACCAGTTATTATTTATAGAAACTTTAACTTTAATGATAAATCTACATTTATTATATATATATATATATATATATCTACAATAGTGAGTGTGCATATGTATGTGAAATTGTGCATGCAGATATGTTCTGGTGATGTCACAACATAAACTTGGGAAGTAATAACTCATGTGCCATTCTTTGAAAGAGAGTCTCTTACAGCCTTGAAATGTGTCAGATATACTAGGCTGGCTGATCAAGAAATGTCAATTATCTTCTACTTCCCCAATATGGATTAAACAACTTCCCCTGTGGCTTTTTATTAATGTGGGTTCTGTGGATGGAACTAAGATTCTTGTATTCACACATTACCCACATTACTGATTGAACTATCTCCCTTGATATAAACATATTTTTAAAGCTATTATCATATTATTATATGTATCAGAATTTAATCAAATAATACATAATAAATAATATACCTGATGTAAACAAAAATAATGATTACCATGATGTCATTAATACAGTGACAATAGGGTCTATTTAATGCTTTTGTTCATGCAAGACTTGAAAGCAGTGTTGTTCATTGTTTAACAGCTTTTTCACCAAGTTAGCTTGATGACTCATTTGTCCTTGGTGTCCATAAGCCCTGTTGACCACAAGAATAAGTCAGATTTCACTCTGGCAAGGTGAATGATTTATGGTTTTCATCCTGAAATTTAATACCTGAAAGTGATTGCATTGTCACAATAAACCATTCCCAGACCATCCCACTCATCGAATGCCATATACCGACTGTATACTTTTACAACAGCAGTCATTTAAAGTTTTGACTCCACTAATAACAGTTCTCTGAAACAGTGAATCGAAGAACCACCTTAGTTTTCACCATGGAAACCATTACGATTTGAGAGAATGCCCTTTATTTTAAAGCACAATTTTTACTTTATACTATACAGCTATTATTACTGCAGTTACTAGAATGCAAATAGATAAAGCGCTAAACCCAGTCTTGTGTCCCATACTGTCACGGCAAGAGAGTAAATCCTCCCAGATAAAGTCTTAGGCAAAAAACACTGATCCCTCCAGGAAGGAATTTAATTCATCTAGGTACATGTTCACCCCCTGAACGTCCCTGAAAAAATAAAAGTTACTTTGACATTAGAAAAGAGAAAGATATGATGTTTGAGTGCACAAACTTTAAGACTCTTCTGCAATAATTTCAACCAACAATAATTTGGGAAACGCATAGCTGCCCATAGTATTCAGAAGTGGACTTTTTTTAATTTAATTTAATTTTTTTTATTGGATGCTTTGTGCATTTCGTAGACATCATTTTCCAATTCAGATCAGGCATTTTTCCCTTCCCTTCCCACCCCACCCCCACCATCCCAGATCATGTATTCTGCCATAAACTGTCTTGCATTTTCTGCTGTTTTTTTTTTTTTTTTTCCTTTTTAGCTATAAGTGATAATCCATGAGTACAAGCATCCTTCGTGCCAAAGCCAATACTACAGGCCTTGTGTCCAAACCCCCACAGCCCCACCATCCAGTGGGGGGTGAACATGCTGTATGTTCAATCAAGTTGATCAAATGAGTGTCCAGACTACATCACTGTAGTTTCACCATTCACCCCAATCGGAGCCTTTACATTCTACCACGCCCCCTCTTCCGCAGGTTGTTCCCTAGGCTTAGAAAAGGGGCACAGGTGGATGAGAAGTAAAACAGTCCACTCTCTCTGGAGTTGTTGACTGGACTTTTTTTTGTAAATGACAGAACAGAAACTACTATCCATCACAGTATCCATCAACTTTCTGATTTGTACCAACTTCACACATACTATTAGTAATAAGCAGGCACCAGTACTCATCAATTTAGTGATATTGATTTCTTTTTGTTTTTGTTTTTGGTCTTTTCGAGACAGGATCTCCCTGTAGCCCCAGCTGTCCTGGAACTCACTCTGTAGACCAGGCTGGCCTTGAACTCAAAAAGATCTGCCTGTCTCTGCTTCCCGAGTGCTAGGATTAAAGGCATGTGCCTCCACGCCCAGCATTAGTGATACTGTTTCGTGAAAGGTCACATGTTCTCAAAGAAAAACCCATTCTTGACATTACAGGGTTTGCAAAAAAAAAGAGTAATTATAATAGTTGAGTCTATACCAGATAAAATGTTGGAAGCTAAAGAGAATGTGGTACAGAACGGAAACATCTGGAATGAAAGCTAGGGGCATACCATAACACATTTTCATCCTGAAACACTGAGAATGTGGCCAGCTCCTGACACTGGAAAAGATTTAGGACTGTTCCACTCCACACCCATTCACCACACACTCCTAAGTATTACCACATTCTGTTTTCCTCTGTTTTCTTTACAGTGAATGAAGTAGCATTGAAGTCTAATAGCATTGAAGTCTTAATAGCATTGAAGTCTAAATTCCTCTAGTATTTGCCAAAGATTACACTCACTGGTTGTTGTGCATACCCATGCTTCATAAGCAGTTACTCTTTCAAACTTTTTCTGTCCTAGTAATATGTTCAGCCTTTTCTCTTATTACTGCTGCTAAACTTTGCTAAACACAAGGAAAATTATACTTTAGTTGTTGTATTTAAGCATTTCCCCCACTCTTCAAACTGATTAAAACAAAATAAATCTGTTCTGCATCATTTCACAAAAGTTTCCAGATACTCTAGCCAAAGCATCTAATTTACAATGCTATTCCATGTGCTCCACCTAACACTGGTAACTCTTCTCTCATGCCATCACTTTATGGCATCTTGCTTTTATGTCTTCATGTTACTAGCCACATGTATTAAATCTTGCTAATTTGCTTCTCTTTTATAAAACATAAATATTTACACATCAAAAATTCAACCCTCAGGTTTAATATGATTTTTTAACAATCCTGAAATTTCCAGAAAAATTAGTTTATATTCCACTATATATCAAAGTAACCCATATCTCTGTTTCTTGAGGTCATTGTGTACTAGATACATGCATTATCTATTCAGTGTGTTACATACACATATTTGGAAAAAAACAGCATGTACAGGATAAAATTATTTCTACCAATAAGTTTTTGCATTTTCCCAAATTCTTAATTCTGTACTAGGGAATTCTTTTATTTGGTTCTTTTATTTGGGGGGGGGGTGAGATTGAGACAGGGTCTTCCTGTAGTACCAGCTGTCTTGGAACTCTTTTCATAGACCAGGCTGGTCTTGAACTCACAGAGATCTCCCTGCCTCTGCCTCCAGAGTGCTGGGATTAAAGCGTTGAGCCACCACACCTGGTTTTATTATCCAAAGAACCAAGAATCTGAATATTTTCTACTTGGTGACACTTGTTGGCCCTCTTCATGTCCTTCAGCAATCTGATATTTAAAAACAAATAGACTTGACAATAGTCCTCCGATCATCCTCTTCAGACTTATAATCTTTCATATATGTTGTAGAGGAACACTGAAACTACAAATTGCATCATTTACCATGATAAAATAATCTGATATTATAGTCAACTACAGTAAAATATTTTATTACTTCTTTGAGAATTTAGTACAATGTTTTTTAAATTATATATTTTTAAATTTTTATTTTATTTTTTATGTGTACGAATGTACTGTCTGCATGTACTTTTGTGCACCTGTGTTGTGCAATGGTGTGGAGGTCAGAAGAGGGTGTCAGTTTCCTCTAGAACTGGAGTTAAAGACGGTTCTCAGCCATCATGTGGGTTCTGGGGATCGAACCCGGGTCCTCTGCAAGAGCAGACCGTGCTTTTAACTGCTTGGTCATCTCTTCAGACCCTAAATTATGTTTAAACCCCTGTCTTCCCATACCCATCTTCTTCCCTGCTCACTGTATTGTGTCTGCATTTTTCCAAAAAGTATCGAGTCCAATTTGTGCTTGGATGTGTGGCAATCTACTGGCTTTTCTATCTAAAAAGAGCCATGAACTTAAAGAAAACTTACTCTCTCTCCCCCAAAAGTTATCAAAGTCAAATGCTCCTCAGCTAGGAATAAAGTCACAGCTACTTTCCTTCTCCGTGCTGGGATGTTGTCTGGCCTGAGTGTGGGCAAGTCTTATCTATGCTCTCATCACAGTTGTGTATTCATATGTGCAGTTGCCCTGCTATGTGTGAAAAACACTGGTTATCAAAATCTTTCAGACTATTCTTCATTTATGGTCACTGAGCTAGGAGAAAGGTATGATTTACTTGTGCCATTTAGGCCTGATCAGTCTAGTCTTTTATTCTCTACATGTTGAACAGTTGTGGGACCTCTGTGTTAATCACAATTTGGTGCAAAATAAACATTCACTGGTGAAAGTAGAGATGTACTACTTAATGTATATAAGGATAAGTCATTAGAAATTGGTTTAACACAATGTACATTTAGCAGAAAAATGGCAGTATGTTCTAAGGTCTGGGTGTATATAGCCACTGGTTCTTGACTCCACAAATGTTACCATATATGGGTTCCATCCTGCAGAGCAGGCTTTAAATGCAATCAGAAAATGGGTGGTCATTCCTATTACAGTCCTGCTACTGTCCTACTATTAGCCATAACTTGTCAGACCAACAGTTATTGTAGCTCTCACGGTTTAAAATTTGGATAGACTGACACTTTTTATCTTTCTGTCATGTACCTAGCCCTTTCAGGCATCATGAAAATTAGCCAGAAGGAATGAAGCTTTTAGGACAATGTCTGCCTGATTTTTCCATTTTATATGATTCAAGCATATAGTACCTTAATATGGTGTTACCACCAAGCCTTGATGGTAATGACAATACCCATAATTATGAAGTACCTCTGGGACAATGTCTCACAAACCCCTATAAGAAAGTTAACTCATTCTTGGCAGTGGACTTTTATTTGTATGTACTACTGTTTTAGGGTAACTCCATTTAAACATTTTAATATATATTTTTGGAAGATTATATGGAGTGCTGGTTTTCCATACATCTTTCTCATATATTAAGATAATAAACAAACCAATTTAAAAATTCAGACCAGGAACAGTGATGGATAATCTTGAATGTCAACTTGAGTAATTCTTGAATTAACTAAAATCTGAAGGATTTCATGATCAGATAACTTGAAGCATGAATACCTACCCAAAACATGGGCAGCATATTCTGATGGCAACCCATTTAAAAGGACAATTTAGGAGGGTATTTTTGCTTTTGGCTTGCATTCCTTCTCCCTAACTTGCAAGCTTATCTACCTTGTTGCTATGGATTTCATTTTCCAATACTAGAGAAAACATCATATTCCAACATAGACTGAAAAGGAACAGATCTCAGGGAAACCTATCAGCATGGAAGAGCATCTTTTCTCCAATAGCCATAGAACTGGTGTTGCCTAAATCAAATAAATATCTCAATATATAATCCATTGACATATAACCCAAATTTAATTCCCAGACATTTGAAAAGTATCAGCAGTAAAAGTGTAAGCATGGTTAGGGAGAGTGAGATTCTGTGGTTTAGAATGGAGATGTGTGAAATAACCCTAACAGGGCTTCAGAGTCGAACCCTCAGACATTGAGTGGTTTATTTCCATGAAAGAATTAGTCTTCTTGGCCCAGGAGAGCATACATTCTCACCCTCACACTGTGTAAAACCATCCCACAAAACATAGATGATAGAATTAATCCTCCATTTCCTGCTCTGAAGACAGGGTCTCGCTGAAGGAGATGCCAGGGAAGACAATGTTAATAACCTGTATTTCCCATCAATGGTTCTCTTAAGAGCTATAACCAGACTCAAGACTAAAACTGACAATTGATAAAGTGTGGTCCATGAAGAGGTATGCTACACTAAATAACTTAGGGAGTTTTCTATTCTTTCAAATAGAAGCATAGAGAATATATATAGGAATGCATTTTAAGCATATGAAATAATGGTGAAAGGAACAAAAAAATAGATTTGGCTGAGTTTATCTATGTAGGCCTATTGAGTGGAAATTCTAGGTTTAATATGGAATGTCTCACAGTTCTGAAAAATGACAAGTTTATTTGACTGTTTGGTTGAAGTATTTGTCAGCTTACTGAGAAAGGACTGGAGATTCCTGATTTCCCTTGGCTTAGTCTTGATGAGATATTGTGAAGGCTCAAGAATTTGGGTGATTGAGGGAAAAGCTAATTTTCCACAATGGGAAGGATCCAAACTCATGTTTCACTTATGGTATAAAGCACAAAAATGAGGAAAGGGTACCAAAAAATTTGAAGATCTTTTTTTTTTTTCTTGTGCCAGACCCTAGGTTTGAAGATACCACCACTCTTTGGAGCACAGAGTAGGGGGCAGGTGACAGCATCGAATCACTAAAGGCAAAGTAAGTGTAGTTACCATAATGGGAAGGAAACAGAAAGCAATGTTTATAATGACATGGTGTCTATGGACCATTCATACTGGCCAATCAACCATGGTATTTCCAGAGAACAAATAGGATAGCCACAAATATTTTATTTGATTGGTATAAACAGAAAAGTTCTACAACAAATGCAAGAAAGGCCTCATTGGATGATGGCAATAGGGAATACTGGTCAGTCAACCAATACCCAGAATGAAGCCAGTTTACAAACTCAGAACCCCTTGAAACCTGGATCTTCCTGAAGAAGGATATTGTTACAATACTGAAGAGATATACCACTATCCTTTCTCCCATATTTCTTTAGAGGGACCTGTAGCCTTTGACTAGCACAGGTATACACTGGGAAAAAAGGAATTAATCAAACTTTCTAGGGCCTATTTTGAGTTGACACTGATTCCCAGGAGACCTCACAAAGCAATATGACCCTCTAGCTAAAGTAGGGGCTTATGGAGGTCAGTTAATAAATAGAGGTCCAGTGGGTCCCCCAAACACATCCTGTGCTTATTTCTCCAGTTCCAAAATGTATAATTGGGATATACTTTGTAGAATACCCATATTGGTTTCCTGGTCTGTGTAGTGAGGGTTATTATGGCTTTAAAGGCCAAGTGGAAATCACTGGAGTTCCCTCTACCTGGGAAAATAGTGGACCGAAAACAATATCAGATCCCTTGAATGAGTAGAGAAATTAGTGTCAGCATCAAGGATTTGAAAGATGCAAACGTGGTGGTTTTCATAACATCTCCTTTGACTCTTGTAATTGGGCTGAGAGAAAGAAAGATGGATCATAGAAAATGACAGTGACTATTGCAAGTTTAATTCAGTAGTGACTCCAATTGTTGCTTCTGTACAAAATGTGATTTCCTTACTTGAGGAATTAAATGTATCTAGATACATGTCCATAAGGACCAACAGAAGCAACTTCAAGGCCAGCAATACAATTTCAAGGATATATTAATTCTCCAACATTGTGTCATAACTTAAAGAAGATATATTTATTTTAGATTACTTGCATGAATGCTCTGCCTGCATCTTTTACATGCACTTGTTATGTATTGCCTGCAGAGTCCAGAAGAGGGCTTTGGATCCCCTGGAACTAGAGTTACCTAAATTGTAAAACTGTCATTGTAGGAGCCAGCAAATGTGCCCAGGTTCTCTATAACAACAACCAGTGTTCTAAAACTCTCATCCATCTCCTCAGACCCTCAAAAAGATCTTGCTAGCCTGTTTCTTTCACAAAATATCACAGTGGTCCACAACATTGGTAACATTATGCTGAGTGGAACCAATGAGCAGGGAATAGCAACTACTATGTACTTGAAGCTTAGGAGTGGATAGGAAATAAATCCATCCAAAATTCCAGTGTTTTCTATTTCAGTAAAATGTCAAGTAAACCAATTGTTTGAAAATTGAGAGACATTCCTTCCTTTTTTTGTAATACTTTTTTGTGCATTTCAGACATTATTTTTCAGTTCAATTTAGACAGATTCCCCTTCCCCTTCCTCCCACCCCACCCCAGTTCATGCATTCTGCCACACATGTCCTGCATCTTTCTCTCAGTCTTTTTAAAGTTTTTCTCAGCAAAGGTTTATTGTTTTGGCTAGAATTTAACTATATCAGTCTGTTCTTTGACCCAGTTCTTATGTTGTGGTTCCCTCCCTATTGTATAGCTCCAAAATATGCCTAAATAAACATCATATATGTATCAGAATTATGTGCTCCAGGAATAAACTCTGTTAATTCCTTTTAGCACACACACACACACACACACACACACACACACACATAATATTACAATATTATGTTACAAATCAAATCTAAACGAGTGTCCCCTTCCCTACCCCCCCACCCGACCAGAGCACATTCATTCTGCCAAGCATGTTTTTCTTCTTTTTCTCAGTCTTTCTCAAAATTCTTCATATAGAAGTTGATTGTTTCAAGCAGAAATTCACTGTTTCAGTCAGTTCTTTGACACAGTCTTTTCTGTTGTTTTTGTAGTTGTTGTTGTTTTAATTCCGATATATTTTTAGGAGTTCACATTTTTTCCCTTTAATTTTTTTTGCGGTTCTTAGCCTCAGCCTTTAACAGCTGTGCTATCCCCACAGTCCTTTCCCTTTAATTTTATATTATTCTAAAATATGAATATATACCTTCCACCCGTATACATTAATTACCACCTCTGAAAGTAAGTGGTAAGTTAATTCTAGGGCTCAAGCTTCCCTTTCAGTTGGGGGATTTGGCACTAGTATCCACAAATGGGAGAAACCATTCCCTGTTTGTTTTTTGTGACTATGTTACTTCACTTTGCATCATGGCTTCGCGTTCCATCCATTTACCTGTAAAGTTCATGATGCATCTTTTTTTATTGCTGCATAGAACTCCATTGTGTAGATGAACCACATTTTTTGTTATCCACTTATCAGTTAAGGGACATTTGGATTTCTTCCAGGTCTTGCTATTGTGAAGAAAGCTACAACATAGATGTGTAGTAGGATGAGTCTTGTGGGTATATACCCAGGAGTGGTATGGTATGGTTGGGTCAGGCTCATTTTGAGTCATTTAAGGGTTCTCCACACTGCTTTCCACAGTGGTTGTTGGAGGGTTTTTTTTGTTTGTTTGTTTGTTTTGTTTTTTTGTTTTTTTTGTTTTTTTTTTGGTTTTAGGAGTTTTACATTCCCACTAGCAGTGGATGAGCATTCTCCTTTCCACACAACCTCTCCAGCATTTGGTGTCTTTTGTTTTCTTGATCTTGTCCAGTCTTATTGGATTGAGATTATAGCTTAGAGTGGTCTTAATATGCAAAGAGACATTCCTTCTAAGGTGCAGGATAAGCCGTTGCACCTGACTCTACTAAGACCAAGAAAGACACCCACAGCTTACTGAACCTATTTTGATGTGGCTTCTGGAGACAAGACCTCACTCGCCTGGGCGTGTTAATCTAATCCACATATCAAGGGATTTGGAAGTCAGATAGCCTTGATTTGTGCCTGGAACAGGGAAAGGCATACTCTCCATCATTCTGGAGTAATCAGTCATCAATAGTTCCTAGTCTAAGGCCAGTTCCCCCTCCCCTTTCTTTTGCTCCTTTCTGGACTCTCTCTGTGTGACTTGGCATGGATCCTGTGCTCGATGTCTCCATTCTCATAAATTCACATTTGGAAGCTCCTAGAGGCCCAAAAGTCTCTGCTTTCTAATATTCATGAATTATCCCTGGATCTTAAGGTCTTGCTGGCCCTTCTTTTGGTCCATGAGCTATGGATGGATGAGGTTTAATATAGGAGTCCTATCCAGGGACACACTCTCTGCTGACTTTTTTTTTCTGTAAAAGTTGGCCAGTTGTTGCCTTCCGTGTGCTTCATACTCTATTGTGTAAGGAGGCTTCACTGGTGAGAGATATGAGATGCACTGTTTTCTCTCTAACCCCTGTTTTCCTATGAACCTTAGGTGTAGAAATTTCAGAGTAGAAACATAATTGAGGACTGGGCATCTCTCTCAGATGTATATTATTTGTGTCTGAGGAGCTGTGGGATATTGAAGTAGCTTCCATTTTTTTCAAAAAAACACATTCTTTGATGAGTAGTTTAGGATATACTTTTTTGAAAATACACAGATCTATATTTAGCATATGGAAAGAAATTTTATTTCCCTAGGGATATGACAGATATAGAGTTTTCTCTATGACCCATGTGAATTTAGCTGTGCTTACAGTGACATTTGTGAGCTCATTCTTTAAATCAATTTACGTAGTTGTTAATCCCCAGATAACAGTGACACTATTGTATCCATACAGGTAGTTTGCTGTGCTGGTTGTTATGGTTATTAGTCCTTAGGGCTGGGTGGGACAATTGATTGATTTTCTCCCTTAGTAGCTTAAATATCGTCATGTAGGATTATGAGAAGTAAACTTCAGGTACAGAGAGCTTTCCAGTCACTGCTCCATTGCTCTAAGACATGTATCTGAAGTATGTCCTTGCTTCAGCAGTCAAGTATTATCTTTTAGTTCTGGGAGATAGCTAAGAGCTCTGGCAATAACCTGTGTTATTTTGGGAGTCTCTTGGAACACTTTGACTAAGCACTTAAAAGGAGATCTCTCCTGTCTTGCACTTTTTTCTTTGCCATACAGCCTATATGTATACCTACACACTAACGTTCAGACAACATACATGCAATTCTCAGGTGTGTTCCAGAAGTAACATATTTCCCTCTGGGTTCCCAAGCCTCCAAAGTTCCATTAGTCTCTACTCTCTCTTCTACACATTTGAGCTCCCTCCCTAGTCTCAGATCTCCCATTATCCTCACCCTCTCTCCATAACACCTGGCTCCAACTGTTCCTTCTTTCCTGACTTTCTGTACTTCTGTACTGTGGTCCTTTGCATATCCCTCCCTCCCCTCCCAACTGAACAGTCTCACTTCCCCACCTCCCCAATGGTAACATCTGTTTCCTACTATCCCCTTTTGGGGGTTCTTTTTTTCTTTTCTCTCTGTATCCTCTGTATTTTCCTGGCTCTTGTTGTCATGTCAGGGTATATACTTATGTATAAGGGACTGATTTTACATTCTGAAAATGAAAATATACATCACTTGATTTTTGGTCTTTGTAGTACTTTACTTAGTATAACATTCTCTAGTTCCATCCATTTACCTCAATATTTCATATTTTCATCTTTTCTTACTACTGAGTAGAACTCCATTGTGTAAATTACCACATTTAACATTTGTCAGCTGAGGGACATTAAGGTTGTTACCATTTCTTTTTATTTATTTATTTATTTATTTATTTATTTATTTAGTTATTTATTTTACCATTTCTTAGCTATTATGAAAAGAACAGCAAAAAGCATGGATGCAGTGGTATTTCTACAAAAGGATGTGTTCTTTGAATACATGCCAAAGAGTGGTATAAGTGGAATATAGTACATTAAGTTTTATTATTGCTTGAGAGTCCTTCACACTTTTTTCCATAGTGGTTCCAAGAGCTTGCATTCTGACCAGCAGTGGATGAACATGCCCCTTTTTCCACATCTTCACCAGTATTTGGTGTCTTTTGCTCTCTTGATCTTATCCAGTCTGACTGGGGTAAGATGGAAACTTAAAGTGGTTTTAATTTTCATTTATCTAATTACTAAAAATGTTGGGTACTTTTTAAGGTCTTTCTTGGCCATTTTTATTTCTATGTCTGAGAACTCTTTGTTCAAGTCTATAGCCCATCTTTTTATTTGGTTCTTTATTTTTCCCTTTTTTTTTTTTTTTAGTTCTTTGTATATTCTGGATATTAATCCTCTGTCCAATGTGTAGCTGGTAAAGATTTCCTTCCACTATGTGGGTCCCCTCTTTGCTTACTTGTTTTTTGTTTGTTTTTGTTGTTGTTCTTGCTGTATAGAAGCTTTGTAGTTTAGTGAGGTCCCACTTAGTGATTTTTTTTTTTGTTTATTTTTTTACCTTAATGCCTGAACAGCTAGCTGGTGTCCAATTTAGAAAGTCTTTTCCTACGCCTATGTCTTGGAGAGTACTGCATAAATTTTCTTCTAGAAATTTGAGAGTTTCAGGTTTTTCACTGATTTATTGATCCATTTGGAATTGCTTATTGAACAAGGTGAATATTAAGGTCCAATTTCATTCTTCTATATGTGGAAATACAGTTTGCCAGCACCATTTGTTGAAGATGCTCTCTTTCCACCTTTACGTGTTCTTGGCAACTTTATCAAATATCAGGTGGCCAAAACTGCATGTTTCTTCAATTGTGTGCCAGTGCCGTGCTGTTTTTATGACTAACACGCTGAAATATTATCTGAGATCTGGTTTGGCGATGTCCCCAGTGCTGCTCTTTTTGCCCAAGATATCTTGGGTCTATTGGGTCTTTTGTGATTCTATATGAATTTTAGGATGCGCTTTTCTAGCTTTGTGAAGAATTTTGTGGGTATTTTGATTAACATTGCATTGAATCTTTAGATTGCTTTGCCTAAGTTGGTCATTTTTACAATATTGATTCTTCCAGTCCAAAGACGGTAGATATTCTATCTTCTAGTATCTTCCTATATGTCTTTCTTTAAAGAATTAAAATTTTTACCTGAGTCATTTTATAATATTTCCTTTGCTTTACCTAAATTCTCAATGAGGATATTCACCCCTTTACATAAGTTCTCAATAGGGATATTGACCCCTCTCCATTTACCATTATGCTACTTAATTATTTAATTAAAATATGTATAAACTATGGTTTCAGAATAAACAATATATGCCTGCAAAAAAAAAAGCTATTCACTGTTGATAAGTAGGTTTAGTTTCCCAACCTCCATGTATATTTTCAAAGTTAATTAAACAATAATTTCTTTGACCTATTTCGGGTCACATCTTACTCTGGTCGCTTTATGATTTTATATTTAAATTTGATTATTTTTCACATTCTTTGTTTAATTTATAAATTCTTACCTCTATGTTTTAGTTGTATTAGTTAATGTTACAAGTTTACATTTTTATAGAAAGGACTAGGGAGATATTTTATTTGGTATAATATCTGCATAGAAGGCCTGAGGCTTTGGGCTTTGTCTGCAACAAACACACATGTTGTGTGGTGGCATATCTATAATTCTAGCACTTGGGATTTGGAGACATATATATGAATAGTCCAGTTAGACACATGTTGACACAGAACATTTGATCGACTGCTTAACAACAAATACACTTTGGCAAATGTTTGCTGTCTTCAATTCCTCTTTTCAATTGCTGTGACAAAATACTCTGGCCAATTCTAACTCAGTGAGGTAAGGGTGTATTTCTCTTACATCTCCCACATCACAGTTCATCACTTAGGGAGTCCAAGGTAGAAAATTAGGGCAGGAACCTGGAGGCACAGGTCCTGGAGGAATGCTGCTTACTGGCTTGTTCCACTGGCCCATGCCCGACCTGCTTTCTTATACAGTACACAATAAACTGTCAAGGGGTGACACAGCCTTGTATCCATTGTCTAGATGATAATATTTTTTAACTTATGAGTAAACATTCCAACATTGACTCTAATGAAAACATTTCACAGAACATAATATTCAGAATCCAAGTTTATTATCTTAATCTGAGCAACACTATATTCCTATATGTTGAGTTTTGACATAGAGGTAGCAATAAAATATTTCTATTTCAATTTGAAAAAGAACTAACGTTTCCAAAAATGTTTTAAATAAAATGGTGAGTAGTGTATTGCTTTAGAAACTGCAGCTAAATGATATACAGGACACATATATTTACAAGTACCCCAAGTTATACCAGCAAGTTTCCTTTGAAAGTAATTCCTGTCAAGGATGAATGGATCCATTTAAAAATAATAATAATACAGTTTAACTTAACATACAATTTTTATGTCAATGATTCCTTAATATATTTACAGTATGTCAAAATACTTTCAAAAGTAGCTCAAGTTCTATGAGATTTAATGACCATAATTTGCTGTCTGCACTTTTAACAGTTGTACTCTTGAAACTTTTGAGTATAATCACAGTTGTGCTTTCGATAAAACTGAATATTTTGAGTTGACTGAATGTCCAGAGGAACCAGTTAAAGATGGGATATTAATATTAAAAAGAATGTTCATAAATGATGGAGTTACTTATTCCCTGTTTTCTTTCTCATATTGGAGATTAGATTGCTTTCCCTCTGGAGCTTGAAGATTCTTTTTTTTTTTTCAAATTCTTATTTACTGAAGTAATATTCTTAGCAAAGTGAACTCAGAATAATTCTACATCGAATCATCTTGGTTGGAAGTAGAGGAAAACAAATGAATAACTATAACCTAACACTTAATCTGTCCATCTCAGAATCATGCAAAAGAAGTGCTACAGTGTGAGCTATACAGGAACAAGTAACACTTTAGGAAAATAATTTGTGATTATGCATTAAGGAGCTAAATTGTCAAGGAAATTTAAAAAAGTATGAATATTCTAACTGAATATGCTCTGTAGAATCTCCATTTAAAATATCGGTACTTGTTTGGAATTGTGAGATGTTTGGGTGCCCTTGGAAAAGAGTTAGATTAATTTTCCTTGATTGGTTGGACAAGAGTCAACATAGTATATACAGCAGAAGTTGCCATTTAAATATGAAATGTTCTCTATTTGCCCTAGAATTGAATCTGGAATCTCTAGTTGGTGTTTCTATCCTGGAAAATCCTGGAAATTTTAAAAGATGGGGCAAAGCTGGCTGAGGGGTCCTCTGATTCTTGCATACAATTTGCTGATTAGCTTCTTCCACAAGTTCCCACTCTTTTGATTTTCAAATGTTCAAACATGGGTCTAACATGAGCAGAGACAAGGTCTGGGGATCAGACACTCTGAAATCTTGAGCTATAATAATAAATCTTCCCTCTTTTAAGTTCATGTGGAATGTTACAATGCTGGTGGAAAAGAATCTGCCACATATATTTTTATTTACTTTTATATAAATAGTATACATTCAACTATTTTAGCTGATTCTCTTTTTTATAATAGTTTTATTGATGTTTTGTGTATTTCAGACATCATTTCTCAATTCCATTTAGAGACATTCCCCCTTCCCTTCCCCCATCCCACCCCAAATCGTGCATTCATCTTTCAGTCTTTTTAAAGTTGTCTTTCATCTTTCAATCTTTTTAAAGTTTTTCTCTGTGAAGTCCATTGTTTTGGACAGAATTTATCTATGTCAGTCCACTCTTTGACCCAGTCCCTATGTTGTTGTGGTTCTCTCCTCATTGTATTGGTCCAAAATATGCCTAATATAAATGTCATACATGTACCAGAGTTATGTCATCCAAGAATAAACTGTAGGTTAACTCTGATATATGTTTAGGAGTTCACATTTTTCCCTTTAATTTTATATTACTCTAAAATATGGATGTATACTTTTCAACCATACACATTAATTACCATG
The DNA here is from genome assembly GCA_009823505.1 of Rhizomys pruinosus. NCBI lineage: Eukaryota > Metazoa > Chordata > Mammalia > Rodentia > Spalacidae > Rhizomys > Rhizomys pruinosus. The sequence goes on from VZQC01003171.1 coordinate 167,970, forward strand.
TCTGAAAGTATGTGGTAAGTTAACTCTAGGGCTCATTAAGAGATTCACCTTATAACATCACAGTTGCTTTCAGATAGAAAGAGTTATAAAAATAATGTTGCTCTGCTTATCTTTCATTTAGGGAATTTGGTGCCAGCATCCACAAATGAGGGAAACCATTTCTTGTTTGTTTATTTGGTACTGTGTTACTTCACTTTGCAAAATGGCTTCAAGTTTCATCCATTTATCTGCAAAGTTTAATGCATCTATTTCTCTTTTGTAGTTATGCAATTATTAATGTTTATGCTTGCTAATGTAGTTTATCATGGTGCATTTCATTATCTTATGTTATTTTTTTAATTTATTACTTTTTATGTGTATGAGTGTACTGTCTGCATGTAGGTTGGTGCACCCTGTCTTGCAATGCCGGGAGGTCAGAGGAAGGCGACTGATTCCCCTGAAGCTGGAGTTAAAGACGGTTCTCAGCCCCCATGTGGATGCTGGGAATCAAACCCGGGTCCTCTGCAAGAGCAGTTGGCACTTTTAACCAATGAGCCATCTCTCCAGTCCCCTATTTTAAATTTCTAACAATTCTTGTGGCCTGTAAACTATCATGTGAAACCAAATGTTTATGACTTAGTGAAAAATGCTGAGTCAGCCTTTAAAAGCAGTGGCTGTTCTGCACAGGATTTAGTTTCAATTCCTAGCATCCACAAGGCAGCTCACAACAGTCCATCCATAACTCCAGTTCCAGAGGATCCAAAGTAGTCTTCTGACCTTCTAGGGCATTTCACATGTGTACGCTTACAAAAAAGCAGGCAGTACCCTAATACATTCATTCACATTAAATAAAAATAATGAATGGAATATTTAAAAATGGTGACGGGAAATTACTGAGCTATGCATAATATGCCATACAGATTAAACTGCACATTCTTACTTTTTTCTCCATGGAAACAGAAATTAAAGGCACAATAAAAAGGTGAGTTACCTAGAGTTAAAACTCAGTATTTGTTGATAGCAGAAAAAATAAGCACCACAGAGAAATACATTGAAGCATCTGTTCGTGATTTGGGAAATAAGACCTCATGGTAACATTCAGAACACTTCGCATTATGCTCTCAAGCAATCCATTATGCAAGGACTTACGGAATTTTACATCATAGGTTGACCTAAATACATTTTTGCAGCTATAAATTATATGCTAGCGTATCATTTGTGATATTGATGAGCTAGATTATTTTTGCTATATGTATTTTGCTATTTAGCTGTTGCATGTTTTCTCACGTTTTAGTTCTCTAAAGAAAAAAAGGACAAAAAGAAAAGAACCAGGTGTGGTGACACACGCCTTTAATCCCAGCACTCCAGAGGCAGAGGCAGGCAGATCTCTGTGAGTTCAAGGCCGGCCTGGCCTACATACTGAGTTCCAGGCTGGTGGGACTAAAGCGAGACACTTCAGTCAAAAAGGTCAAGAGAGAGAGAGAGAGAGAGAGAGAGAGAGACTATAATAGATTTGCTTTCTCAATTTTTTCCATGGGAGTTATAAAATTAAAATACATAGATGTACATACACACACACACACACACACACACACACACACACGCACAAACACACTTCATTTTTGAGTTTCACAAGTGAGCATTCTATGTGAACTATTTCCAACCTTCCCAGTCACTCTCAACTGCAATCATGCTACTTCCTATTCCATTGCAAGTCTTTTTACACTTCAAGGATTATTGTTGTTACATATAAATATATTCATTTTTAAATATACATACATGTATATAAATAATGCATTGAATCCAATTAGTGGTGCTCATGTTTAGCTGTGTTTGGGATTAAATCTCAGGGAGCTAGTCCGGGGAGAAAACTAATTCTCCCTCCCTCTGCATACATTGATTGCTTATAAATTTTCCTTCATCAAGAGGTCTTCATACTTATATCAGAGATGGTGGAGTGCATGGAGATCTGGGAAAGAAATCTCACCACTGCAGATCTGGGAAAACTCCTAATATGCAGGTGCTCATGTGTCTTACCAGAGCTGAGATGGTAGAGCACAGAGAGCTATGAGAAAGAAAGCTCCTCAACTGCAGGTCTGGGAAAGATCCGATCTGAGGTCAGGTATGAGTCCTAGCAGAGCTGAGATGGTGGGCAAATGGAAGTGTCATTTTTAATATATATTTTTAAGTTCTGTCTTTTCCCCTAATGCCTTTGCTGCTTTCAAACGATATTTTTTTCTTTCTGTAAATGTGTTTTATTGATTTGGTTCTCATTATAGGTTATATAAATTTACATTGTTAATGAAATGAGAAGTTGCTTCCGTCTTATTTTCTTATCCGTTGAATTTGAGTACTCATTTAATGGTATATTCTAATATTCACATGAAGGCATAGTTTTCTTACAAGTATAGCTATTGAAATTTTTACAGTGTACTATTTCTGAATCTGTTAGGAGATTTAAAAAAAAAAATCACAAAATGTTACCTGATTTAAATATCTTTGTGGTTTCATTTGTCTGGGATCTTAATGTGAATTATTTTGCTTTTAATGTTCATTTCTGTTTAAGCCTGATAATTTTTGAAATTATGATGTTATAGAGTCTAACATGAGGTAATACTAAACAATATCTGTGAAAATTGCCTAAAATTTAATATTGAGTTCAAACTTTTTGTGAAATTTTCTAGTTATGAAATTTTAAGTAACATTTAAACATTGCTGAAGTTTCTGTATCTACAGACATAAGGAAAGTTCATTCCTGACAAAGCCTGATAATTTTGGAAATTATAATGCAGTAGACTCTAACATGATATAATACTGTACAATAGCTGTGAAAATTGCCTTAAAAGCTAATATTGAGTTTAACTTTTATGAAATTTTAAGTAACATTTAAACATTTTTAAAATTTCTGAATCTACAGATGTGAGGAAAACACTAAATTTATTACTTTAAGACTTATTTGAAGTGATAAAAGTGAAACATTTAGCACAGGGCTTACCAGTAGATATTACTACTTTTATTGTTAGCCATTACTCAAGGTGATTATATCAGAGTGTACTGGACAGATTTAATTTTATTCCAGAAAGTGGATGTCTTGGAGATTTACCATTTATACCTTCCTTCATAGCAAACTACCAAAAAAAAAAAAAAATCCTGGGTTTAAACCATCAATTTATTCGTTGAATATTTTTCTCATAATTCTATAAAATCATCAATTTTTAAATGCACTTAAATGGGTCGGGCTCCTGTTAGTTTTACCTGCGGTCACTGATGAAGCCCTGGCATCATTTCCTCATTATCCTCTTGCTAGGTGTTCAGGGTTTACTGTATTAACTCTATTTGTGATTGGTAGAATTTAGATGTCAGTTTTAGAAGAATTCATGTTTTATGTGTTGGTTTATATGAAGATGAACAAGGATGCTTTGAGGACAACCTCAGATAAATAGGTCATGAAGTTGAGAATAAAGACTTACATTCTTCTGCAGGTCTTGTATGAAAATCAGCACAGAGCATTTGCTTTACATTTATAGGTCAACACCAGTCATAAGCCCAACCAGGCTCTCCCATGGATAAATAGGCTAGGCAGTTTATCTTTGAGGACAGGAGCATTAAAGTTCTTTTTCTTTTTCTTTTTTTATATTTTAATTTTATTTCTTTCTGTATGTGTATGAATGTACTGTCTGCATGCAGGTTTGTGCACCCGTGTTGTGCAATGCCGTGGAGGTCATACGAGTGCTGTCCCATAGCCAGATGTACTCTCCCATAGCCACTCTGTTTCTAACACAGTTATCAGTCTTATTTCCTGAAATCTCTTGAAATGTCTGCCCTACATAAACTGAACTCAGTATTCTAATAAACATTTTACAATGGTGCCTTATTGTTTCATGTCTCTTGTATTTTTTGAAAATGAAAAAAACCTTCAGGATCTTCATCGCATTCTGCTGAGAGATTATTCCATTTAGCAGAGTAAAGATAGATTGCATTTAATTTATTATTAGGGAAATAATTTCATTTGTATATTCAAGGCTTTGGTGTAAAAAATAGCATATATTATGAAATTGAATGTGGTGCTTTATGCATAAATTATAGTCAATAATTTACATTTACCCAATAAAATCATACATTTAAGTGTTCAAGGAAGTTTACTTTAGCCAAAGAAAAATACTGAATTTTAGTGTGTGTTTCCTAAGGTTTTTATTGAATTTTCTTTTTCATTTTCATACAATATACATATATATACATATATATTTACTTCTATATAATTTTAAGGACTATGGAATTAAATTTGTGTTTTCAAATACCTCAGGGTTTAGGTCTATCAACTGGATCCTAGTTTTCTTTCTCGTGTTTTTTCTTTATTTATTTATTTATTATGCGTATGAATGTACTGTCTGCATGTAGGTTTATGCACCCATTTCGTGCAATGCCGCAGAGGTCAGAAGAGGTTGTCGGATTCCCCAGGAACCGGAGATAAAGACGGTTCTCAGCCGCCATCTCTCCAGACCCGATAGTGGTTTTTCAATGAACGATCCCTGAGGCTTAAAAGAAAAAATATTTATTTACTGTAACACTAAGAACATGTAGGAAGTTGTGAGATCAGAGGAGGGACAAGAAAATCTTATATTTACAAGTTTTCTAAAGTAAACACTGTAAGAAAATAGTGTATGGGACCTAGATAGTAAAGGCACTTAACCAAAGCCAAGTCAGACTGATTTGAGTAGGATTTTTGCATATTCAAATAAATTATGTAAAATATGAAAAATTAAAATTACAGTAAAAGAATATATTATTGTATCATATTCATGTACTTTAAAAAATAATTAATTTGTTTCTTTATTTTTTTATGTGTATGAATGCACTGTATGCATGTAGGTTTGTGCACCCGTGTCATCCAATGCTGAGGAGGTCAGAAGAGGGTGTCGGATTCCCCTGGAACTGGAGTTAAAGACGGTTCTCAGCCACCATGTGGGTGCTGGGGATCGAACCCAGGTCCTCTGCAAGAGCAGTTGACGCTCTTAACTGCTAGGCTATCTCTCCAGCCCCTATATTCACATATTTTAATGAAGTAGTTAAAATAAATTTATTTGGTTGATTTTTCTGTGAACATTTTATCTTTTTATTCTTTTAAAAAAATGGTTGAAATGCTTGCAATTTTCTTTTAATTTTTTAAATATTTTATTTTTACTTTATGTGTATGAGCTTATTGCCTGCATGTGCGGATGTGCACTGTTGTTGTACAATCTCCGTGTAGTCATAAGAAAGTGTGAGATTCCCCTGGAATTGCTGTTATGGACAGTTATTAGGCACAATATGGGTGCTGGGAATTCAAATTTGGTGAACTGAAAGAGCAGCTGGTGCTCAAATGCCAGCCGTACATTCAGCTTAATTTTGGGGATTTTTAAAATGATGTAACTTATGCTATTTAAATACCCTCGCCCATCCACCCACCTACTACCCTCTGCACAATTCAAAATAAACTGTTATGTATACTATATTGCCTGTGGAGCCTGATTTGTGCCTCATATGTTCCTCAGCATGCGTCCATCCACTGGAGCCTGTTCAACAGACAAGACCCCCATCCCTGTAAGACACAGTGTCTTCCCCTCCCAGCAGCCATCAGTTGCCAAAAGTTCCTTAGGGGGTTTGGGCTTCTTACCCCATTTTTCCTTGTTTATCCACCACCTCTGGCTTCTTACAAGGTGTCTTCACCCCTTCTTCCATATAATCACCTGAGCTTGGAAGACAAAAGCCTGAAAATGTTTCTCTATTCAAGGACGAGGTACTCTGAGCCTCTTGTTTCTCTGTGAATATTGGCCAGTAGTCCGATACCACTGCGCTTAGAATTTCTGGAGAGGTCGTGGATCGATTTGCACTGGGAAGTTACCGGTGTATTAGCACCAGTAAGGTTTCTGGGAATCAACCCAGTCCTCTCCAAAAGCAGGGCATGCTTTTAAACTCTGAGACATCCCTCCACTCCCATCTATATATTTTCTTCTGGGCTTGAAGTAATGTTTCCTTCTTTTTTTTCACACGTCTAGAAGTTGTCTCAAATCACATCCCCTGTTTATTTTTTTTTGGTTGTTGTTTTGTTTTTTTTTATTTTGTTTTATTTATTTAAAAATCTAGAACCCCGTGTTCCCCCACCCACATTCCTCCAAATGGCCCGCAACCTAACCGAGGGTTTTGCATGAATTACTAGGGACCACTTTCATCGAGCCAAATCTATTCGCTATTTCATCTCTTAAAACCGTTCTCACCAATATTTGCATCCCCATTGGCTGGGGAAGTTGACTGTTTTGAGAGAAAAGCGAAATAAGATGAAGTTCCACTGTTTTACTGTATAGTTATTTCAGTTCTTTTTACGTTAGAGTGCACTGAAGTCTATAAATTCATAGGTGGTCGTTAGAGTCGCTTCCTAATAAGTTGTATCTGTGTATTATGGTACTTTCGAATAATGCCATTGAGCCGAATTACTGTGAGGGAGCCCGAGAAATGATCCTGCATTGTACGGTAGTCTCCAGCCTGGGGTCACCATAACAAATAAATAAATATATTATAGGTATAGACAAACTCGAGGTTATCAAAATAATATGGTTCCAAGGGCCATAAGCGCCACATATAGGCGGCGACAGACTCGTCGAAGTTGTATATCACAAAAAACTAAAAATCAGTTAAAAAGAAAGAAACTTTTCCATTGTTTAAGATTTTTCCTTTTCTCTGTTGGACTCGCTTGTCTCTTATCATCTATTAATATTAACATTACACTCTATGCCTATCAATGATGTAGCCGCATTATCAGCCTAGAATCTGTCCAGACCATTTTCTCTAGCAGAGCCTTCATGTGCACATGCACGAATCAGGAATCCATGATCATTTGTTCCATGCTCGGCGCGCCTTCCATTAACTCTACGCCCATTGACCTGTAGCAATGGTACTGGCCGAGGCCCCATTAGACTAACGCTGGTCTGGGGCATTCCTTCCTTTCCTATTCCACTCCGTCCAGTTCTGCGGGGCCGAGACTATAAGGTTGAGAGTATATACGAGGCTCCCTGTAAAGCGCTCTATCAGCCGAGGTATATTTGCCTAAGAGACGCCTCTGTCAGATAAACATGTGGCATTCGGTGCATCAACACTACAATCTTGCTTCTTAAAAACGCATGTTAATACTTGGACTAGTGTGTTTCGGGTCGTGAGCACTGGGCTTTAGCGCACGTCCACACTTCTTGCCATAGGATGGGCTGCAGTAATGTGCTCTGTTAGGGCTAGGTGGACAGGTTCTCGAGGAGTATAGGTATAGTCACCTGCCAATATGGACTGACCGAATCCTCTTGCTGAGGAGAGTTTAGCTGTCCATCTCTACTTGGCTCTTGCTATCTTCTATTCGTTCTTGTCACACACAGATGGCCGTCAGTATAGACACTTTCCAACGAAAGATTTAAACAGTCATTAGTCCCTCCTTACTCCAAAATTCTTAGCCCTACGTGGTGAGTAATTTGAGTCTGCTTCGTCCTCCTATTTCCTCACATTACCCATCTCCAGCACTTGGTAGTCCAAAGTTTGTGTTTTCTTGACCCACTACGCCAGGTCTCTCATTTGGGAAGGGATGACATGATATCTAGAATAAAGATGGTAACGTTATCTTAAAGTGGGTTTGGCATAGCCACTTTGGGTACGCCGGGCATTAAATGGATTAAGGGTGATTTAGGTGGGCTTGTTGTGATTATCAGGCTTCCTGAGTAGAGTCTTGCTATAGAGCGTTTTCAGGCAGGTTCGCCGAACATTCGGTGTCTCTCTACAATCACTGCAGATACTCTACGTCAAAAGGTCTCTGTTCACCATCTGCAGGCTTGGACTCCCTTTGACATTCAGTGCTGAGGAAGGGTGGAGATCAATTCCTGGTTTTCCTTTTTTTCTTTTAGATAATAGAGGAGAGACGCTTTGTCACTTAGGAACTTGTAATACATATTCTGGAATCAAAGTAGCTTTGTCAGATGTATCCCTGGAGCCAGTGAAGGTTTCCCGCTCCACCACTGAGTGGTGGGAATTTCCACCTACCTTGCGAGCTTCCTGTGGATTGATTCTTCCTCCTATATCGATAGTATCGAAGCTTATCTAGTACGTCCTTGTCTATCCTAGGAGGCATCCCATTCTTGTAATTGTCCGCACTCTCTTAGTCAAGCTCCTGTGCCAAAAGGGAACCGTCTACAATCTGAACTGTCCTGTCGTATGTGAATAGAAGTACTTTTCCTAAAAAACGCCTATTCGTCTGTGATAGCTCTGGCTCGCGTCCATAACCTCCAGGAGGGTTGCACTTCTGAGTCGGAAGTTCAGAGACTCTATTGGGCGCTCTTCAGATCGCATCGTGAGTGACGTCTTCACATCCGTATCTGGAGCTTGATCTTTTGTTACTACAGGAGACGAGAGGAAGGTGTAGGGTACCTAGCATTTCATTACATCTAGCAAGTTTGTGTGGGCATTGCTCGAGAGGTGTTTTGACCAAACATTCCTAATCCCTTATTCTGTCTAGCGTAGACCAAATGCCTCTGTTCCGTCTTGTCTTGCCTCCTCATCTCGATGGTTCTAATGGCCCTTGTCCCAAATATATGAGATGGCTGGAATTGTATGTGCTCAGAATTTGATCTTTGGTTTTGTGGTCCTCCCATACCTGCGAGCTCAAACAGGGTATCTGTTCCATAAGTTTTCTTGGCCTAGTCGCAGAAAACCGAATATAAGGCTGTTTTCTCTTATGACCTTATTCATGCCTGAGTAGAGATAGAGGATGTTTATAATATTTAGAACATATTCGGTAATCATTATAAAGATGCTAAGCACTCAACAAGGCACTAACTCTTGTGTAGCCTCTTCTAATCAAATTACACTCAGAGAGTCGTGAGAGGTATGGTGAGGAAAAAGTGAATTGCACGAGGTTTCTTTTGGGATGCTATTCTCTGAGATATATTTTACCAAAAAGAGAGGATTTTTAAAAAGTAAACTTTATTTAGCCCTTGCTATCTAAGCTCTAGTAAAGGGAAAACTGGCTAGGGTGATTTTCTTCCATAGATGGTAAATTCGAGAGAATAGAGAGGAGAGTGGAGGAGATTATTAGGAGAAGGAGTCGGTTGGTCGAGTAAAAAGCTAGACATATGATATAATATCACAAGTAAGAGAGTACTTTTCAGGACACCGATAGTCTCGAATACCGTATACATGGCATCACAGTCCAGGGGAGGTTCTATATTCTCCACCTACTTCTGTATCTGAAAGACACGAGGGATACTCTGGCTTCAACCAAAGGTTCTTGTTCTGAGGTACAAGTGTGGTGCCTCTCCATGAAAGAGGTTCTTTTCGCTGCCTTTGCACAGAAGGTCTTTTGTGTCCTCTGGGGAGGTTAGGTTTAGGCTACCTCTGTCTCCGGGATATAATCTTATAAAATTATGTTTCTTGGAGAGGGGCTATGTGTAGTGGTAGGAAGGTTTTCGCTTTCTTCTTGGAGTGGACAGGGTCTCTTTATACGGGTGGCCTACGAGTGGTACGAGTGATTGTGTTTGTGATGGAGTTGAGACAACGAACAGTGAGAGTGCGAGCCCCCACTTGAACATGTTTGATCGGGTAAAGGGAGCCTGGAGTGATTATCTTGTATCCATGCCGGCTCAGAGGATGTCAAGAGGGCGTACGACTCACCGCTAGTTTGAGCTTCAGACGTCATGCGTTCAGTTGAGAGGACTTGCGTAATACTTTCCTATGGAGAGCCTCTCAGATGTTGGTGGTACTCGTAAAGCACTGCATCCCCTTAAGTGAAACGACAACCATGATTACATAGCAAACCTAGGGGAAGGCACTCCATGTAAAAAGCATCCTAACGAGACTCTTGCTCCTACTCCTCTTCCACACAGTCTAGTCACTAGGTTGCGTAACCATCTCCTTATAAATACTATCGCTAATTTGTGTACGAGCTTCGCCTTTTCGAGTGGGGTCTAATGGAAACTGTGTTGCGACTAAGCAAACTACCAATGTTGAGAGGAAGCGGGGAGGTAGACGAAGGTGCGGCCAAGAGACCAATGCGAAAAGTTTTCTAACTTTTAGAAGGGAGGAGAATATCCTGAGTTCGATTCCTCCTATTGTATGGGATGAATAAAATAAGTTGCGTCTGTGGCGAGTTGGCGCCTGGGTTATATCCAGATTTGAGTGGATTACATTAGAGGCAAGAAGATCTCTCCAATCCAATTCTTCTAGGACTTGGTGGCATGAAAAGGGATGCTGAATTTGTCAAAGGCCTTTTCAGCATCAATTGAGATGAATGGGGTTTTTGTCTTTGATTCCGTTTATGTGTTTGATGATGTTTATTGAATTTTGTATGCTGAACCATCCCTGCATAGAAGGTATGAATCCACTTGGTCATGATGCGATTGAATCTTCTGATGTGGGTTGGTAATGGCGCATAATTCTGTTTGTTAGCAGTGTGTTTTGGAGGGAGATGGGTCTATAATCTCCTTTTTAGTTCTGTCTTTGGCCTGGTTTTAGTAATAGAGTGAAGATTGCTTCATAGAAGGAATTTGGGAGGTTCCTCTGATTGTATACTTCTAAACAGTTTTCAGTAATAATGGTTGGTAGTCTTTTTGAAATGTTTATAGANGATTCTATATGCTAAAAAGGAAAAAAAAAAAAAAACAGAGATAAGTGGCAGGACAGTTATGGAAGAATAGATGATCTGGGATGGGGTGGGGGTGGGGGGAAGGGAGGGAAAAATGCCTGATCTGAATTGGAAATGATGTACAAAATGCACAAGCTATAAAGAAATTAAATTAAAAAAAAGAAAGAACAATTGACAATGAAGATCTCAGCTCATGAATATATACACACACTTGGTGACCAATTTATAATGATTCTTCAGGATCTCAAGGCACGATTAACCCCAGCACATTACTAGTAGGGGACTTCAATACATCAAGTCTTAAACGTTAACAGGACAAAGGATAAACAGGAAGACATCTGAAATGAATGATAAATGACCAAATGGACCTCACAGACATTAATCGAATATTCCACTCAAACATTCAGAGAATACACTTTCTACTCAGCACACAACGGAACATTCTCCAAAATGAAGCATATACTGGGACACAGGAAAATCAACAAATCAAAAAGATTGAGATAATTCTGCATTCTATCAGAGCAAAGTGCAATAATATCCATATCACACCAGGATAAAGCCTAACACTACAAGAACACATGGAGAACAAACAACACACTCCTAAATAAGTTGGGTAAGGAAAGAATAAGAAGAATAAACATTCCTGGAATGAATGACAATGATCATAACACAACGAAACCTATGGGAAACTTTAATAGCAGTCTGGGCTGGACCGAGATGGCCTAGCGGTTAGGTCTGCTGAATGATTTACAGGAAGGCCGGCGTTGATCCCCCAGACCAGTGGGCGACCAAGAACTCTGAATACTTCATTTCAGGGCACTCCAGTTCCAGGGGAATCCGAACCTCTTCTGACCTCTGCGGCAATTGCACGACATGGGTGCACAGACTTGGGCATGGCGACATCATTATCCACACATCACGAAATCTACACATTAAAACAACTTTACAAAAGCAGTTCCCTCGACGGGGAAGTTATGCTCTAAGGTGCGCTACTTTAATAAAGAAAGAGGAAAGTAAGTGATTAACTGCAGCTAAAAATGACTTGAGGTTACACAAAAATGAGCCAACGGCAGCAGACAAGAGAAAAGAAAGACTGATATGGCCTAAAAAATAAAACAATTTTGAATCAAAGTTGTTTTTGAGAGATAGTAACAATGAGATAGACAGACATCTAGCCAGTTAAGCCAAAAGAAAAAAAAAAAAAAAAAAAAAAAAAAAAAAAAAAAAAAAAAGGGGGAAATATCACAAGAGATAATGAAAGATCAGACAATCATACAAGGATACTTCAAAAACCTATAATAAACCTATACTAAGTTTTGAAAACCTCTTGAAATGGATGGATATCTGAAGTCATGGAAATAAACAAAGTACAAGAGAGATTGACGCTTATACGACCGAATAATTTGAAGAATTGAAGTGATTAATAGAGAACCTCTGAACTAAAAAAAGGCCAGGCCAGATGGTTTCATGGCGAATTCTAATCAGTATTTAAAAAGATTAAAAATTACTACTCAATTTATTTAGAAGGATACAAATGGCGGGAGTTCTGCAGATTCCTTCTATGAAGAGCATGCGTGCTATTAACCAAAACCAGGCAAGATACAACCAACAGAACTATAGAATTCATTTCCTTAATGAACCACAGATTGCAAAAATTGCTAAATAAAATACTTTGCAGATCGCATACGATAATCAGAAGATCAATCGATCATGAAGTTGGATTCCTACGAGACACATGCCGCGGCATGCGGTTCTACATATTGAATATAAACTCATAAACATAAAAATGGACTGAAAGACAATCATACGATCATCTCAATTGACAGAAAAAGCCTTCAACAAACTCCAGGTTCTTTTCATGCTTAAAGTCTTAGTCCTAGAGGGAATTGGGATTGGAGGGATCATTCCTGAAAGTAATCAAAGCCATATAAGGGAATCCACAGCTAATCCAGCTAAATGGGGAATGAGAACTTCCTTAAAGCAGGAACTCGGCAAGGCTTCCCGTCACCACTCTTTTCAATATTAGTAGTTGAACACTTATTAAGTGGTAATAGAGCTAAGACGGAAATTCAAAGGAGTATTAATTGGAAAAAGAGGAAGTCAAACTATCCTTTCTTGCAGATGACGATGATTTTTACTTAAGGGATGCTAGAACTCCACCAGGAAACTACTAGGAACAATTAAGAACTTCAGTAAAGTGGCAGTAAAAAATTAAATTGACATCATGTAGCGCTTTGCTTTACAAACAAGTAACTGAAGAAGGGAATAAAGGAGAGGCTTCCCACTCAATAGGCCTCAATAATAAATATAGGAAGACCTAAAAAAACAGCAAGGATCTTACACAAAATTTTAAACCTGAAGAAGGATTAGAATGAAGACATACGAAGATGGACAAACTTCCGATGCTGCATGGATTGGGAAAATAAATTAGTAAAAATGACCATTTTACCAAACTCTATGTACTATGATTTCAATGTAATTCCTATTAAAATTCCCAAGAGTTTTCTTCACAGGCTTGGTAAAAAAATCCTGCCAATTTCATTTGGAAAAAGAAGACCCGAAGAGCAAAGCAACCTGAAACAAAAAAGCAATACGGGGGGATCTCTATATTAACCAGACTTCAAACTATACTTAGAGGCTATCATCATAAAACAGCCTAGTATTGGAACAAAAACAGACAAGTAGAACAATGGAACAAAAACGAATATCCAAACTTGAGCACAAACAATTTCAGACACCTCATACTTGACAAAGGGGGAAGAAGACAAACAGAGGAAAGACAGTATTTTCAGTAAATGGTGTTGACAAACTGGATCACCCTGTGAAGAATGAAAATTAAACCTACTTCACTGTAACAAAGTCAATTCCAGATGGAAAAAACACCTCAACGTGAAACCAAAACCTGGAGGGATAGAAGAAAATGTTGGGAGTAGACTATAAGACATAGGCGTTAGGAAAAGACTTCCTAAATCAGACAGTCAGCTGCACAAGAAATAAGTAGTGGACAATTGAAATGGGTACTCGATTTTATAACCCAAACTTCTTTCATTCAAAATTAATTAATTAAGGAATGAATAGGAACCCACAGTGGTGAGGAAACTTTCAGCTGCACTACATCTGACAAAGCTGTAATTTCCAGAATGTATACATAATATTAAAACAGAAGAAAACAATGGAAGTAATCATACAGATTGGATGGCAAGACTGAAGTGAGACTTCACAGAGGAGGAATTGAGCAGCTGAGAAACATCGTAAAAACTGTTCAACATCCTAATAATTAGGGAATGCAAATTAAGACCACTTTAGATATCATCTCTTTGATATAGACTGGCAGGATCAGAAAACAATTGATGCCAAGGTGGAGAGGTTGTGGGGAAAGGGTGACCTCATTGCTGGCGGGAAGGTAAACTTGTACTGCCACTAAGGAAAGCAGTGTGGAGAACGCTTGGAAGATTCAAAATGAGCCTGGCATTTGCAGTCATACCACTCTGGGTATATATCCACAAGACTGATTTACTGCAGATACATTGACGCTTATATTTATTCGTCTGTTACAATTAGCAAGAAGCTGGAACAACACCATGCCCTCAACTGAGAGTGGAGTAGAGAACTGCGACTATTGTATACATGGAGTTCTCTGAGCAGTAAAGAAGACACATCATGATATTTGCAGGTAATGGATGGAGTAGAAGATATACTAAGTGAAGTACACGTCCCAGAGAAACAAATGCAATGGTATCTCATCTGTGGATGCTGTTCCAAGGTAACTCCAGTTGTAATTTTTCTTGTGGGAGGGATGCCGCATGTAATAAGAACAACAACAGAAAGACCTGCTCAGAAAACTGACTGAATGGTGAATTGGGAGGGGTGGTAGGGTTTGGGAAAGGGGCACGGTAATTCTATAATGTTATTTATTGACATGAGTCCAAAGTTATTTTTTGCCAAACTTTTTACAAATTCATGGTTGTTTAGGACTTAGTAAATAGTAAATATTCTATTTAAACAAAAATTTGTGTCTACTTTGTATTAGTAAATATTTGTTGACATGAGATGGATATATTTGTAATTTGCACTGCCATTCCATGAGGGAGATATGTTTTATATTGTCTTTATCCTTGTTGAATGAAAATTTAACAGTTCATGATGAATAAAATGGCTTTGGGCCAAACTTTAAAATATAACATGTAACATTAAAGAATCATTTTACTAGTAAGAGTATGCTTCTGTTTCATATGAAGTCAAGTCTAAATAATCTCTTTTCTCCATTATCCAAACTTCATGTCTTACAGTTCTTGTTTTGCTGTGTTAAATTACAAGGCAATGTGATATCATGCTTTACCTAAACATTTTCTATTATTTGAAATTACAGTTAAACCAAAAATGGCAAAGTTCATGGTGCTAACATAAATGCCAAGTAACAGCTTCGTGTCATGTTTTTGTCTTTGTATTTGAGGCAAATGCTAATGTTCTGGCTCTCCTCTATCCAGAACAAGATTTTACATCACTTCCTCCTTCCTCAGTGACACAGCATCTCAGCCTAACCATCAGCATTTTATAAGAATTTCTTTCAATATTATACTAGAGCAGTTTTAAAATTATTTTATCTTTTTTTTGTGTGTATAGTGGTATTTCTGCAGTATATAGGTGCAGCATATTTGTTGCATGGCATAGTGGTCAGAAGAATGCAGATCTCTGGAATGGGGTTACAGATAGTTTTGTCAGTCTCATGGGGGTTTGGGGTTCAAAAAAGCAGGTCCCCTTGCAAGGGCGCAGTTGCAGCTTAACATGGGCTCTCTCTCCAGCCCCTAGACGGTTTTCTAAATTCTTCTTTTATGACCTCACATGCCCTGTGTTGTTTAGTTTAGGGTCAAATCTAGAGAAGCTGGGGAGTTGCATGTATAACTTGTGTAAAAACCTGTAACATGAGTATCTAGGCGGACAGTCCAGGCAGAGAGAGTATGGATCTATCCTAGGATGCTCTATGTCTAGGTCTTCACCACCTCACAGCCAGATAACACTCTTACTTAGTACACTGAGACTTACCAGGCAATAACACCCAGTGCAGGAAAGACTGACTGCAGTTGCTTATCTGGGTCAAATTAGACTTAGATATACTGTCTATGACATTCTGAGCTTGGAAAGATCTTAAAGAAAATAGGGTGCTGTTTTTTACTGATGAAAACCACTTTGTTACCTCCCCAAAGCCTCTGCTGACATGAGAGCTGAGTATTCACTTAGTCTTTCATCCATGGGCAATATCCTTAACACTGCAATTTCAATAGCTCATTTGAAAGTAAAAGAGCAATTTAAAAGGCCAAGTAAAGAGTGTGACTTTACTGTCCTTGTCCAGTGTCCAACTGAAAGTAAAGACAAGCCCAAAAGCATCTGAAGAAGAATGAACTGTTCTTTTAATATTCGTAGAGTTCTTGGGTAATCATTATTTTCCCTTTAGAATTGGCATATTTTGACTCATTAAAAGAAAGAAAATTCTGCCTTAATTCTAAGAAAAACATTATCCTAGCCCTTTATTTGAGTTAGGTTTTAAGCCAAATAGAGTTAAAGAAGCTACAGTGGTGGTTATATCTTGAATATATAAATTGTTTCAGGCAGAAAGGTAGAAAGAAGTGTTTCCACTGCTAAGTCTTTCATAGAGCATATATCATTCACTTCCCTACGAACCTCAACAGACTGCTATTATCTTCAAATAATAGAAGATGTGGTCCTGCAGTTAATGTTAATCCTGTAATTTCTGAAGATAAAGATGATGTGTCTTGAACAATTTATTCAAGTTAATTCTTGAATGAGTTAACTGTAAAAATATTACTTTCAATAATATACGTACTCCAAAGGTTTATTTATTCTGCACACTGCTTCCTAATCAAAGAATATTTCAGTGGCAAGATATTCTTTTTCTAATCAAAGTTCAACTTTAAGACAGCATTATCTATAACTTTGTCAAGTTTAACCCAAGTTAGCTTTGGATTTCATGTAACTTATCTGAAATGTCATCCTAAATAGCTTCTTCGTTTCTAATACAAAAAGGAAGGAATATTTACTGTTCATATTAATTAATTTAAATTATAGAAGTAGATACAGCAGGAATGGGATAGTGGGCGGGGTTCTGTCAAGTAAGGCATGAGAAGAGAGTGTTGCCGAACCACCCCATTAAATTTTTTAAAAAAAGGCTTGGTGGTATTTTGGGAGACAAAAACGGGGGTTGTGGGCTCTGTGACTCATGGCTAGTCTACTTTGAGTTCTAGACGAGTGAGAGACGGTTCAAAATAAGGGGGGAGGAGACTGAAGATTACTCTCAGGTTGATCTCTAGTCTTCAACCTGTGTATCCGCCAAACGTAATGCGACCGATCTTAACACACAACCCCACCAAACACCCCTACTTTCTGATCATTAATTCTGGTGGAAGTTCATAAGTGACTATATTTTTTTGACCTAGCTTGTTGAGTCAAGAAGCAGAGGAGTTGTGGTGGGTTGTGGACGTTTGGCATCAGGCAGCCGTGCCCTCTTCAAACACTGTGCAGCTTCTTTTGTCATTTGTCTTGGAGCTCCTTGGCTCTCTCCAGCAGTTCTTAAGAACTTTAACTCATAAGTATTGTGCTTAAGCGTTGCACAATGTTTGCTCTTTTGTCCAGGGTTTGGATCCAATGCTGATGTTGTGGTACACTTTCTCTGAGTCGCTGACCTTTGATGGGGTCATCATTAAAAATGGCCTTGCTGTTCTAAGAGCCATGCCCACTGTTCACGCACATATTTAGTCATTGCTCATCTTCAGCTAAGTCTGGTGAGTCATGTCAAAGATTTCTACCCTGGGTATCATTTAGAATCTAGATTCCTAAGTATTTGCTGTGTAAAGAAGCCAGAAGACTTCAATATTTCTTCGAACTTTTCAGTATTCTGAGGCTTAACATGCTGTGAATTCTATGTGTATATTTGATGAAGATAAAGCAAAACAGGAAACAGATGAAGGAAAGGAGCACTTGGGAAGGTACAGGCCCTCAGTGAGTTATGAGACTTTGCCCAGCCAGAGGGCAGCCTGAGGACAAACACAGGAGAGAAGCTTCTAGAAAGAGAGATTTTGGTGTGGAAGACAAAGGGCATTAAGGCAACAGATGCTGCCTTCCTTCTCCTGTCTCTACTGTCATGTGGTTTAGAATGTCTTTAGCCTGTGAAGCTTTCAACACACTTAACGTGTTCTAAGGTGATAATTGTTGAGTGTATCTACCAAGCGATGTTTGTGTCTTGTTTGTTGATAAAGTGTTGTGACACATAGAAGCCAGAAACAGTGGTGTAGGGTTCAGAGGAAGGGTTGCTAAGAGGCCAATACAGTCCCAAAGACCAACCATGGAGGAGGGAAGTACAGAATGCAGATAGATCCTCGCTGTACCCTTTATAGCAATGCTATTCTCTTCTCCATTGGCACAATTCTCATACTTTTTTAGGTGTCTGATCCTTCATGCATGGAGCTGTCTCCTGATCCACCATTCACCCAAGGAATATAGTTTAAGGCACAGAATTTAGTTTGGTTTTAGGCACCTGACAATAGGTCTACACCACTGATGAAAGAGCATTAAAGACTCCTATTCACCATGTGTCCCCACCAATGTCCCTATCATTGACTAAGGTCTATTTTCCATAGAAATAAAATTCGTTAGAATTCTATAACGCAAAAAAAAAAAGAGATTAGCAAATGTATTGGCTTGCATTGTTTGAAAAGGAAAAAAGAGCTCATAAACAAAAATTATTATCAAGCTCAGACAGGTTGTTTTTTTTTTATTTTGGGGGGGGGGGGGGGGCCGGGGGTTTTTTTTTTTTTTTTTTTTTTTTTTTTTTTGTTTTGTTTTTGGCTGGAATTTGCTTTGTAGAACAGGCTAGACTTGATCTCACAGGGATTCTGCTCTGCGCTTGATTGTGCTGAGATTAGGCATGTGGGCAATGTCAGCCTCAGTGTCACGTTGATTGTTGCTGTGACTTCATGTCTTCTATTTTCTTCTGTTCATTGTGGAAGTATGGAACAGCAGAGATGTGCTATATCTACAGTCTCATGTCTCCAATGCCCAACTTAGAGCTCTGCATGGCTGGAGATTATCGCTCATATTTGAGCTGCTTGACAAGTCACATTTAGATACTTTCATCACAAAAGAGACTTGGCATCCCAGGAGCTTTATCAGGCACTCCGAGGCTTTGGGGACGCACCTTGAAGAGCAGTAGTGCTCTGAGGAGCATTCCTTCCTTATCTCAGCTGTTAAACATAATAAGGTCCTGAGGTACAGAATAATGTGAAAGTCTGAATGTTAATTATCAGTGTCTGAAAATAAATGCATAAAACCTGGAAGTGCTTTTGAAATCAAGAGCAGACATTTTTGAGGCTCAGTGAATGTGCGTTCTCAGATATGTTGTTGACAAACATTCTACATTCTTTTAGGAAAGTGATACATGAGCAGCAGAGGACGAAAGTTGAATTCACTATCAGTGGAAATATAGGATTCACAATTCTTTGTTTCCTGTGTTTGAGACAGAGTCATAGTCTTTCACTCTGTAGCCTGGTTGCCTTGAGTTTGAGGCTGCAGCAACTTCTTCCTGTTCTTGCTGTCTCCATTCCCAAGTGCTGGCCTCCAATTGTAATTTCCCTAGTGATGGGATTATAAGCATGTACAAGATGGGCTCTCCCATTTTAAACAATCATTAAGGGTTTTATATTCACTTAGAAAAAAATGAGACTTGCTACAGGGTTATATATGATGGCTAAAACACATTGTGATTTCAGCAATTTTAATTATCTCCAGTTTTATACATTGGGATTTGTGACACTTATTTTTCCAACTAATTAAGAGCAGGCTTACTTCTTTTCCAACAGTTATGAGTATTTGAGTCGTTTTTATGATCGAATGAGAAATTTTTGTTCATGAAGATGGGACTGGGTGCTGCTAAGTTTGATTAGAATAAGGATGATAAAACACGTATAAGAAGAAAAGGGAAGAAGTGAACGACTTTTTTTAATAAGCAGAATTGTTCGGGTTCTTCTTCATCTTTCATGAGTTAGATCTGGTGAAGTTTATATTTATTTTGGTTAAATTTGCTTGCTCTTGAAGCCTTATCAGTTATTCGTTAGCGGTTGCTAGATCTGTGCACATATGCACTGTAGAATTAAAACCAGTGGGAAGAGACCTGGAAAGAGGTTTGGGGAGTCGATTCTTGATGTTTAGAGAATATCGTAGGCGGAGAAGGGCGGAATACCGTCGTGATGCTACCAAGAGCATGTTCATATCACCGAATAGTGTTTAAGGCTTTAAGGTTTTTTTCAAAATTGTATTTATTTTCTAAGAATGTTTGAAAGTTAATATTTGTCTATATTTAAATGATCCCAGTCTGGGGTTATTACAGTAAAGTCAACATGAGGTCATTGTTACGATAAATTTTGAAAATATGCATGTTTATTATTTATCATCCAATTATGAGTATGGTTTAAGTGTAGTGATTAGAATTCCTTTATCTACAGATCACAATGTAGGGCGGAGTATTCATTTGCTATGATTAGTCTTTCAGGAGATTGTTATGGTTTATAGATCTTTAGAATTCTGGTTAGGGTTTCGAAATACTGGATGTTATCTGAGGTATGAGGGTGATGATTTGATACAACACCACTTAGGGGTCTATAATGGGGTAGAAGGTTAATGTTCTGACTGTGGGTGGTTACCTTTGATATGTTCTATAGTGTTTCGTAGTCTTGGGTTGTCACGATAGCACTAATGAATTGAAGTTGTGTTATTAAGAAATCATTTTTTGGTTTTTTGTTTATCAGAGAGATGGGGTTATCGAGCATCGGCTCTCTGTTTCACTATTGGAAATTCTTTCGTTTGTAGGCTTCTTTTGTCTGTCTTGGCTTCTTTATTTGGGTCTTTGGTAAACTGGTTTCTTCCTATTGTCGATTGATCACATACTTTATAAATTATCTTGCTCTTCATTGTTTGGCTATTAGATATGGTGTCGCCACGCCCGTCGTACATACTAATCGATACTTTTAGGCAGTGTTTTCTTTGGTTTCCGGCCGAAACAGGCTACTTCCTTTTTTCTTAATTCATCCCCTTTCTTGGTCGAGCTCTTTGGGGTCCCTTACGAAAGACAAATCCTCGGTTAAATCTACAGCCGCCTTGGTTATTTTCGTTTGAGTAATAGGTCATCCGACTTGTGGCTCTAGTTTCGTACATGGTAATATGTGCTAGAGATCTGTTACAGTTCAATTGGTCGCGTTCGTCTTGGTGTTTTGTGCTGTGAGCGCGGTTATCGCGATGTTTATGTAGTTTCTTGGCGGATACTTGCGTCTGTCTCTACTGTTGTTCTTTGCTGCTGCTGCTATCTCCTCCTCTGGGTGCTCGGGTCGCTTAAAGTCTGTGTTTTGTGGTTGGTTCTGTTTTAGTCTGGGAGACTATGTTTTGTATGCGCAGTTCTATTCGGAGGGGGCCGGCCCATGATCTTTTTGGTTGGTTTCGCCGGCCTGGGGTCGGCTGAGTCGGCGGGGACGGGTTCTGTACCGCTCGAGGTCGTGTCGCTGTATTCTCCGATCCTGCCGGTTGTGGTGTGGTGTGGTGTGGGTCTGTCTTCGGCTGGCTTTCTTTTTGTACGACATTTTTTTATCTTCGTCTTTGCCTGGGTGTCTCATTAACTTTACGCTGCTTCCCTGGGCTTTTTTTATTTTTTAGTTATCCTCTGTAATGTCGCTCCGTGTGGTCTATTCTTTTATTTCTTCTCAGTGCATTTCGCGCTTGCGACCAGGCCGGATAGCATTGTGTTGCCGCAGCTCCCGTCACTTGTACCGGTGGCGGTCCGGTGTGCCTCTGTCTCCTACCCCATCTCTTCTCTCTCTTCTTTCTCATTCTCCTCCCTCGTCTGTAATCTTTTCTTGCAGTTTCTGGCTGTTACCTTATTCTGTGTTCTTCTTTGGGGTTGCTGCTGCTCCAAACCGTGTACCTGGTCTGCCTCAGAGTCCGACTTTTCGCGCTGTATTTTCTTGTGTTTTTCCGTTGCGGGTGGGCTGGATAGCTTACTTCGGTTTCACTCAAAGGTTAGTTCCCTCTCGTCTAAATATCTCATCATCTATCTCTAACTGTCTTGTTATACCTCCCTATCTTTATTCCTTTGTCACCTGGCTTTGCGTGCTATTTTCACTAGGTTTTTCTCTTCTTTTTTTTTTTTGCTGCTACTCTTGCTTTTCTGGACTAATTTTCGCTGTCTTCGGTGTCGGGGTATTTTTCGCTTGTTTTTGTCGAGAGAATTGGTCGTTGGGGGTGGTTGTAGAAGCGAAAGTCCAACTTGTTTTCAGTCAGTTTTTGTGGGGGCTTTGGCGATCCGCTTGGCTATGCTTCCGTCTTCTTTCGTTGGGGTTGTTTTAGTCCGTTCGTCCTCTCTCGTTCTTTTCCTGTTTTTGTGCGTTTCGTTTTTTGTGGGACTTCTTTTCGCAAGATATGTCTATCAAATTATCGTCGGTTTGTTTGACGTTTCTTAATGCGTCTTGGTATCTGTTATGTTCTCGGATCACCTTGCTTTTTGTGTCGTACTAGTGGGGCTATCCTAGGGGAGTGCTTGTTTTTTTTCTTGGTTTGTGAAGTACTACGATTATACAAGAAATTTCTTAATGGCACTGTGTTTTGTCTGGTTCCGGTGGTTTGAGCTAGTCTGTTGGGGTTTTTAAGTGTTGTGCCTGAGTCTGTGCCGCGCATGATAACTGTGATTGGGAGGGATGTCCTGACTATTTGTGGTTTGTTTTTGGGACTGTGTTCTTCACTCAGCATAATGTCTCTGCCACGCATTCTTGCAAAGCTTGTGGATGTCGTATTTTCTTTACTGCTGAATCAGATCATTGTGTGATGTTATCGAACATTTTCTCTATCACCTCGTCAGTTAGGGGCATTTAGGTTAGTTCTAGCTCTTTGCTATGATGTGAAGAGAGCTTGAAATAAACATGGCATTGCATGTATCTCTGTAGTGGGTAAGTCTTGAGGGTACATGTCCAGGAATGGTACTGCTGGGCGGTTGGCAAGTTATATCCAAGTCTTTCCAAGGGTTTTCTCCATCACTGTTTCCGCATAGTGGCTGTCGGGTTCCCATTCCACCAGCAGTGGATGAGTGGGTTCCCCTTTCCCTCAACTCTCGGCGCCTGGTCTCTATTTGTTTATCTTAGATCCTCGAGTCTTAGCTGGAGTTTGAGATGTATTTTTTAAAGGCTTTTGGTTTGCATTTCCTTATGATTAGTGAATGGTTGATGCAGTTCTTGGAAGGTTGTTTTTTCTCCGACGATCTCGTAATTCCTTCGCTTGGGGTTGAAGTCGTTTGGTTCAGTTTTTGGACTCCAGCTCTATTGAGCCGGATGTTGGTTTTCATTTTCCATTTTGTTTTTGTGGTAGTTTATTCTATTCTGGCATAAGTGTTTTGGGTCGATGATAATCTGCAGTGAAGGGTTTCCTTCTATTGATCATGTAGGGTATTTCTCTTTCAATATTAATCCTTGAATTGTTATACTTTTGATGTCACAAGCTGATTGAAGTTTTGATGAGGCATTGTTCTAATTGTATCGACCTTATATCTTGTGCGCTGCGTGTCTGATTATTAGAGTCTTTTCTTACAGCTATGTCTTGTAGTCTGCTGCCAACCTTCTTTTTTCTTCTAATAAACTTTCAAGAGTTTGGGGGTTTACGTTGAGGTTCTTTAAATCCATCTGGGTTTGACTACTCCCCTCTCGGTACACAAGAGGCGAGAGGGTGGGGTTTAAATTTTCATTCTTCTCTCGTGGTGATCCGTTTTTGCAACCAAACTCTGGCTGAGAAGGCTGTCTTTTCTCTCATCTAGAGGTTTTGGCCCATCTTGTTCATTGAGATGGCTGAACATGTATATGCCTACAGACTTATGGGATTCGGTTGTTCCATTGTTCAACAGTCTGTTTTTGTGCCAGTTTACATGATTTCAATTTAAAATGTACTTTATTTGATACAATCACACCCAAAGTATTGCGAATTAGAACTGGCTTTTACCAAACGATGGAAAGAGCAAAGGTCAATTTAGTTAGTATTCAATAATCCGTATTCAAACACTTAAATCAATAAAGTAAAACCCATATAAGGATATTTAAAATAAGGTATAGTCATAAAGACAGCCTGGAAATGGCACAAAAACAACCATTGACCAATGGAACAAAATTGAAGGATCCAAACTTGAGCTCATACAAATTTCTGTGACCTCATAATTTGACCAAGGGATGAAAACCACCCTCAACTTAAACAATGTTCAAGCAATGCGTCTGGCAAAACTTGGATCCCATCATTTGGTAACAGAAAAATTTAAACCCGTACCTCTTTAACCTTCAACAATCAACCTCCAAGTGTATCAAAAGCATCTGAAGCGTGAAGCCTGAAACCTGAAGTATAGAAACAAGCTGCAGAGCCTACAGGCCCTAGGTTAAAAGAAAAAAGAGCCTTCTAAATTCAAATGGCATGGCACATAGAAGATAAGGTCAACTAGTCGACAAATTGGAAACTCATAAAATCACGCAGCTTTCTGTCAGTGAAAATAACAGTCAAGGAGGTCAAGAGAAAATCCACAGAGTGGGAAGAAATTTTACCGAAGTGATACATCCTGACAGACTTTATACTTCAAAGAATATATAAACTATCTCCAAAAAAACAACAAGAAACAAATGCCACCCTAAAGATGGATTAAACAGCTGAGCAGAGACTTCACAAGTGGCGAATTAAGATGCTGAGAATCATCTTAAAAAGTGTTCAGTGTTGCTAATAATAAAGGAAATGTTGATCAAAACCACTTTAAGATCATTTTACTTTAAGATTTCATCTTAAGGTTGGCCATGTTCAAGAAAACAAAAGTCACCGAATGCTGGTGGAAATGTAAACCTGTACAACCAATAGGGAAAGCAATGTGGAGAAACATTAAAAAGACTTGACCTAACCACCTGAACCACAGTCATAACCACTCCTGGGTACATACCAACAAGACTCATCCTAACGCAGAAGATACATGCAAATCCATTTTTATTACTGCTTTCTTCACAATACGCGAGAGAGCGAATCCAACCCAATGCCCATCAACAGAACGAATGGATGACCAAAAATGGGGTACACTCTACAAATGGTACTTATTCTGCAGTAAAGAAAGATGGTATTATGAACTTTGCTGGCAAATGGATGGAGCTCTAAGCTATTATGTTGAGTGAAGTAACACATTGTCATAAAGACAAACGAAAATGGTTCTCATTTGTGGATGCTAACACCAAATTTCCCAGATCAGGCCAAGCTGAAATAGCATCTATTGTGAATTGTCTGTTTATCTGAAAGCAACTAATGTGTTATAATAATGAATCGTCGTCAACTGGCTCTAAATCGACCCACCAATTTATTTTCATGACTCTGTAATACTGTATTTGGGTGAGAGCAATGTTATCCATAATTTTGAGTAATAATAAAATTATGGAGGAAAAATGTGATCCTAAGCAAAAAAAAGACGGAGAACAGATGCCAGGACGTTAAGCAAAGCATAATCTTGGGTGGGGTGGGGGGAGAGAAAGGAATGCCGGAACTGATGATAAAATGATGTATGAAATATACACAACACATCAATAAACAAAAGATTGATGCACACTGTACACTGTTCACATACTCAGCTCTATTATAAAAATATCCACTGTTTCGTTCTTACCTCCTAAATATTCTTATTGCATAGCAGAATGCTAATATTAAATACATCCCTTCTGACCAGAGACAATTGCTTAGATAAATAATCAATGTCAATGACAAAAATTTGTTTTAAGCAATTTAGAAAATATACAAAAAATCTTAAAATATCTAAAACCAGCAAAATGTACATTATCTTAAGAGAGGCAAATACTTAGAAAATCACATCAAATACTCTTCATAAAAGAGATTTGTAATGTGTTAATTCCCATTTGCTTTTGATAGTCTGATACAGACAAAATGAGGTTTAAGAGAAGAATCAATGTTTACTTCTCCTAATTTATGCAAGGATGGAAATTACATAGTAAAAAGTGTGCTGATAGCTTGATGTAGAGCAAAAAAGCCTGACCATAAAAGCAGTGGCACTAAGTACTTCAACATGGCAGAGAGAGAAAGGAAAAAGTCCTCATACACTATGCCCTTGGCACAAGTGCATAACTGTCTAAAATCTTAATCCAAATTAGCACACATGACATGCCCCCCCCTAATGGACTCATCACCATCTAAAATGTGGCCCATATTATCTGCCACCCCCAAACTTCAGTTGTCCCATTCCCATTCCTTTGGAGCCTCATCTTCTTACCAACTATTCTCCATTCTACTTCATATTTTTTTTCTTTTTGTGATACAATGAATTTAATAAGAGATGCTTACAGAATCATGGGTGAGGCTTATCTGTAGAAGCACAGGGAATTTACTAATGGCTATAACTCTGAAGTGTCTCTCCCACCACAGCCATTAACTGTCTGTGGATGAACAGAGGTGGGTGGTGCCTCATTAACACATTTCCCTCTACAATATAATTTTTGAAGGCCCGATTTTAGACTGGTCAAGCAAAGGTAGGTAATCAATGCTGCTGGGAGTTCAAGAACAATGACCACTGCATGGTGCGGCAAAATAAACAACCAACCAAAAAAAAAAAAAAAAAGAAAAATATTCCTCAACACTTCACTATCTCTTACATTCTGACCCCCATTTTCAATATATTCTAAGCCTTGGAGATGGATAATATAGTCTGGTTTATGCAATAGAGGTATTAGCATTTTAACTAGTTATGATCCTCTACAATAATGGTTGCCCACTAAATAAAGAAGCTTCAATGACCAAATCTAGCAGAAACACTAACTACATAGACACAAACAGTCATAAGCATATATATTTTGAGTTCAATTTTACCAGGCACAAGTAATATAATAAAATAGCAACCAACCTGCTAATATTTCTACCTGTCCTCCCTGGCCATGGGATTTAAGTCATGTATACAGTACCCTGACATGAATTCACTCCTATGAAACAGCTCTGTTGATTACCCCTGGACAATTCCACTATTACATCAGGGGAAACACCTTACATTTTAAGGTGTGTATACATCAGAGCGGATGCAAGTTGAATAATTCATGAATATTCCTCCCTAGCACCTTCATGCAGCTCAATCCTATGAAATTAACAATGGCCAGGGATTAAGTTTCTGATCAGTTTCTGAGCTTGAAATCTGTATGTATTTACAATGAAACATTTAATTTGTCTCAATCAAACAATGTCTTGCGTTTTGGGGTGTGTGATTCATGCTTAATATCTCAGAAGAGAAGCCGAAGCATGTGAATCTCTAATGACATCAGAGGCTCAACCGCTTGGTCCAACAGAGAAGTTCCAGGCAGGCTGGGCATAAAGGAAGAGGCTATCTGAAAGAAACATATTACAACCTATATAGAAGCTGTTAGGAAGTGTTAACACATAGAAGGGAGCAACTTCTATCTTTAAAATTAGAGGGTTTTAAGCCTCTCCCCAACTTGGGTACATATTCTTTTCTTACTTTTTTTCTGGTAAGCCCATGTTACTCTTAGGTTGTCAAATTTTTCTACAATTAACTACTCTTTCTTTGCAATCTCCAAATTAATCTGCATCCTAAATACCTTCAATAAAATTCCAACTCTGGTTCACTCTACTAATTAGTCCATCAATGGGGAAAGTAAAATGATTCTTTCGAATTAAGGGAGAAGGAGGTAAACTATAGTCGGCAGAGAAATTTTTTCAAAGACAATTTTATTGAAGGCTTTGTGCATTTCATATAAACATCTTAATCAAATCTGGACTCATGCCCCCCTCCTTGCCCCCTGCCCCAGCAGAGCTCATGCATCCTCGCCAAACATGTTTTTCATCCTTTTTTCTCATTCCCTCCTAAAATTCTTCACATGCATTAGTTTCTGTTTCAAGCAGTTCACCATTCAGTCAGTTCTTTGACCCAGTTCCTTTTGTTGTTGTTCCTTCAAATCCATAACTTCCAAATATGCATTATCATAGCCACATATATCATATGTTTTAGCATCTTCAACTAATGATTTTTTTTTTCATACGAAAGATGTCATGTTTGCAGGTTCCTCCTTGGCAAGCCAACCACCATCAGTTCTGGCTGCCTTGTGCGCCACACTGGGTTTTTCCTTTCTCATGGTCACCAATGAAAAGGGGTCCCCCGCCCCTATAAAAAGCCCCCCACTGCAACCTGTCGTGATCCTTCCTGCACTGACTCCCTGATATCAACCCTGGGTAATGCAACGATGCAAGACTCAGCAGTCCCCATCTTAGACTGAAGGTTTGGAGGATCCTTGGAGATACATGAGTCTTTAGTCCATAATGGAAGATTGAAAAACTGTCACTGTTTTGAAACGGATGGAAACAGCACGGCAGCCAAGGGAAGCTGCCACTTGCCAGTAGGCAGGCGAAACAACTGTGCTCTTTTTTTTGTTTCCCGCTTTATTTTTCCTTTTACTAAGATTCCAAGTTTATACCTGAAGAACAATTTCTCAGGGCTACATTTTTATTTCTGGTTATACTTTTCCTTTTTGGATGCTTAACGCCCACAGTTATGCCCATATTAACCAGTTGAGGATCTGTTCTTCAAGGGTATCTCAGAGCAGAGAGAATTTTTAAGGAACAGCCAATTTCTATTTAGTTTTTTAATAATTGGTACATACCAATAAATGTATTCCCAAATCCTGAGAATGTGCAATGTCAACAGTGAATGATAATGAGCATTATATTAGGTAATGACAAGTATGAGTTCTTTCATTGCAGCAAGTATATCTATGGATGTTTTAGATTCATGAAGTAGGTAGATCTTTGGAGAATGATCTGAACATTATTTTAATTGTGTTGAAAACTCAAAACTGCTATGAATAATTTTTTGAAAATAATGAATGTTTGTGTCTCTTCAAAACCCATACCAAAGATTAGAAACTCTAGGACTCACTATGAAACAAAGCCTTGTTTTGGAAGACAATGAATTCCGTCTCTGCCTACCTATGAGAACATGAAAAAAAAATCTCTTATCTACCATGCTTTAATCTCAGACTTCCTCAGTCTTCATAAGTATTAAAATAAACTGCTGGATTATGAATACCAGTTATTCATTATGAAGAAATAGCATAGTAACTCTAACCCTAATAGTCACAAAATCTAAAAAGAAAATGACAATCTTAAATGCTGATAATCATGAACACAGCTCAAATAATAGAGAATTGGCAGTGCCAATACTGAAACCTTCTCAATTCCTGTAGGGATTCTTCACATTATTCAGGATATAAAGATGCACTTCAGTATGTTTCAATTGTAGCCTGAAACTTGATTTATTATGACAATATTTGATCTTCTACATATAAGACATTTCTAAGTTTCATTCAACATACACACCTATCTGTATTTTCTGGGCCCTGGAAAGATACATCCAAACATTATGAATAACATTTTTTGGCTTTTTCGAGAGCAGGGCTCCCCGTGAAGCCCCAGCTGTCCGTGTGAACTCTCTCTCTGTAGACCAGTCCTGGCCTTGAACTCACAAAGAGTCTCCGCCTTCTGCTCCTGAAGAAATATTTTTGGAGAAAAAAAGTGCAATGTTCCTTCCGCTGTGCTGTATCACATATAAAAATTGGTCTATTGTATTATAAAATTAGTAAGTAATTTAATCAGAAAAACGACATTAGTCTTCTGGAAACCAGGATATCCCCACTCCAGGTGACAGCACATTCATGGAAATATTTAGCATATTTATGTTAAAAATTAAATTCATATTCCCTTGGTATGATAAACTCCTTAAATGGTGATGGTATATGTGACAAAGATAAAACCTCCCTATTTTATTTTATTTTTTGGTCTTTTTGAGAACAGGGTTCCCTGTAGCTCTGCTGCCCCGGAACTCACTCTGTAACCAGGCTGGCCTTGAACTCAGCAAGAGATCCTACTGCATCTGCCTCCCAGTGCTAGGATTAAGCATGTGAGTAGAAATTGATTTTGTATATCAAAGTTATGTACTTAGTTTGATGCCTCTCTGGTCCCATCTCAAAAGTTGTTAAGCATATCTTTTCTTTTCCTTATTTAGCTTTTCAAAAGACAAAAAAAAAGCAAATATATAGTTTGTTCCAGACGATGCCTTAGATAAATTAAACCTGATAAGCTGAACAACTAGCAAGCTTAGGGTTGACCAGGGCAGTCTACAATGTCCTTCCTTGTAAATGGGTTTCACATACATTTCATAGAAAATTACAGGTTTATGGCCAAGAAGGTAGAAAACCTTAAACACTTGGTTATTACACTCCACTTTTTGTTCTTTGATGACAAAAGCTTCAACTGGATTCCAGAGTGAGTTATCATTCTCTTCTGATCCTCCGAATTTCCCAGCATTCTATCTTGCCTGAGTCCTGATCATAACACCAGCAAGAAGACATTGTTTCAGGTGCCATCAGTGTCTGTTTGGGACTCTTAGACACAATGGAGATTAAATTTGAAACACAGTCCTGAAGGCACACTTACTGAATGAAAATATCAGGGAAAGAGTTCAGTTCAAAAAAGAGGCTATTTTAAAAGTGGGTGCAAAATTCTGGTTACATGAATTTCAATTAAAGCAAGAAGAGGTGAGTGAAATGTGAATAGATGCAAGACATTACAGACAGAATACAATAAGTGGCATTTAGTGGTTGGCTAGAAATATGCCAAAAGAAAATACCAATTTAAATTTTATGTTTTTAGAAAGAGCAAAAGGTCAGCTAATAACATCTTGCACTAAAATATGAAATACATAGAGATCATGTTGAGTTCTTACTACTGATTGTCATTTCAGTCATGAGGTTAAATGTTGATTTGCCATTTGTAATGAGATATTGGAAAGTTTTATAAATTTCCAGCCCCTGAATTTTTTATGCACATTAATTAGAATAGAATAAACCCCACATGGATATTTTTATCTGATAATAAAGTATCCCAAGAAGAAAGTTTCTAGCACATAAAAAAGTCATGTACACTTTCTTCAATTTGAATTATTTATGTATAAATTTTACTCCTTATTATCATGCCTGTCAGAGCAAATGGGTGTCAGATAAAGTAAAGTGAACTGGACATACCAACTTATTCGCAAATGTTCCATTGACTGTATCATAAATCCATATAGAGTATAATTCAACTGGAGGTACAGGAAACAATGTTGGGAAATCCAAATCTGCAGCAGACTGAGAAAAGCAGTTATTTAGATGGTATAATAATCTTCAGAACAGAGTATCACTTAAAAATGAAAAAAAATACACTACCACTGTTAAATTTGGGGTTAATGAATAATTTTGTTTACATGCCTATTTGTTTTCTTTTAACTTCATATAAAAATCAACTTAGTGAATCTAAGATGCTTCATAATAATATCCTTTTTATATACTGTAATAGAAGATGAATCCGTTTTAAAGGTTTCCATGACTTTAATGCACACCAGTGCTAAATTCTGTTTCTTAATAGGCTGATAATTAATGAACTTTTTGATACCTTTGTAGTAACACTTAGTTACAGGTGCAGGTAGAAAATTTCATTCCTTATTTTCTGAAAGCAAGAATGGTACACTGTCATCAAAACCATACCCACCATGAGAAAATATTTTTTGTACAACCCCAAGGGAAAGTCACAAATGCAGTCCCCCACTACTACAAAATTATGCATTTGGGGAAATTGCAGGGATCAGCACACCTGGAGTGCAATGGATGAGCCTCACCCGGGGAAAACCACCTTCGTGATCATCGATATTTCCCCTGCCAGGTAAGTATGAAGAAAATATCTTTCAAGCTGAGTAAGTACAGAATGTTTCATCTGCCACAATCAAGCGCTTTTGATGTTCAATGTATTTGAAATAAATGTGTTTCCCATGTTCCATGTTTCAAAGAACTGCCCCCTTTCCATTAACATGCATCCATAGGAAAGTACGCTTGACTATGGACTGAAGATACTGAATAAATATACCATAATCCTACTCATTCTTTGGGATATTTTCTGGCAATTAAAGTTAAAAGTAAAATAAAAAGACTAGGAACAGGTGGAGAAGGCTATTAGTTTAGACAGTTACTCAACCTGATTAGGGTCTTTTTAAGTTGAAGCGTGAATTGACTTGGACACCCCAGGAATGGGTGACTACATGCTTAAGAATTGTTGAAGCATAGAGGAATGAGGACTTCATTCATTATGCAAAGACATGAAAGACACTTGAAACAACCTCACCCTACCTGCACCTTAATTATAGACATCCAACCACAGAACTGTAATTAAATAAATTTTTGCAATTTTAGTCACAAAGCTTATAATATTTTGTTATGACAGCTCTAAAAATCATACAGTACATTACATGAAACACTAATGCTACATTACACTAGCTTAATCAGTGTACAAATAATACCATTTCCATGACAACTAAGCAGTTGAATATTAAAATAATTTCAATAATGTAATATATTATTATTATTTGCTAATTTCAACACAAAACATGATTTACATTTTATGTAAAATTCTGGAATCATTTTATAAATATGGAATGTCTCACAAATTTGCATGTCATCCTTGGGCAGAGGCCATGGTAATCTTCCCAGTATCATTCCAATTTTAGTAAATGTGCTGCCAAAGCTAGCACAGATATCAATTCTTAATAGTTCGTCTTGATTTCTGGAGACAGGTTTCTAGAAAGTAGCTGTTGTCTACCCTTGAACTTGTATTTATCCTTCTTCTCAAACTTCTGGAGTATTAGTGATACAAGGCTATGGTACGATTGTGCTTGGCTCGGAATACTTTATTTTTGATACTGAGTTTCAATAATTCACAAACAGTTCAATATTAATGAGATACTTAGTCCCATATAGACATTTTAGAAGATAAACGAGGATTTCTTCCTGGGTCTGTTGCATTTAGGGTCAATCTGTTGTTGCTCTCAAGTGCTTTTAGCTGTATGTAGTGTTAGATCATTCACTTTGTGCTCTTTCTGTTTTTAATGTAGGGCACCCAGGCATAAACTTCCCTTAGGACTGCTTTTAATGGTATCCGACAGGTTTTGGTTGTGTTGTATTGTCATTGTCATTCAGTTCCAGGATGTTTTTATTTCTTCTTTATCTCTTCCTTGACCCTTCATTTCCAGACGGAAGAAATAACAAAAATCAGAGCAGAACTCAATGAAATAGAACAAAGAAACAATACAAAATCAAAATGAAACAAAAAGTTGTTCTTTGAAAGAATAAACAAGATAGACAGACCTAGCCAGTTAACAAAAAGAAAGAAGGCAAAATCCAAATCAATACAATCCTGTGATGAAAAGGGAAATATACATGGACAAGGAAAAGAATCAAAGAAAATTATCATGGGAAATTACAAGAACCTATATTCTACAAATTGAACAAAACTTAAAAGAAATGAAAAAAAAAAAAAAAAAAAAAATCCTGGGAATCACCAAGCTTGTCATCGAAGAGATAAGCAGCTTAAACAGACCCATAACATATGAAGAAACTAGAGGATGTAGTAAGAAGCTCCCACCTAAAAAAAAGCCCAGGCCCAGATGGTTTCACAGCACAAATAAATAATTTCATGCATCCTGTCAGACCACAGTGCAATGAAGCTCAACATCAACACCAGGACAAGCCCTCCTGCCTACAAGAACACATGGAGACTAAACAACACACTCTTGAATAATGAATGGGTCAAGGAAGAGATAAAGAAAGAAATAAAAACATTCCTGGAACTGAATGACAATGACAATACAACACAACAAAACCTATGGGATACCTTAAAAGCAGTCCTAAGGGGAAGTTTATAGCCCTGGGTGCCTACATTAGAAAAACAGAAAGAGCACAAGTGAATGATCTAACACTACAGCTAAAAGCACTTGAGAGGCAACAACAGATGAACCCTAAACGCAACAGACAGGAAGAAATCCCCTGTTTATCTTCTAAAATGTCTATATGGGACTAAGAATCTCATTAATATTGAACTGTTTGTGAATTATTGAAACTCAGTATCAAAAATAAAGTATTCCGAGCCAAGCACAATAGTACATACCTGTGTTCACTATACTCCAGAATCTGAGACAGAAGGATAAATACAAGTTCAAGGGTAGACAACAGCTACTTTCTAGAAACCTGTCTCCAGAAATCAAAACAACTATTAAAAATGATTCTGTGCTAGCTTTGGCAGCACATATAATAAAATTGGAAAGATACAGAGAAGATTACCATGGCCTCTGCCCAAGGATGACATGCAAATTTGTGAGACATTCCATATTTATAAAATGATTCCAGAATTTTACATAAAATGTAAATCATGTTTTGTGTTAAATTACAAATAATAATAATATATTACATATTGAAATTATTTTAATATTCAACTGCTTAGTTGTCATGGAAATGGTATTATTTGTACACTGATTAAGCTAGTGTAATGTAGCATTAGTGTTTCATGTAATGTACTGTATGATTTTTAGAGCTGTCATAACAAAATATTATAAGCTTTGTGACTAAAATTGCAAAAATTTATTTAATTACAGTTCTGTGGTTGGATGTCTATAATTAAGGTGCAGGTAGGGTGAGGTTGTTTCAAGTGTCTTTCATGTCTTTCATTAATGAATGAAAGTCCTCATTCCTCTATCTTCACAATTCTTAACTATGTAGTCACCCATTCCTGGGGTGTCCAAGTCAATTCACGCTTCAACTTAAAAAGACCCTAATCAGGTTGAGTAACTGTCTAAACTAATAGCCTTCTCCACCTGTTCCTAGTCTTTTTAATTTTACTTTTAAACTTTAATATGCCAGAAAATATACCCAAAGAATGAGTAGGATTATGGTATATTTATTCAGTATCTTCAGTCCATAGTCAAGCGTACTTTCCTATGGATGCATGTTAATGGAAAGGGGGCAGTTCTTTGAAACATGGAACATGGGAAACACATTTATTTCAAATACATTGAACATCAAAAGCGCTTGATTGTGGCAGATGAAACATTCTGTACTTACTCAGCTTGAAAGATATTTTCTTCATACTTACCTGGCAGGGGAGATATCATGATCATGAAGGTGGTTTTCCCAGGGTGAGGCTCATCCATTGCACTCCAGGTGTGCTGATCCCTGCAATTTCCCCAAATGCATAATTTGTGGTAGTGGGGGACTGCATTTGTGCTTTCCCCTTTACAAAAAAGATATTTTCTTCAAATGTGGTTATGTTTTGAGACAGTGTACATTTTGCTTTCAGAAAAAGGATGAAATTTTCCTCCTAGCACCTGGTAACTAAAGGCTGTTACTACAAAAGTATCACAAAATGTCATAAATTATCAGCCTATTAATAAACAAATTTAAGCACTGGTGTGCATTTAAAAGTCATGGAAACCTTTAAAACGGATTCATCTTCTATTACAGTATATAAAAAGGATATTATTATGAAGCATCTTAGATTCACTAAGTTGATTTTTATATGAAGTTAAAAGAAAACAAATAGGCATGTAAACAAAATTATTCATTAACCCCAAATTTAACAGTGGTAGTGTATTTTTTTTTCATTTTAAGTGATACTCTGTTCTGAAGATTATTATACCATCTAAATAACTGCTTTTCTCAGTCTGCTGCAGATTTGGATTTCCAACATTGTTTCCTTGACCTCCAGTTGAATATACTCTATATGGGATTTTATATGATACAGTCATTGAACATTTGGCAGAATAAGTATTTATGTCCAGTTCACTTTACTATATCTGTACACCCATTTGCTTCTGAAGGAACATGATAATAAGGATAAATTATACATAAATAATCTCAAAATAGCAAGTGTACATGACTTTTTTATGTGCTAGAAACTTTCTTCTTGGGATACTTTATTATCAGATAAAAATATCCATGTGGGGTTTATTCTATTCTAATTAATGTGCATAAAAAATTCAGGGGCTGGAAATTTATAAAACTTTCCAATATCTCATTACAAATGGCAAATCAACATTTAACCTCATGACTGAAATAACAATCAGTAGTAAGAACTCAACATGATCTCTCTGTATTTCATATTTTAGTGCAAGATGTTATTAGCTGACCTTTTGCTCTTTCTAAAAACATAAAATTTAAATTGGTATTTTCTTTTGGCATATTTCTAGCCAACCACTAAATGCCACTTATTGTATTCTGTCTGTAATGTCTTGCATCTATTCACATTTCACTCACCTCTTCTTGCTTTAATTGAAATTCATGTAACCAGAATTTTGCACCCACTTTTAAAATAGCCTCTTTTTTGAACTGAACTCTTTCCCTGATATTTTCATTCAGTAAGTGTGCCTTCAGGACTGTGTTTCAAATTTAATCACCATTGTGTCTAAGAGTCCCAAACAGACACTGATGGCACCTGAAACAATGTCTTCTTGCTGGTGT
This sequence comes from Rhizomys pruinosus, assembly GCA_009823505.1. Lineage (NCBI taxonomy): Eukaryota > Metazoa > Chordata > Mammalia > Rodentia > Spalacidae > Rhizomys > Rhizomys pruinosus. Next base: position 204,033 of record VZQC01003171.1, read on the forward strand.
TATGATCAGGACTCAGGCAAGATAGAATGCTGGGAAATTCAGAGGATCAGAAGAGAATGATAACTCACTCTGGAATCCAGTTGAAGCTTTTGTCATCAAAGAACAAAAAGTGGAGTGTAATAACCAAGTGTTTAAGGTTTTCTACCTTCTTGGCCATAAACCTGTAATTTTCTATGATTTATGGTAGAAACCCCATTTACAAGGAAAGGACATAGACTGGCCCCATGGTCAAGCCCTAATGCTTGCTAGTTTTCACTTATCAGGTTTTAATTCTATCTAAGGCATCTCTGGAACAAACTTATATTGCTGTCTTATTGAAAGCTAAAAATAAGGAAAAAGAAAAGATATCTTAACAAACTTTTGAGATGGGACCAGAGAGGCATCAAACTAATACATAACTTTAATATTACAATAATCAATTTCTTACTCACCCATGCCTTTAATCCTAGCACTTGGGAGGCAGATGCAGTAGGATCTCTGTGAGTTCAAGGCCAGCCTGGTCTACAGAGTGAGTTCCAGGGCAGCCAGAGCTACAGGGAGACCCTGTCTCAAAAAGACCAAAAAATAAATAAAATTAGGGAGTTTTATCTTTTGTCACATATACCATCACCATTTAAGGAGTTTATCATACCAAGGGAATATGAATTTAATTTTTAACATAAATATGCTAAATATTTCCATGAATGTGCTGTCACCTGGAGTGGGGATATCCTGGTTTCCAGAAGACTAATGTCGTTTTTCTGATTAAATTACTTACTAATTTTATAATACAATAGACCAATTTTTATATGAATTAAGATACATGCACTTTTTTGTCTCAAAAAATATTTCTCAGGAGGCAGAGGCAGGCAGATCTTTGTGAGTTCAAGGCCAGACTGGTCCACAGAGAGAGTTCCAGGACAGCTGGGGCTACAGGGAGACCCTGTCTCGAAAAGACCAAAAAAAATTTTATCATAATTGTTCCTGAGTATCTTTCCAGGGCCCAGAAAATACAGATAGGTGTGTATGTTGAATGAAACTTAGAAATGTCTTATATGTAGAAGATCAAATATTGTCATAATAAATCAAGTTTCAGGCTACAATTGAAACATACTGAAGTGCATCTTTATATCCTGAATAATGTGAAGAATCCCTACAGGAATTGAGAAGGTTTCAGTATTGGCACTGCCAATTCTCTATTATTTGAGCATGTGTTTCATGATATCACATTCTAAGGAATTGATCATTTTCTTTCTAATTTTTGTGACTCATATGGGTTAGAGTTAAACATGGGCTATTTTCTTCATAATGAATAACTGGTATTCATAATACAGCAGTTTATTTTAATACTTATGAAGACTGAGGAAGTCTGAGATTAAAGCATGGTAGATAAGAGATTTTTTTTTCCATGTTTCTTCATAGGTAGGCAGAGAACGGAATTCATTGTCTTCCAAAACAAGGCTTTGTTTCATAGTGAGTCCTAGAGTTTCTAATCTTTGGTATGGGTTTTGAAGAGACACAAACATTCATTATTTTCAAAAAATTATTCATAGCAGTTTTGAGTTTTCAACACAATTAAAATAATGTTCAGATCATTCTCCAAAGATCTACCTACTTCATGAATCTAAAACATCCATAGATATACTTGCTGCAATGAAAGAACTCATACTTGTCATTACCTAATATAATGCTCATTATCATTCACTGTTGACATTGCACATTCTCAGGATTTGGGAATACATTTATTGGTATGTACCAATTATTAAAAAACTAAATAGAAATTGGCTGTTCCTTAAAAATTCTCTCTGCTCTGAGATACCCTTGAAGAACAGATCCTCAACTGGTTAATATGGGCAAACTGTGTGGCCTTAACATCCAAAAGGAAAGTATAACCAGAAATAAATAAATAGTAAGCCCTGAGAATTTGTTCTTCAGGTATAAAACTTGAAATCTTAGTAAAAGGAAAAATAAAGCGGAAAAAAAAAAAAAGAGCACAGTTGTTTTCCCTGTCTTACTGGGAAGTGCAGCTCCCCTGTGGCTGCCGATGCTTTTCCCATCCTTCAAAGACATGTGACACAGTTTTCAATCTTCCAATATGGAGTAAAGACTCATGTCTCTCCAAGAATCCTCCAAACCTTCAGTTCTAGATGGCGACTGCTAGTCTGCCATCGTTGCATTACCCAGGTTGTATCAGGGAGATCAGTGCAGGAAGATCACGACAGGTTGCAGTGCTTATTAGACCTCATTTGGTGACCATGAGAAAGGAAAACCCCAGTGTGGCGCACAAGGGCAGAACTCATGATGGTTTGGGCTTGCCAAGGAGGAACCTTCAAACATGACATCTTTCAGCCTAATAAAGAAAAAAAAAATCATTAGTTGAAGATGCTAAAACATTTGATATATGTGGCATGCATATGCATATTTTGGAGTTATGCATATTGGAAGGAACAACAACAAAAACAACAAGACTGGGTCAAAGAACTGACTGAAATTGTGAACTGCTTGAAACAGTAAACTTATGCATTAAGAATTTTAGGAGGGAATGAGAAAAAAGGATGAAAAACATGTTTGGCAGAATGCATGAGCTCTGCTGGGGCAGGGGGTAAGGAGGGGGGCATGAGTCCAGATTTGATTTGAAATTTTATATGAAATGCACAAAGCTTCAATAAAAATTGTCTTTGAAAAAAATTCTCTCTGCCGACTATATTTACCTCCTTCTCCCTTAATTCGAAAGAATCATTTTACTTTCCCCATTGATGGACTAATTAGTAGAGTGAACCAGAGTTGGAATTTTATTGAAGGTATTTTAATGCAGATTTAATCTTGAGGATTCAAAGAAAGAGAGTTATTTAGAAAAATTAGACATACCTAAGAGTAACTATGGGCTTACCAGAAAAAAGTCATAGAAAAGAATATGTACCCAAGTTGGGGAGAGGCTTAAAACTCTCTAATTTTAAAGATAGAATTTGCTCCCTTCTATGTGTTAACACTTCCTAACAGCTTCTATATAGGTTGTAATATGTTTCTTTCAGATAGCCTCTTCCTTTATGCCCAGCCTGCCTGGAACTTACTCTGTTGACCAAGGTGGCCTCTATGTCATAGAGATCCACATGCTTCTGCTTCTCTTCTGAGATATAAGGCATGAATCACCACACCCCAAAACAGCAAGACATTGTTGATGAAGACAAATAAATTTTCATTGTAATACATACAGATTTCAAGCCAGAACTGATACAGAAACTTAATCCCTGCCATTTAGATTTCATAGGGATGGAAGCTGCCATGAAGGCTGCTAGGGAAGAATATTCATGACATTATTCAACTGTGCATCCTGCCTGATGTACTACACACCTAAAATGTAAGGTGTTTCCCCTGATGTAATAGTGGAATTGTCCAGGGGTAATCAACAGAGCTGTTTCATAGGAGTGAATTCATGTCAGGGTACTGTATACATGACTTAAATCCCATGGCCAGGGAGGACATAGATAATATTAGCAGTGGTGCTATTTTATTATATTTACTGTGCCTGTAAAATTGACTTCTAAAATATATATGCTTATATGTTTGTGTCTATTAGTTAGTGTTTCTGCTAGATTTGGTCATTGAAGCTTCTTTATTTAGTGGGCAACCATTATTGTAGAGGATCATAACTAGTTAAAATGCTAATACCTCTATTGCATAAACCAGACTATATTATCCATCTCCAAGGCTTAGAATATATTGAAAATGGGGGTCAGAATGTAAGAGATAGTGAAGTGTTGAGGAATATTTTTCTTTTTTTTTTTTTGGTTGGATTGTTTTCTTTTCTGCCATGCATGGTCATTGTATCCTTGAAATTCCAGCAGCATTGATTACCTACCTTTGCTTGACCAGTCTAAAATCGGGCCTTCAAAAATTATATTGTAGAGGGAAATGTGTTAATGAGGCACCATCCACCTCTGTTCATCCACAGACAGTTAATGGCTGTGGTGGGAGAGACACTTCAGAGTTATAGCCATTAGTAAATTCCCTGTGCTTCTACAGATAAGCCTCACCCATGATTCTGTAAGCATCTCTTATTAAATTCATTGTATCACAAAAAGAAAAAAATATGAAAGTAGAATGGAGAATAGTTGGTAAGAAGAAGAGGCTCCAAAGGAATGGGAATGGGACAACTGAAGTTTGGGGGTGGCAGATAATATGGGCCACATTTTAGATGGTGATGAGTCCATTAGGGCATGTCATGGTAATTTGGATTAAGGATTTTAGAAGTATGCAGCCTTAGTGCCTAAGGCATAGTGTTGAGTACTTTTTCCTTTTCTCTCTCCTGCCATGTGAGTACTTAAGTGCCACTGCTTCTTATGATCAGGCTTTTTGCTCTACATCAAGCCTATCAGCACCTTTTACCTTGTAATTTCCATCCTTCATAATTAGGAGAAGTAAACATTTATTCTTTCTAAAGTCCTCAATTTTGTGTATTCAGATATCAAAGCACAAATGGGAATTAACACATACAAATCTCTTTATGAAGAGTATTGAGGCTGATTTCTAATATTTGCCCTCTCTTAATAAATAGCTACATTATTTTGCCTGGTTTTGATATTTATATCTAGAGTTTTACTCTACTAAATACTTTTCTAAATTCTTACAAAATAATTTTTGTCTATTGTAACATTGATTTATTTATCTAAGCATTGTCTCTGGTAAGAAGGGATGTATTAAATATTAGCATACTGCTATGCAATAAGAATATTTAGGAGGTAAGAATGAAACAGTGGATATTTTTATAATAGAGCTGAGTATGTGAACAGTGTACAGTGGGCATCAATCTTTTGTTTATTGATGTGTTGTGTATTTCAGACATCATTTTTCAATTCAGTTCCGGCATATTCCCTTTTCCCTTCCCCCCACCCCACCCCAGATTATGCATTCTGCTATAACTGTCCTGCATCTTTCTCTCCGTCTTTTTTTATGCTTAGGAATTCACATTTTCCTCCATTAATTTTATATTACTCAAAATATGGATACATACTCTCCACCCAAATACAGTAATTACAGAGTCTGAAAATAATTGGTGGGTCGATTTTAGAGCCAGTTGAGAGATTCATATTATAACAACATAGTTGCTTTCAGATAAACAGAAATGTAACAATAATGCTATTCAGCTTGCCTTTCATCTGGGAAATTTGGTGTTAGCATCCACAAATGAGGAAACCATTTTCCGTTTGTCTTTATGACAATGTGTTACTTCACTCAACATAATGACTTAGAGCTCCATCCATTTGCCAGCAAAGTTCATAATACCATCTTTCTTTACTGCTGATAAGTACTCCATTGTGTAGATATACCCCATTTTTGTCATCCATTCATCTGTTGATGGGCATTGGGGTTGGTTCCAGCTCTTCGCTATTGTGAAGAAAGCAGTAATAAAAATGGATTTGCATGTATCTTTGCAGTAGGATGAATCTTTGGGGTATGTACCCAGGAGTGGTATGACTGGTTCAGGTGGTAGGCTTCCAAGTCTTTTAAAGGTTCTCCACACTGGTTTCCATAGTGGTTGTACAAGTTTACATTCCCACCAGCATTTGATATTTTTTGTCTTCTTGATCTTAGCTAGCCATATTGGAGTAAAATGATATCTGAGAGTGGCTTTAATTGGCATTTCCTTAGTTATTAAAGATGTTGAACTCTTTTTCAGATGATTCTCAGCCATCTTTAATTCCTCACTGGTGAAGTCTCTGCTCAGCTCTTTAATCCATCTTTGAGTAGGTCATTTGTCTTCTTCTTTGTTTTTTGAGAAGTTTATATATTCTTGAAGTTAAAGTTCTGTCAGATGTATCACTGGTAAAGATTTCTTCCCACTCTGGGTTTTCTCTTGACCTCCTTGACTGTTATTTTCACTCTACAGAAGCTCCTGAATTTTATGAGGTTCCAATTGTCGACTGTTGACCTTATTTCTTGTGCCACTGCCATTTGATTTAGAAGGTCTTTTCTTACACCTATGTCTTGTAGGCTCTTGCCAGCTTGTTTTTCTATCACCTTCAGGTTTTCAGGCTTCACGTTCAGATCTTTGATACACTTGGAGTTGATTGTTGTACAGGTTAAGAGGTAGGGGTTTTAAATTTTTCTTCTACAAATGATGATCCAATTTTGCCAGCACCATTTGCTGAAGATTGTTTAATTGAGGGGTTTTCATCCCTTTGTCAAATATGAGGTCACAGAAATTGTATGAGCTCAAGTTTGGATCTTCAATTTTGTTCCATTGGTCAATGGGTCTGTTTTTGTGCCATTTCCAGGATGTCTTTGTGACTATGACCCTGTAATATAGTTTGAAGTCTAGTAGAGAAATCCCCCCATATTGCATTTTTCACTCAGGGTTGCTTTAGCTATTTGGGGTCTTTTGTTTTTCCATATGAATTTAAGGATTTTTTTTCCAAGTCTGTTGATTGGGATTGTGTTGAATCTGTATATCAATTTGGGTAAAATGGAAATTTTTCTATATTCATTTTCTCAATTCATGAGCATGGGAGGTCTTTCCATCTTTTGAAGTCATTTTCAATCTCCTTCTTCATGGGTTTAAAATTTTTGTTGTAGAGGTCTTTGGTATCTTTGCTTAGGTTTGTTCCCAGGTATCTTACTATTATTATTATTTTTTGAGGCTATTGTGAGTGGGAAGGTCTTTTATATTCCTTCTCCACTTGTTTATTATTGGTGTAAAGAAAGGCTACTGATTTTTCTAGGTTAATTTTGTAGTCTGACTCTTTGCTAAAATTCTTAATTGTTTCTAGAAGTTTTCTGGTGGCGATTTTAGCATCTCTTAGGTAAACTATAATATCATCATATCATCAGCAAAAAGTGATAGCTTAAATTCCTCTTTTCAGATTAGTACTCCTTTAATTTCTTTCTCTTTTCTTATTGCCCTAGCAAGTGTTTCAAGTGCTATGTTGAAGAGGAGTGGCGATAAGGGGTAGCATTGCAGGGTTCCTGCCCTTAAAGGAAATGGTTCCAATTTCTCTCCATTTAAGATGTTGTTGGTAGTGGATTTGCTATACATGGTTTTGATTGTGTTGAGAAATGTTCCTTTAAGTCCTATTCCCTCTAGGACTTTAAACATGAAGGGATGCTGGATCCTGTCAAAGGGTTTTTCTGTATCAATTGAGATGATCATGTGACTTTTGTCTTTCAGTCCATTTATGTGTTTTATGATATTTATTGATTTGCATATGTTGAACCATCCCTGCATCTCTGGTATGAATCCAACTTGATCATGGTGGATGATCTTTTGTATGCAATTTGCAAGTATATAGTTGAGAATTTTTGCATCTATGTTCATTAATGTGATGGGACTATAGCTTTCTTTTGCTTGCATCTTTGCCCGGTTTTGGTATTAGAGTGATCCTGGCTTCTTAGAAGGAGTTTGGGAGAATTCCCTCTGTTTGTATCCTTCTAAACAGTTTGAGTAGCAGTGGTTGTAGGGCCTCTTTAAATGTTTTATAGAATTCTTCCTTGAAACCATCTGGACTGGGGCTTTTTTTTTTTTTTTTTTTTGGAACGTTCTTAATTACATCTTCTATTTCCTCAAATATAATGGGTCTGTTTAAACTGTCAATCTCTTCTTGGTTGAGATTTGCTGGTTCCCAGGATTTCTAATAGTCATCCATTTCTCTTAGTTTTTCAAATTTAGTGGAGTATAGATTTTTGGATTATTCCAGTATGATTGTCTGGATGTTTTCTTTGTCTGTTGTGATGTTTCCCCTTTCATCACGAATACTATTGATTTGTAGTTGCTCTGTCTTTCTTTTTTGGTTAACTGGGCTAGAGGTCTGTCTATTTTGTTTATCTTTTCAAAGAACAAGCTTTTGGATTTGGCGATTTTATGTATTGTTTTCTTTGTTTCTATTTCATTGATTTCTGCTCTGATTTATGTTATTTCTTCCTGTCTGTTGGATTTAGGGTTCATTTGTTCTTGTCTCTCAAGTGTTTTGATCTGCAGTGTTAGATCATTTATTTATTCCCTTTCTATTTTTTGATGTGAGCACTTAGGGCTATAAATTTCCCTCTAGACTGCTTTTAAAGTATCCCACAGGTTTTGTTGTGTTGTATTGTCTTTTTCCTTCAGTTCCATGAATACTTTTATTTCACCCTTTATTTCTTCCGTGACCCATTCGTTATTCAGGATTGTGTTGTTTAGTCTCCATGCGTTCTTATAGTTACTTAGACTTATTCTGTTGTTCATCTTGAGCTGTATTGCACTGTGTTCTGATAGAAGGCATGGAATAATTTCTATCATTTTGTATTTGTTAAGGTTCCTTTTGTGCCCCAGTATGTGGTTGATTTTTAGAGAATGTCCCGTGAGGTGCTGAGTAGAAAATATATTCCCTGGTATTTGGGCAGAATAGTCTGTCGATATCTGTGTGGTCCATTTGGTGTATTGTATTGTTCAGTTCTGATGTCTCTCTGTTTATTTTTTTTTTTGTCCAGTTGGTCTATCCAAGGGGTTCAGTGGGGTGTTGAAGTCCCCCACTATGAGTGTGTTAGGATTAATCTGTGTCTTGAGGTCCTACAGAGTAGTATTTATAACGTTAGGTGCACCAGAGTTTGGTGCATAGACATTTAGGATTGTGATATCTTCATGGTTCATTTTTCCTTTCACAAGGATATAATGACCCTCTTTGTCTCTTCTGATTAATTTTACTTTGAGATCTACTTTGTCTGATATTAGAATAGCCACTCAAGCTTGTTTCTTGGTACCATTTGATTGGAATATTTTTTCCTCATCCTTTCACTCTAAGGTGTTGTCTGTCCTTGTGGGTGAGATGGGTTTCTTGTTGACAGCATATAGAAGAGTTCAGTTTCCTAATTCATCCTCCCATTCTATGCCTTTTGATTTGGGAGTTTATACCATTAGTATTTAAGGTTATTATTGAGCAATGTGTGTTGCTTCCTTTTACCATAATTTTTGTTTGTATTCTTGGTCTAGGTTTATATTTACTCTGTTATGATTTTGTTGCTTTATCTCTTTAATTGTTTAAGGATAGTTGCTTCTTTCCTCTATTCTTTGGATTGCTTCCAGGATTTTCTGAAATGTTGGTTTCTTAGGCATGCATTCTTTCATCTTGTTCATGTTGTGAAAGATTCTTCTCTCTCCTTCAACTCTAATTGACACTTTTGCTCATTTTAGTAGTCTGGTTTGACATCTAAAGTCATTTAGTGCTGGGAATACTTTGATCCACATTCTTCTAGATTTCATAGTTTGTGCTGAGAAGTCAGCTCTGATTCTGATGGGTTTCTCCTTATATGTAACTTGTTGTTCCTCTACTGTGGCTTTCAGTATTTTGTCTTTGTTTTGAGCATGTAGTGTTTTAACAGTTACATGGCATGGGGAGTTTCTTTTCTGGTCCTGTGTATTTGGTGTTCTCTGTGCTTCTTGTATTTGTATGGATTAGTATTTTTTCAGTATGGGGAAATTTTCTTCTATTATCCTGTTAAAATGCTGGTCAATAGTGTTGTCTTGGGATTCTTCTCCTTCCTCTATTCCTATGATGTGGAGGTTTGCTCTTTTCATAGTGTCTCACATTTCCTGGTTGTTCCACTCTTGTGTTGTTGTTTGTTTTGTTTTTTTTTTAATTTTTCATAATTTTTACTTGAGCTTTCTAGTAGCTCCGAATTATCCTGCAGGTCTGATATTATTCTCTGCTTCTTCTATTTTGCTTCTGAGGCTTTTTCCTATGCTTTTCTAGTGCTTGGATAAATGTTCAATATCCTTTTTCATTTCATCCTGTGATTTCTTTAGATTTTCCACTTCCCTCTAGAGCCTGTCATTCTCATCTTGTAACTCATTGTTTCATTGGTCATTTTCTTTTTTCATTTCGGCCTGGGAATTTTTCAGTTTTTCCACTTCCTTTTGGAGTTTTTTATTTTTTCCCTCTACATCCTTCTTGAGTTTTTCATTCTCTTCCCTTAGTTCTCTAGTTTCTTTGAATATGTCTACAGTAGTTCTTTTAAGATTAGTGTCTTGCCTTGTTTCCTTGGAGATCTCATTGTAGGGATCTTCTGTATGGTTGGTATAGTTCGTTGTGGATTTATTATGAGCTTTACCCATGTTGTTTTTTCTTTGTGTCTTTGGCATGTGGATTTGTCTGTTTATTGGCTTCTTTGAATTCTGGCACCTCAAAGTTGGCTGCACAGACTATGATCACCAATACTCCACCTGTTAAGTCCTCTGCACCAGAGCTCCACCAGGATGGGGGAAGTGGGGGGCCTGGGTTAGGTTGCTACTTTGGCCCATGTGCCAGTAGGCCCCCAAGGGTCAAGGCAGGTCCCCCTCACTCACTCCAGACACCTGTCTGGAGTTCGATCTGGCATTCTGGGGGTGGGTGGGGAGCACCCCAAGGGTAAAGGTGGGTTCACCTTGCCTTCCCTCCACCTCACAGACTCAGGGCAGCTGTCTGAAGTCTGAGCTGGGACTTCCATGGGCAGATGTTGAGCCTGCCAAAGGTAAAGGCAGATCTGCCTTGCCTCACCTGCTCCTCATTTACTGTGCCAATCCTTTGATTTGAATCAAAGCAACAATTAACTAATATGAAAAGAAAAAAATAATAAAACATAAGTAAAAATAGCTACAATAAAAACACAAATCTCAGCATCTTAAAACTTATATTCTGGGGCTGGAGAGATAGCCTAGTGGTTAAGAGCACCGACTGCTCTTGCTGGGGACCCGGGTTTGATTCCCAGCACCCACATGGCGGCTGAGAACCATCTGTAACTCCAATTCCAGGAGAACTCCAGCTCCAGGGGAATCCGACACCCTCTTCTGACCTCCGCAGCATTGCAGCCACAGGTGCACAAACCTACATGCAGACAGCACATTCATATGCATAAAAATAAATAAATAAATAAATAAATAAATAAATCATATTCTATTGACAGAAACAAGAATAAAGGAGGAAGTAAGTAATAAAGGTTTGGAAAGTAAAAATATTCAAGCAGAATTAAGACAAGAGATAGGATACAGGTAGCTTTCAAATATAGTGGTGGGGACCCAGAAAGACCTTATCAAGGAGCTGACATTTTAGATTTAAACAGAATAAAAGAGTAATTCATTTAATGTTCAGAATATTTTCAAATGAAATAACATGGAGACACTTTAAAATATTCTATATGCCTAAGCAAAACAAGAGAGATTAGAAGGGGGTAGGGTCAGAATTCAAGTTTGTTTTAGCCCTCATGGGCAGAGCAGGTGAGCTGACAGCAGATGTCTATGTTTAATGTGGTTCCTGGAGATCATGGTAGAATTGAGGAATGGAGAAAATGTTTGGAACCTGGAGAGAACAATTAGAAAGTTCACATAAAATTCCACATAAGGAAGTCTGGTAGCACTGGAAGTAATTAGAAATAGTGAAGATTATGAATGTACTTCAAAGCTAATGACAACAGGACAATGTATAAATTAATATTTGATTAAGTACTTTTCTCCAATTCCTTTGATCTGAATTTCTGAACACCTACTAAAAATGTGTTCAATTTCTTGTTTTGACCTAACTATCATATATTTTCTGTCATACCACATATATAAGTTTGTGATTCTGTTATCTCCTCATAAATTTGATGGTTCTTTGCCATTTATTTTTTACTTAGGAAACAATTTTTAAGACATTATTATTTTTCCCTTGCATTGCATAAATAGCTCAATTTCTTGCTAGGTTTCATTGCTGAGTATAAATGAAGAGATCTTTGCAGAACAGGGAACTGGGTGTACAAGTTAATAGATGTGCTAAAATACTCCAAGCTGAGATGCATAAGGAGGTGGCCTTGCATACAGAAATTAAATTTCAGCACAATAGATCAATCCTTTCCTCATCCATAATAAATCACAATGAAGCCATGGATTCCCATATTTCCCTCAGAGTCCATTCCCCACTCCTCTACTGCCTCTTCTAGATAACACTAAATTATATTATTCTAACTTCACAGCAAACTTTTACTATTTCATAGGACTTTCAGAAAAACTAAATGGTTAATTTGTCCCTAAAATCCATCTTCGATAACCTACATTTATTTTTGTTATGGACACTTGAATTTTCTAGCCAAAATAATTTTTTTCTAATAATTTGAAGCAGATCAGGTATAGAATAACCAAATTTTATAAGATATGAATTAATGTTTTGAAACTATTGTATAATAAGTGCATTTTGTGTATATTATCTGAACAGATGAAAGAAAATTATTTTATAATGTGGTGAAATTAGATAGAATTTATACTTCTTTCGATTTCTTGCAATACTTTCAAGAAATTATTCATTCTAGTAAATATTTGCATTTAACATTCTCTCAGCATAAATAGTAAAGAAATGTCTACTTTCGAAGGTGTAAATCCACTACTAATATTTTCCCTAATGTGGGTGGAATTACCTAAATGAGGAATTCATTATTTCCAATTTTATTCATCAAATAAATAATCAAACCAAAAACTAAAAAAGTTAATTTGTTTATTGTGATGTGACAGGATGAGAGAACAAAGTGCTTTCTTCTTTTATGACTTAATCTATAGCAAGTTGTTGGGGCTTGGGTGCATCTAACTACTACAGCACTCTTTAGAATAAGTGAGGCTCTGGATTTGGTATTTAGTGTGACAAAATCTAGTATCAATAATAAAAGTTTAAAAAGAAAAAAAAAACAGGCTGCCAACTACAAAACAACATGGCAAATAGGGAAGTTATTCTTTTTTTAATTTTTTTAATATTTTATTATTTTATTTTTTTTATTTCTCTATGTGTATGAATGTACTGTCTGCATGCAAGTCTGTGCACCTGTGTTGTGCAATGCCGCAGAGGTCAGAAGAGGGTATCAGATTCCCCTGGAACTGGAGTTCTCCTGGAATTGGAGTTTCAGATGGTTCTCGGCCACCATGTGGGTGCTGGGGATCGAACCCCATTCCTCTGTAAGAGCGGTCGGAGCTCTTAACCGCTAGGCCATCTCTCCAGCCCCAGGGAAGTTATTTTGTAGTGAACATTCTTGCAGTATCTTTAGACTTAATTTCTTTGAGAATGCACATGGATATAGAGAAGTGATACCACAACACTGTGGTAATTTACTTCATGTCCTACTTGGCACAGCGTGTAATGACAAATTTTTAATTACTAACAAAAAATAAGGTCCAGTCTTGACTACTCTTGTTTGTAGTTTACAGTAGGAAAGAATGTTGAAAAGGAGTCATATTGCTATCATTTATGAAATCCACTTCAAACTCTTGGCGTTATTCCATCTATTTAATATTATATGTAACCCTACTTAAAACATATCATTCATAAATTTGCATTAATTCCTTAGTTATTTTTTTTTCTACCTGGATTCCTCTATATTTTAATGTATATCTCTCTGAAGCAGAAGTCCTAAATTAAAGTGTTCTGCCTCATGGTTCTGCCCTGAAATAATCAGCTGGGGACAACTTTGTCAATATCCTGCACCATTATATTGTATACAGTCTTCCATTGTATCCAAGTAGACACTGAGAAATCTACTCACTATTATTTTTAAATATTTTATTTTTTCGTTATTTTATGTGTATGAAGGTATTGCCCACATGTATGTATAAATGTGCACCCATATCACACAATGCCCAGCAGTGACCAGAAGAGTGTGTGGGATACCCCTAGAACTAGAGTCATGAATAACTATTAGTCAACATGTGGTTGGTAGGAACTGAATCTGGATCCTCTATATGAGCAACCAGTGCTCTCTAGCCCACCCTGCCCCCACCAAATCATTCTTAAATGCTATGAAATACCAAGGTTCTATTAATATTGTTAAAAATTCTAAGATTTATTTATGTTTCCCATAGGAATGTACATTTATCTTGAACACCACTTAACCATATAGTCATATCATTTTATCAAAGAATCTGAAAAGTACTGGCTTTGTATTAGATAGCTTCTCAAACTGCTATTATTTCCAACAGCAAGGGTGACTGTGTGGTCTATAAGTCAGAAATAATCTCTAGTAATCTATAAGCATGTAGTAATTAATAGAGATAAAAGGTGTTATATTGTTTGATATTAATTATCATCATTTTATTTATTAGCGTTATTACTACTCACTGTTGTGTGAGAGAAAATAACTTTTGTTACCAGTATAAATTTTCCTATTTGTATATTTTCCTGTATAATCACTTCTATACTGCAAATATCTGTCTTTCATGGGGGAGGATAGCTAAGGATGTCCAGTTAAATTGTGAGAAACTTATGATAATGTCAATTTCATTTGATGTGCTTTAGGCATGGAAATAAATATTATTTTAAAAGAAATACAATTTTTCATTTAATATATGTTAAACACATATATTCATTTTTATCTGTACAGTATCAAAAGAATGATTTGGATATACTCTGGATTAAAATTTGACCTAACATTGATATCAGTTGACCAATGGAATACAACTGAAGATCCAAACCTAAGCACATACAATTTCAGCCACCTCATATTTGACAAGGGGGCCAAGAAGACACATTGGAGGAAAGACTGCATCTTCAGCAGGTGGTGCTGGCAAAACTGGAACAGCACCTGTAGAAGAATGAAATTAAACTCCTACCTCTCTCCCTGTACAAAAGTCAATTCCAGATGGATCAAAGACCTCAACGTGAAATCCAAAACTCTGGAGGTGATAGAAGAGAAACTTGGTAGCAGACTACAAGACACAGGCACAGGAAAAGACTTCCTTAATCAGACAGCAGCTGCACAAGAAATAAGATTGACAATTGACAAATGGGTCTTCATTAAACTCAAAAGCTTCTGTACATCAAAGGAAACAATAAAGGAAGTGAAGAGAAAACCCACAGAATGGGAGGAAACCTTCACAGCTGATACATCTGACAAAGCATTAATTTCTAGAGTATACAAGCCACTCAAAAAAACAAAGAAAGAAAACAAATGAATCA